>CM055118.1:965904466-966440531 GCA_029206835.1 Rana muscosa
CGCATCGAGCGTCATCCACCCGCCCCGCCCCTTTTTTTTCATAGGAGGCGCGTGCACGCGCCCGCCCATGCGCCATTGGCGCCCTTTTCGAAAATCAAACAGGGACTAGGAGCCAGGGCCCTTTTTGCCGGAGGGCCTGTGCGGTGGATGAGCGCAGCAACAGGGCAGAGGAAGTGGATTCCTACAGAGAAACTTACCAACTGCCTGGATCTTTTGACTTGAGAAAACCAAAGATCCACATGACAAGAAAAATGGACCACAGCGGCCTCTAGTGGTTTAACACAGGTACCGCGGTCCCTTATTTTATTTTATTTTTCTTGACTACTATTAAAATTTTACATTTTCAGTAGTTACAGGCATACACAGATATTAGCGGGAATACCGTTAGGTAACAGACAGAAAGACAAATTAGGCTTGGGGGTCCCCCAATAGAACCAAGTTTCTGGGGGCCCCCACTTACCTGATCCCCGCCTCAGGACTTTGTTTGGTCCACAGAAGCCCAAACTTCACCTATCACGGCAGGCATTGTAATTAAACCTTCAGGGACCGGGTTCCCAAGGATTCCACTCCCCTGGACCTGTATAGCACCCTGCACAGACAACATCTTGGTCGTGGGTATGACCAGAGCTCTGGATCCCAGGGTCCAGCCCTCCTAAGAGAGGCATTACAGGCAAAACCTTGCTCTTCTGCTGCAAGGCCCGGGTACCGACCGTTTAGCTATGAAGCTTTTTTGGTGGGATCCGGAACAGCTTACTAAGGCCCAAAAGAACCTGTACGCAAGCCCAGTGAAAACACATGTTACTCTTTGGCCAACACCTTAGACACTGGCAAAAAACTGAGGTGCTCCCGGATGGGAGGGGCTTATATAGGGGAGGGTACTTCCGGTTTGGAAGTGGCCAGTGCCAGCACCTGAAGGTAATCTATATAACCCATTAGTAATGACTAAGTCGCTCTGTGTCCCGTGATGTACGAAAAAGAAACAAGGATTAGCACAGAATAGCACACTGATAGTTTCCACGAGTGTAATTCTCTGTCCCTAAACTCAAGGATTTCAAATATTGTTCAGCAAGATTGGTTTAGGACAGAATAGCACACTGACACTTTCCCTCACTGTCCTTCTCTGTCCCTACAAACAAGGATTAGCACAGAATAGCACACTGATAGTTTCCACGAGTGTCCTTCTCTGTCCCTAAACTCAAGGATTTCAAATATGGTTCAGCAAGATTGGCTTAGGACAGAATAGCACACTGACACTTTCCCTCACTGTCCTTCTCTGTCCCTACAAACAAGATTTAACACAGAATAGCACACTGATAGTTTCCACGAGTGTCCTTCTCTGTCCCTAAACTCAAGGATTTCAAATATGGTTCAGCAAGATTGGTTTAGCACAGAATAGCACACTGATAGTTTCCCTCACTGTCCTTCTCTGTCCCTACAAACAAGATTTAGCACAGAATAGCACACTGATAGTTTCCACGAGTGTCCTTCTCTGTCCCTAAACTCAAGGATTTCAAATACGGTTCAGCAAGATTGGTTTAGAACAGAATAGCACACTGACACTTTCCCCGAGTGTCCTTCTCTGTCCCTACAAACAAGGATTAGCACAGAATAGCACACTGACAGTTTCCCTCACTGTCCTTCTCTGTCCCTACAAACAAGGATTAGCACAGAATAGCACACTGACACTTTCCCTCACTGTCCTTCTCTGTCCCTACAAACAAGATTTAGCACAGAATAGCACACTGACACTTTCCCTCACTGTCCTTCTCTGTCCCTACAAACAAGGTTTAGCACAGAATGACACACTGACACTCTCCCTACCTATCCTTCTCTGTCACTAAACACAAGGAATCCAGGATTAGTAAAGGAAAAAAATGACACTGTCCCTGCCTATGCTTCTCTTTCCCTGCTCCGGAACACACTACACAAGGCCGCCGCGCTGGCGGCCTTTTATAGTGTGGGGCGTGTACTAAACCCCCTCAGCAATAATTGGCCACAGGCATCCTGCCTGTGGCCAATCATTGCTCTCCTCGCTGCCGGCGCTGTGATTGGCCAAGCATGCGGGGTCACAGTGCATGCTTGGCCAATCACAGCGCCTGGATGACACTGCGATGGCGTAGTGCATTGTGGGCCGTTCGCGTCACTCGAATTTGGCGCGAACGGCCCAAATCGTTCGATCTTCGTCGAACGATCGAACAGCCGATGTTCGAGTCGAACGTATGTTCGACTCGAACACGAAGCTCATCCCTACTCTCCACCACCATAAGTACTAGGTACACTCCCCAGAGCCCAATGCTGGTAAGATTATAAATCCGCAAATAGCACACACCAATACTGGAATAACAATCCACAGCTTCCATCCAGTGATCTCTCAAGAGGGTTGTTGCTTGTCACTTTATGACTCATAAGCAAGAAGAGGAAAGAGAGAGGAGGCTGTTATAGCATCTGAAAGGGGTTGTAAAGCTTCATGTTTTTTCACCTTAATGCATCCTATGCATTAAGGTGAAAAAACACCTTGCAATCTCGGGGCCCCCCAGCCCCCCTGTTTTACTTACCTCAGTCACGAAACTCCGTGTGCTCGTTCCCACAATGGTTTCCCCCTGCTTGAGGCGGCTCGTCATTGGAGATTGATAGCAGCGCAGCCATTGGCTCGCACTGCTGTCAGTCACATCCAATGACGTGGCGCGCCAGGGAGCGGGGCCGGCCGCCGGCTGTATCACGGGAGCACGCCCGCAAGCTAACCCCCTTGGGAGAGAGCTTCCCATGAAGGGGGTTAGTGCTTGCGAGGAGGAGCCGAGACAGCCGCCGAGGGACCCCAGAAGACCAGGATCGGGGCCACTCTGTGCAAAACGAGCTGCACAGTGGAGGTAAGTATAACATGTTGTTTTTTTGTTTTTTTTTTTAAACCAAAGCCATACAACCCCTTTAAGACTCTTTATAATTAAAAACAAGCATTACACTCACATTTTTTCATAGTATACAAACTTCAGCAAAAAGCTGTTTTACTTCTGGCGCAAAGCTCCAAGTCACGAACGCGATCACAGCTTGCATGGTGACTAGACATGTGCAAAACAAAAAAAATTGTTTTGTTTCGTTTCGTTTTAATTCATTATTTAATTAATTTTGTTTAGTTAGATTTGTTAAATTCGTTAAATTAGTTTTCGAAATTTGTTTAGTTTTCGACCAAATTCGAAAAATCATTCAACCGGATTCAATAATATTTCAACCGAATTCGATAATATTTCAACCGCATTCAAAATTATTTCAACCAAATTCGATAATATTTCAACCGGATTCGATAATATTATAACTGCATTCAACCGCATCCGCATAGGGTGAGGGTTGGGGTTAGGGTTAGGGGGTTAGGGGGTTAGGGTTAGGGGGTTAGGGGTTAGGGTTTCCCCTTGAAGAATAAGGCTAGGACTCAGGGATTGGAATAGAATAAAATAATATTTTATTCTATTCTGTTCTATTGTTTTTCTAGTCTATTATTTTCTATTCAAATCTTTTCTATTCTAATTCATATTGTTTTCCTATGCTATTCTTTTCTATTCTAATTTCTAATCTATTCTATTCGAATTTCGAATTCATTCTATAGTAAATTCGAATTCCGGAAGATGGTTTTATATATATATAAATATTATATATATATATATATATATATATATATATATATATATATATACATAAAATAACCATTTTCTGAAATTCGAATTTCATATAGAATGAAAAAGAATTTGAATAGAAAAGATTAGAATAGAATAGAAAATAATAGAAAATAATAGCATAGAAAAACAATAGTTTAGAACAGAAAAAATATTATATATATTCTTTTTTTCTGTTCTGATCTATTGTTTTTCTATGCTATCCTTTTCAATTCTTTTCTATTCAATTCTAATCTTTTTCTATTTGAATTCAAATTCATTTTATACGAAATTAGATTTTTGTAAAATGGTTCTAGGGGTTAGGGTTAGGCTTAGGGGTTAGGGGGTAAGGGTTGGGGGTAGGGGTTAGGGTTAGGGTTAAGGGGGTTAGGGGTAGGGGTAGGGGTCAGGGGTTAGGGTTAGGGTTGGGGTTGGGGTTAGGGGTTGGGGTTAGGGGTTAGGGTTAGGGTTGAGGTTGGGGTTAGGGTTTCCCCTTGAAGAATAAGGCTAGGACTCAGGGATTGGAATAGAATAAAATAATATTTTATTCTATTCTATTGTTTTTCTAGTCTATTCTTTTCTATTCAAATCTTTAATCTTTTCTATTCGAATTTCAAATTCATTCTATAGTAAATTCGAATTTCGAAAGATGGTTTTATATATATATATATATATACACATAAAATAACCATTTTCTGAAATTTGAATTTCATATAGAATGAAAAAGAATTTGAATAGAAAAGATTAGAATAGAATAGAAAAGAATAGCATAGAAAAACAATAGTTTAGAACAGAAAAAATATAAAATATTACTTTTTTCTGTTCTGATCTATTGTTTTTCTATGCTATTCTTTTCTATTATTTTCTATTAAATTCTAATCTTTTTCTATTTGAATTCAAATTCATTCTATATGAAATTCTAATTTAGTAAAATGGTTATATATATATATATATATATACCGTATTTATCGGCGTATAACACGCACTTTTTTCCCCTTAAAATCAGGGGAAAATCGTGGGTGCGTGTTATACGCCGATACTCACCTATCCCCGGCGATCTCCGCTGACTGTGATCGCCGCCGAGATACACATAGCCGAGTGTATTCGGCTATACTCGGCTTTTCTCGGCTCCGCTCACAGTCACGCCCAGTCCCGCCATTGGACCTGTGATATGTCCATCATAGGGCGGGACTCGGCGTGACTGTGAGCGAAGCCGAGAAAAGCCGAGTATAGCCGAATACACTCGGCTATGTGTATCTCGGCTCCGCCCATCCCTGCGTTCTCAGCGGCGTTCGCCGCGCTCCGCCCTGTATCAGCGGCGATCTCGGCGGCGCCAAATTTAAATTCAGGGCTGCACTGGACACTGGCAAGGCTGCACTGGACACTGGCAAGGCTGCACTGGACACTGGGCAATGCTGCAATGGACACTGGCAAGGCTGCACTAGACACTGGCAAGGCTGCACTAGACACTGGCAATGCTGCACTGGACACTGGGCAATGCTGCACTGGACACTGGGCAATGCTGCACTGGACACTGGCAAGGCTGCACTGGACACTGGGCAAGGCTGCAATGGACACTGGCAAGGCTGCACTGTGACAAGGCTGCAAATGACACTGGTAAGGCTGCATTTACCTGTAAATTTCTTAAACTTCCCTCCTAAAAGTTTTTTTCCCTAAAATTCCCTGCTAAACTTGGGGTGCGTGTTATACGCCGGCACGTGTTATACGCCGATAAATACGGTAATATCTTTCCTGTTCTGTTGTATTGTTTTTCTATGCTATTCTTTTCTATTATTTTCTATTGTATTCTAATCTTTTCTATTCAAATACTATTTCATTCTATATGAAATTCGAATTTCGGAAAATGGTTATATATATATATATATATATATATATAAATAACCGTCTTCCCGAAATTCAAATTTCGTATAGAATGAATTCAAATTCAAATAGAAAAGATTAGAATAGAATAGAAAAGAACAGAATAAAAAAATAAGAGAATGCAATAGAACAGAATAGAAAAAAATAAAAAATAATATATATATATATATACATATATATATATATATATATATACAGTTGCAAAAATAAGTATGTGAACCCTTTTGGAATGATATGGATTTCTGCACAAATTGGTCATAAAATGTGATCTGATCTTCATCTAAGTCACAACAATAGACATTCACAGTCTGCTTAAACTAATAACACACAAAGAATTAAATGTTACCATGTTTTTATTGAACACACCATGTAAACATTCACAGTGCAGGTGGAAGAAGTATGTGAACCCTTGGATTTAATAACTGGTTGAACCTCCTTTGGCAATCAAATGTTTCCTGTAGTTGCAGATCAGACGTGCACAACGGTCAGGAGTAATTCTTGACTATTCCTCTTTACAGAACTGTTTCAGTTCAGCAATATTCTTGGGATGTCTGGTGTGAATCGCTTTCTTGAGGTCATGCCACAGCATCTCAATCGGGTTGAGGTCAGGACTCTGACTGGGCCACTCCAGAAGGCGGATTTTTTTCTGTTTAAGCCATTCTGTTGTTTACTTCTATGCTTTGGGTCGTTGTCCTATTGCAACACCCATCTTCTGTTGAGCTTCAGCTGGTGGACAGATGGCCTTAAGTTCTCCTGCAAAATCTCTTGATAAACTTGGGAATTCATTTTTCCTTCGATGATAGCAATCCGTCCAGGCCCTGACTAGGGATGAGCCGAACAACCCCCGGTTCAGTTCGCAACAGAACCTGTGAACGGACCGAAAGTTCGCGCCAACGTTAGAACCCTATTAAATACAATGGACGCGAACGTTCGAAATCTAAAGTGCTAATTATAACGGCTAATATGCATGTTATTGTCCTAAAAAGGGTTTGGGGACCCGGGTTCTGCCCCAGGGGACATGTATCAATGCAAAAATAAGTTTTAAAAACTGCAGTTTTTTCGGGAGCAGTGATTTTAATGATGCATAAAGTGAAAAAAAAAAGTGAAATATTCCTTTAACCACTTAACGACCGCCCACTGTAAAAATACGTCGGCAGAATGGCACCGACAGGCAGAATCACGTATATCTACGTGACTGCCTTTGTATAGTTGGGGGGTCCGATCGGACCCCCCTTCTTTACAGTGAGCGGCCGTTATTCGTTTGGGAGCGATCAGGGATGAGGGGACGGCCGTTAGATTCCGGCCACCCCCTCTCGATCGCTCCCAGCGAATCGAATCCTTCCCCTGCCTGTGTAATGTTTACACAGGCAGAGGAAGTGATGTCATCTCTCCTGCGGCGCTCACATATACCGAGCGCCGCACAGGAGAAGATGCAGGTTAGTGCACAAAACACTACACTGACACCAGGACACATAGGCACATAAATCGCCCCCCCAGGCCCCCCCAGATCACCCCCCAGCCCCCAGTCACAGTGTCACTGATTGCAGTGACCATTTATTTACTGATCACTGCAATCAGTGACATTTGTGACTGTAAAAGTGTCACTACAGTTTAGTTTTAGGTCCAGTGTAGCCCCCTAACCCCCCCCTAATAAAGGTTTAACCCCCTGATCACCCCCCAGATAACCCTTTCACCCCCTATCACCACTGTCGCTTAGCGATCATTTTTCTGACCGCTGTCTTAGCGTCAGTGATGCCGATCGGCAGCCAGTAATTTTTTTTAGGTTCGCCGCAGGTTTTTATAGCGTCAGGTACCCCAATATATTATCTAATAAAGGTTTAACCCCCTTGATCGCCCCCCAGGTAACCCTTTCACCCCCTATCACCACTGTCGCTAAGCGATCATTTTTCTGATCGCTGTCTTAGCGTCGGTGATGCCAATCGGTAGCCAGTTATTTTTTTTAGGTTCGCCGCAGGTTTTTATAGCGTCAGGTACCCCCATATATTACCTAATAAAGGTTTAACCCCCTTGATCGCCCCCCAGGTAACCCTTTCACCCCCTATCACCACTGTCGCTAAGCGATCGTTTTTCTGATCGCTGTCTTAGCGTTGGTGATGCCGATCGGTAGCCAGTAATTTTTTTTAGGTTCGCTGCAGGTTTTTATAGTGTCGGGTACCCCCATATATTACCCAATAAAGGTTTAACCCCCTTGATCGCCCCCCAGGTAACCCTTTCACCCCCTATCACCACTGTCGCTAAGCGATCGTTTTTCTGATCGCTGTCTTAGTGTCGGTGATGCCGATAGGTAGCCAGTAATTTATTTTAGGTTCGCCGTCAGGTTTTTATATAGCGTCAGGTACCCCCATATATTACCTAATAAAGGTTTTAACCCCCTAATTGACCCTAGTTAACCCTTTCACCAGTAATCACCATATAAGTGTTACGGGTGACGCTGGTTAGTTAGTTTGCTTTTATAGTGTCAGGGCACCCGCCGTATATAACCCAATAAAGGTTTAACCCCCTGATCGCCCGGCGGGTGATATCAATTAGGTTTTAGCGTCAGAGAGGCTCTGCGTCACACCCCAGACAGCGTCAGGTTAGTGCCAGTAGCGCTAACACCCACGCGTGAAGCATACACCCCCTTAGTGGTATAGTATCTGAACAGATCAATATCTGATCTGATCAGATCTATACTAGCGTCCCCAGCAGTTTAGGGTTCCCAAAAACGCAGTGTTAGCGGGATCAGCCCAGATACCTGCTAGCACCTGCGTTTTGCCCCTCCGTCCAGCCCAGGCCACCCAAGTGCAGTATCGATCGATCACTGTCACTTGCAAAACACAACACACATAACTGCAGCGTTCGCAGAGACAGGCCTGATCCCTGCGACTCCAGTGCTGTAGGAGGTGATTTCACCACCACAGTTAAAAAAAAAAAGCATATATGCCGAAGCATTGGGGCAGCAGGGGCGGAGGAGCGGAGGAGCGATTTTGCTCCTAATGCCGCGTACATACGGTTGAAATTCCGACAGAGGCTTGCCCGTGGAAAAGTCTGACCATGTGTACGCGGCATAACTTTTGTGGGAAGATGCCCCCATGCTTCGGCATATATAAATGGTGCATGTATGCCCATCATTAGAAGTGGGTGGATGAAGGGCGGTATTCTAATGGTGGGCATACCCACCGATCAATCTTTTTTTTTCGTTCAGCCAACAGGCTGCATGAAAAAAAAGAATACAATACATGTCCAACAAGGACCAGCAACGTACTGGTATGTTGCTGGACTTTGAATGTTTATACCAGAATGATGCCTGCGGGTTTAGGTATCATCTTGGTATCATTCTTTTCAGCCAGTGGCCGGCTTTCATGTAAAAGCAATCCTAGTGGCTAATTAGCCTCTGGACTGCTTTTACAAGCAGTGGGATGGAATGTCCCCCCCCGGATATAAAAAGCGCCATTGGGAAATTGGGAAAGCATTTTATCACACCAATCTTGGTGTGGTCAGATGCTTTGAGGGCAGAGGAAAGATCTAGGGTCCAATAGACCCCAGTTTTTTTTCACAAAAAGAGTACTTGTCACTACCTATTGCTATCATAGGGGATATTTACATTCCCTGAGATAACAATAAAAATGATAAAAAAAAAAAAATATGGAAGCAGCAGTTTAAAAATAAAATAAAAAAGCAAAATTAATAATAAAAAAAAAAAGCACCCCCGTCCTGCCCTGCTCTTGCCCAATGGCGAACGCAAGCGTCGGTCTGGCGTCATATGTAAACAGCAATTGCACCATGCATGTGAGATATCACCGCAAAGGTCAGATCGAGGGCAGTAATTTTAGCAGTAGACCTCCTCTGTAAATCTAATGGCGTAACCTGTAAAGGCTTTTAAAGGCTTTTAAAAATGTATGTAGTTTGTCGCCAATGCGCGTTTGTGCGAAATTTTAAAGCTTGTCGTGTTTGGTATCTATGTACTCGGCCTAAGATCATGTTTTTTATTTCATCAAACATTTGGGCAATATAGTGTGTTTTAGTGCATTAAAATTAAAAAAAGTGTATTTTTTCCCCAAAAAATGCGTTTGAAAAATCGCTGCGCAAATACTGTGTAGGAAAAAAAAAATGCAACACCCACCATTTTAATCTGTAGGGCCTTTGCTTTAAAAATATATATAATTTTTGGGGGTTCAACATAATTTTCTTTTTTTTCAAAATTTTCGCTCTTTTTCCATTTATATCGCAAAAAAAATTAAAATCGCAGAGGCAATCAAATACCATTAAAAGAAAGCTCTATTTGTGGGAAGAAAAGGACGCAAATTTCGTTTTGGTACAACATTGCATGTCTGCACAATTTACAGTTAAAGCAGCGCAGTGCAAAATTCTGAAAACAGCTCTGGTCCTTTAGCTACAAAATGGTCCGGGGCTTAAGTGGTTAAATATCGTACCTGGGGGGTGTCTAAAGTATGCCTGTAAAGTGGCATGTGTTTCCCGTGTTTAGAACTGTCCCTGCACAAAATGACATTTCTAAAGGAAAAAAAGCCATTTAAAACTGCTTGCGGCTTTAATGTCATGTCTTGTCCTGGCAATATGGATGAAAATCTTTGAGAAAAATGGCATGGCTACCCCATCACCCCCCCCCCTTCACCCCAGCCCATTACCAGCCCCTTTGGGTCTTGTATGGATATTAAGGGGAACCCCGCACCCAAAATAAAAAAAGGCCCTATATACTCTGAACAGTATAGAAGAGTATATAGGGCCTTTTTTTATTTTGGGTGCGGGGTTCCCCTTAATATCCATACAAGACCCAAAGGGGCTGGTAATGGGCTGGGGTGGGGGGGGGGTGGGGTAGCCATGCCATTTTTCTCAAAGATTTTCATCCATATTGCCAGGACAGGCGGTGCAAACAAGACAGGGACTGTAGGTTTGTTCTTAAGTAGAATCTGTTTGTAATTTTGAACAGGTACATTGTTTAAGTGTAGCTCCAGCCAAAAAATATATTTTTAAGCTTTTTGGAAAACATAGGGAAGGGTTATCACCCCTGTAACATTTGTTTTGCTGTCTGTGCACCTGTTCAGAACATTTCACCTCACTTTCCGTCCCAATGACAAATGTTTTTGGAAAAGTGTTTTTTTTATTGAAACAAGGATTGGTGATAAAGCATCAGTAGAGAGGAGACACCTTTTCCCATATTAATTCTTACAGGAGATAATTTCCCTTCCTAGGGGTAGATTTCCTCTCACTTCCTGTTGTCTCCTTCCGTTTGCAAGTAGGAGTCGTTTGTAAGTTGGATGTTTGAAAGTAGGGGCCTGCCGTATATACTCTGCTGAAATTTGCCCCTTAGGTGTTGCCACAACACTGTGAGCCCTCACAGTTACTCTTGGTGGGCGCTGGAACGCCCTGCTGTGAACTATTATATCAGGAATTGTAATTACATGCCATTGTTGAACAGTGGTAGGAAAAATTGGGCCTTTGGTGGTGGTGCTGGTGCTACAACACTGTCAGCCCTCACAGTTACTCTTGGTGGGCGCATGAATGGGCCCTACTGTAAATTATTAGATCAAGAATTGTAATTGCATGCCCCTGTTGAAGAGGGGCAGAAAAATTGGGCCTTTGGTGGTGGTGGTGGTGTTGCCACAACACTGTAAGCCCTCACAGTTACTCTTTGTGGGCGCAGGAATGGGCCCTGCTGTGAATTATTAGATCAAGAATTGTAATTACCTGCCCCTGTTGAACAGGGGCAGAAAAATTGGGCCTCAGGTGGTGGTGATGGTGTTGCCACAACACTGTAAGCCCTCACAGATACTGTACTTGGAGCACAGCAATGAGCCCTGTTGCAAAGTATTGCATCAAAAATTGTAATTACACGCCCCTGTTAAACAGGGGCAGAAAAATTGGGCCTTAGGCACTGGTGTCACAACACTGCAACCCCTCACAGATACTGTACTTGGAGCACAGCAAAGAGCCCTGTTGCAAAGTATTTGTCACGAGGATGCTATACACAGACATCCAATACAGGTGGTCAGATCATTGGGCTGCACATTAAGGAATCAGGAACAGAGTAAGTGAAAAATATAAATATTTATTAAAGATAAAGACACACGTGTAAACAAAACCACAGCAAACCATGAGCAAGAAACGAATACAAAGGAACACAACAAACCCCAAAAACAACCTAATCTAACTAGCTAACTAATATGTACAAAAGAGAACACACATACATGAACAAGGCAGGGGATGAGAGACAAGGGGAGCAGAAGGCCAGGTACTGGGAGCAGTCAGCAAGGGGGAGCTGGTATCAGGGGACAGGTATCAGGGGACAGGTCTCAGGGGACAGGATAAAAGGATCAGAGTCCAGGACAAGGCAGGGAACAAGGCAGGGAACAGATCAGGATCAGGTTCAGGATCAGGAAACGGATCAGGTAACAGGTCAGGCAGGGACCAGGCTTACAGAAGGAATTCTGGAGCACTGAGCTTTGTTAAGGGCGGGTTTATATAGTCCAGCAGACCCAGATCAGGTGTGCTTGATGACTGGAAGAGGGTCTTGGTGAGGAGAAACCCACTGGTGGCCACCAGAACTACACCCACTGGTGCTGAAAGCAACAGTGCCACCAGCAGGTGAGCCCAGTAATGACACCATTCCTGACAGTATTGCATCAAAAATTGTAATTACACGCCCCTGTTAAACAGGGGCTGAAAAATTGGGCCTTAGGCACTAGTGCCACAACACTGCAACCCCTCACAGATACTGTACTTGGAGCACAGCAATGAGCCCTGTTGCAAAGTATTGCATCAAAAATTGTAATTACACGCCCCTGTTAAACAGGGGCTGAAAAATTGGGCCTTAGGCACTGGTGCCACAACACTGCAACCCCTCACAGATACTGTACTTGGAGCACAGCAATGAGCCCTGTTGCAAAGTATTGCATCAAAATTTTTTATTACACGCCCCTGTTAAACAGGGGCTGAAAAATTGGGCCTTAGGCACTGGTGCCACAACACTGCAACCCCTCACAGATACTGTACTTGGAGCACAGCAATGAGCCCTGTTGCAAAGTATTGCATCAAAAATTGTAATTACACGCCCCTGTTAAACAGGGGCTGAAAAATTGGGCCTTAGGCACTGGTGCTGGTGCCACGACACTGCAACCTCTCCCAGATACTCTAGTTGGAGTGCAGGAATGAGCCCTGCTGCAAAGCATTGCATAAAAAATTGTAATTACATGCCCCTGTTAAACAGGGGCTGAAAAATTGGGCCTTAGCCACTGGTGGCGGCACCCAGAAACAAAAATGTTCTTCCAAGGTATCATCATGAATCGGATCATTGAGGAGGAGGAGGATAGTCAGTCAACATAACAGGACAGTCACTCAGCATCAGCATAGGCACTCTTGAAGGGATGTGACATTTCAAAATTAATTATTCTGTTACATCAGCTTCAGGTGCTTGGTAGCTGATGGTGATCCAAGACTGGTTCATCTTTATGAAGTTCAGTCGATCAACCGAGTCGGTGGACAGGCGCACCCTGTGATCCGGGACAAAGCCTCCAGCACCACTGAATGTGCGTTCCGAAAGAACACTGGATGCAGGACAGGCCAGTAGCTCAATTGCATACTGTGCAAGCTCTGGCCAGTGATCCATCCTCAAGACCCAGTAAGCCAGAGGATTTTCTGTGGGAAAGGTGTCCAAGTCTGACCTTGCCCCTAGGTATTCCTGCACCATGTATATCAGACGCTGGCGATGGTTGCTGGAACCGATCATACCTTGGGGCTGCGGACTAAAAAATTGTCTGAACGCATCGGTCAGACGGCCACCTTCCCCACCGCTCCTTCTTTGACTGACCGAAGCCTCAGCAACTTGTTGTCCAGGACCAGGAGTTTGTAACCTCCCAGTCTCTGGGAACGCGTTGCACAGACCTTTCTGCAAGGCCTCCCGGAGATGTCTCATCCTCTGCTCCCTCTGCGACGGTAAGATAAGGTTCGCAACCTTACCCTTGTACCGTGGATCAAGGAGAGTGGCCAGCCAGTAATGGTCCCTCTCCTTGATCCGAAGAATACAAGGATCCTTCCGCAGACTTTGCAGGATCAGGGAGGCCATGCAGCGTAGCTTAGCTGAAGCATTCGGTCCGGAGTCCTCTGGGTCACTAAGGACGACATGATCCCCAGCCACCTCCTCCCAGCCACGTACAAGTCCACGGATTTCTTGGGACTGTAAATCATCCCTAAAAGACTGCTGCTGTTGATGCTGAGTGCCAGGCTCCACCTCCATGCTGACACAATCCTCCTCCTCCTCCTCGTCCTCTTCCTGTGCGATGGGTGGGACAGAAGGAACACTGTCTGGGTAAAGGGGGCCTTGAGAGGCAAGGAAGTCCTCCTCTTCCTGCCTCTGTTCTGCCTCAAGTGCCCTGTCCATTATTCCACGCAGCGTATGCTCCAACAGGTGGACAAGAGGTACAGAGTCACTGATGCATGCACTGTCACTGCTCACCATCCTCGTGGCCTCCTCAAATGGTGCCAGGACAGTGCATGCATCCCTGATCATGCCCCACCGGCGTGGTGAAAAAAACCTGAGTTCCCCTGACCCTGTCCTGGTGCCGTAGTCACACAGGTACCCATTGATGGCCCTCTGCTGCGTGTGCAGCCGCTGCAGCATGGCCAACGTTGAGTTCCACCTGGTGGGCATGTCACATATAAGGTGGTTCTTGGGCAGGTTAAACTCCTTTTGCAGCTCAGCCAGCCGAGCACTGGCATTATATGATCTGCGGAAATGCACACAGACTTTCCTGGCCTGCCTCAGGACATCCTGTAAGCCCGGGTACCTGCCCAAGAACCGCTGCACCACCAGGTTAAGGACGTGAGCCACACAGGGCACATGGGTCAGTTGTCCCTGTCGGAGGGCGGAGAGGAGGTTGGTGCCATTGTCGCAAACCACCATTCCTGGCTTAAGCTGGCGTGGCGTCAACCACCTCTCGGCCTGCCCCTGCAGAGCTGACAGAACCTCTGCCCCAGTGTGGCTCCTGTCCCCCAAACACACCAGCGCAAGCACGGCATGGCATCTCTTTGCCTGCGTACTTGCGTAGCCCCTTGAACGCCTACGGAGCACCGCTGGTTCCAAGGACAAAGCACAGGAAGAGGCCATGGAGGAAGAAGAAGAGGAGGGGGTGGAGGAGAGAGGTGTGTCACAACCAGTAGTAGCATTTTGGAGGCGTGGCGGCGGAACAACCTCCAAAACTACTGCACCTTGTCCTGCATCCTTCCAGTTCCCAGCTGCCAAAAGAGTGACCCAATGGGCCGTGAAAGAAAGGTAACATCCCTGTCCATGCCTGCTGGCCCATGAGTCAGCGGTAATATGCACCTTACCGCTGACCGCCCTGTCCAGCGAGGCATGGACATTGCCTTCCACATGCCAGTAGAGAGCCGGAATCGCCTTCCGTGAGAAAAAGTGGCGTTTGGGAACCTGCCACTGAGAAACCGCACATTGCACAAACTCAGGGGCCGTGTCTACCAACTGAAAAGGCAGCAGTTGAAGTGCTAGCAATTTAGCCAAGCTAGCATTCAACCGCTGGGCATGTGGATGGCTGGGAGTGAACTTCTTTCGATGGTCCAGCAGCTGGGGCAGGGAAATTTGCCTGCTAGAATCGGACGTCGGTGTACTGCTAGCAGAGTGCCCGCAAGTACTTGGCTGTGACACACCTAATTCTACACCTTCATTCCTCTCAGTGCAAGTTTCAGTGGGGTTGGAGATCCCAGCTGATGAGGAGCAATTAGAGGTCCGCTTTTTTCTTTGGTGTGGGTCTTTATGGTACGCTTGCCAACGAGCTGCATGGCAGGTCAACATATGTCTGGTCAAGCATGTGGTGCTCAAGCGGCTGATGTTTTGGCCACGCGAGATACGCTTGAGACATATGTTGCAAATAGCAGCGGTGCGATCTGATGCACTCGACTCAAAAAAGGCCCACACCAAAGAACTTTTGGAATAACGGGCAGAGGCAGCGCCCTGCACAGGCGGAGCTCTGCGGTGTGACCTCATCATCCCCTCCCTCCTCATCACTGGAGCCAATCTGGTAGTATGCTGCAGCTGCTGGAACATGACTGCCAGATTGCTGTCCTTCTTGAGCATCCCCTCTCTGCGCTCACGCTACTGCCTTCCTCTAGCTGGGTATCATCATCAGACCCTTAAAAACGCTGGGCATCCTCCTGGAGCATGTACCCAACACTGTGCTCAAACAGTTCGGGGGACTCCTCAGGAGGACATGGTGGGTCTAGGGAAGGAGTGACTGATGATGACATTGATACGAGGGAAGAGGACGCTTTGGCAGCTGCTTTGCCAGTACCCTGAGCCTGGGTGAGAGAGGATGAGGAGGATGAGGGGGGCTTGGTCATCCACTCTACTAAGTCTTCAGGATGACGCGGCTTAACACGTCCAGCTGCCGAAAATAAGGACAAGCGTGTCCCATGGCCACGTGCTGATGACGATGCACCGCGTCCACGACCAGCACTGTTGTCTCTAGACACAGAGCCTCTTTTATTGGCTCATGACTGTCTGCCTCTCCTTGTTGGCCTTCCAGACATAGTAATGGCCTGCAGGGAGATGGGAAAACCAGCAATTGGGTAGTGTATATTGTGCTGGAGGCACACAACACCCACTAACTCCTGCAGATGCCTGTATTAGAGAACACCAGCAATAAAGGGTAGATACAGGTGTATACTGTGCTGTGCTGGAGGCACACAACACCCACTAACTCCTGCAGATGCCTGTATTAGAGAACAGCAAAAAAGTGAATATACAGGTGTATACTGTGCTGGGGCACACAACACCCACTAACTCCTGCAGATGCCTGTATTAGAGAACAGCAAAAACGTGTATATACAGGTGTATACTGTGCTGGGGCACACAATACCCACTTACTCCTGCAGATGCCTGTATTAGAGAACAGCAAAAAGGTGTATATACAGGTGTATACTGTTCTGGGGCACACAACACCCACTAACTCCTGCAGATGCCTGTATTAGAGAACAGCAAAAAAGTGTATATACAGGTGTATACTGTGCTGGGGCACACAACACCCACTAACTCCTGCAGATGCCTGTATTAGAGAACAGCAAAAAAGTGTATATACAGGTTTATACTGTGCTGGGGCACACAACACCCACTAACTCCTGCAGATGCCTGTATTAGAGAACAGCAAAAAAGTGTATATACAGGTGTATACTGTGCTGGGGCACACAACACCCACTAACGCCTGCAGATGCCTGTATTAGAGAACAGCAAAAAAGTGTATATACAGGTGTATACTGTGCTTGGGCACACAACACCCACTAACTCCTGCAGATGCCTGTATTAGAGAACAGCAATAAAGGGTAGATACAGGTGTATACTGTGCTGGAGGCACACAACACCCATTAACTCCTGCAGATGCCTGAGAAAAGAACACACTGTAGAACACACTGTCCCCGCCTATCAAGCTCTTTCCCTGCACGCCGGAACACACTACACAAGGCCGCCGCGCTGGTGGCCTTTTATAGTGTGGGGCGTGTACTAAACCCCCCTGAGCTATAATTGGCCACAGGCATCCTGCCTGTGGCCAATTATGGCTCTCCTCGCTGCCGGCGCTGTGATTGGCCAAGCATGCGGGGTCACAGTGCATGCTTGGCAAATCACAGCCCCGGCAATGCAGTGCAATGGCGCAGTGCATTGTGGGCCGTTCGCGTCACACGAATTTGGCGCGAACGGCCCACAAAGTTCTGGTTTCGCCAAATAGGCGAACAGGCGATGTTCGAGTCGAACATGCGTTCGACTCGAACACCGAGCTCATCCCTATCCCTGACGCAGCAAAGCAGCCCCAAACCATGATGCCCTTACCACCATACTTCACAGTTGGGATGAGGTTTTGATGTTGGTGTGCTGTGCCTCTTTTTCTCCACACGTAGTGTTGTGTGTTTCTTCCAAACAACTCAACTTTGGTTTCATCTGTCCACAGAATATTTTGCCAGTACTGCTGTGGAACATCCAGGTGCTCTTGTGCAAACTGTAAACGTGCAGCAATGTTTTTTTTGGACAGCAGTGGCTTCCTCTGTGGTATCCTTCCATGAAATCCATTCTTGTTTAGTGTTTTACGTATCGTAGGTTCGCTAACAGGGATGTTAGCATATGCCAGAGACTTTTGTAAGTCTTTAGCTGATATTCTAGGATTTTTCTTCACCTCATTGAGCAGTCTGCGCTGTGCTCTTGCAGTCATCTTTACAGGACGCCCACTCCTAGGGAGAGTAGCAGCAGTGCTGAACTTTCTTCATTTATAGACAATTTGTCTTACCGTGGACTGATGAACAGCAAGGCTTTTGGAGATACTTTTTTAACCCTTTCCAGCTTTATGCAAGTCAACAATTCTTAATCGTAGGTCTTCTGAGAGCTCTTTTGTGCGAGGCATCATTCACATCAGGCAATGTTTCTTGTGAAAAGCAAACCCAGAACTGGTGTGTGTTTTTTATAGGGCAGGGCAGCTGTAACCAACACCTCCAATCTCATCTCATTGATTGGACCCCAGTTGGCTGACAACTCACTCCAATTAGCTTTTGGAGATCTCATTAGTCTAGGGGTTCACATACTTTTTCCACCTGCACTGTGAATGTTCAATAAAAACATGGTAACATTTAATTATTTGTGTGTTATTAGTTTAAGCAGACTGTGATTGTCTATTGTTGTGACTTAGATGAAGACCAGATCACATTTTATGACCAATTTGTGCAGAAATCTGTATCATTCCAAAAGGGTTCACATACTTTTTTTTGCAACTGTATAACCATCTTCCGAAATTCAAAATGATTTTGATTTGAATAGAAAAGATTCAAATAGAATAGAAGAGAATAGACTAGAAAACCAATAGAACAGAATAGAATTTATTCTATTCTATTGTTTTTCTAGTCTATTCTTTTCTATTATTTTCTATTCTAATCTTTTCTATTCCAATTCATTCTACACGAAAATCGAACTTCGGAAGATGGTTATTCATATATATATATACATATATATCTATATCTATAGATATATATCTATATCTATAGATATATATCTATAGATATAGAGATATATACATATAGATAGGTGAGGGGTTAGGGTTAGGGGTTAGGGTTAGGGGGTTAGGGTTAGGGGATTATGGTTAGGGGTTGGGGTTGGGGGTTAGGGTTAGGGGGTTAGGCTTAGGGGGTTAGGCTTAGGGGTAGGGGTAGGGTTTAGGGTTAGGGTTGGGGTTAAGGGTTAGGGTTAGGGGTAGGGTTTAGGGTTATGGTTGGGGTTGGGGTTAGGGCTAGGGGTTGGGATTAGGGTTAGGGTTTCCCCTTGAAGAACAGGAACTCAGGGATTGGAATAGAATAAAATAATATTTTATTCTATTCTGCTCTATTGTTTTTCTAGTCTAGTCTAGTTTTGGAAGATGGTTTTATATATATTTATATATATATATATATATATATATATATATATATATATATATAAAATATTTTTTTCTGTTTTAAACTATTGTTTTTCTATGCTATTCTTTTCTATTCTAATATCAAATCTTTTCTATTCGAATTTCGAATTAATTCTATAGGAAATTTGAATATCGGAAGATGGTTATATATATAAATATTATATATATATATATATATATATATATATATATATATATATATATATATATATATAAATAAAATAACCATTTTCTGAAATTCGAATTTCATATAGAATGAAAAAGAATTTGAATAGAAAAGATTAGAATAGAATAGAAAAGAATAGCATAGAAAAACAATAGTTTAGAACAGAAAAAATATTATATATATTATTTTTTTTCTGTTCTGATCTATTGTTTTTTTCTATGCTACTGTTTTCTATTATTTTCTATTCAATTCTAATCTTTTTATATTTGAATTCAAATTCATTCTACATGAAATTCAAATTTTTGGAAAATGGTTATATATATATTATCTTTTCTGTTCCGTTCTATTGTGTTTCTATGCAATTCTTTTCTATTATTTTCTATTTTATTCTAATTTTTTCTATTCAAATTATATTTCATTCTATTAGGGTTGAGCGGACCCGAACTGTAAAGTTCGGATCCGTACCGAACTTTTGGGGTCCCGGACCCGAACCCGAACAATTGACTGTATGTTCGGGTTCGGGTCCGGTGTTCGGCAATATGCATGTAACGTCGCGCTTGTTTCCCGTGCTTAGAACTGTCCCTGCACAAAGTGTAATTTCTGAAGGAAAAAAAGTCATTTAAAATGCACTCGCGGCTATAATGAATTGTCGGCTCCCGGCAATACATAGAAAAGACATTGATAAAAAAAAAAAAAAGCGCCCTTCAGGTCTGGTATGGATATTAAGGGGAACCCTGCCGCAAATTTAAAAAAAAATGCTTGCGGTTCCCCCAAATATCCATACCAGGCCCTTCAGGTCTGGTATGGAATTTAAGGGGAACTCCACCCCAAATAGAAAAAAAATGGCGTAGAGTACCCCCAAAAATCCAGACCAGACCCTTTATCTGAGCACACAACCTGGCAGGCCGCAGGAAAAGAGGGGGGACGAGAGAGCGCCCCCCCCTCCTGAACCGTACCAGGCCACATGCCCTCAACATGGGGAGGATGTCCCCATGTTGATGGGGACAAGGGCCTCATCCCCACAACCCTTGCCCGGTGGTTGTGGGGGTCTGCGGGCAGGGGGCTTATCGGAATCTGGAAGACCCCTTTAACAAAGGGGGCCCCCAGATCCCGGCCCCCCTATGTGAATTGGTAATGGGGTACATTGTACCCCTACCATTTCACAAAGAAAGTGTAAAAAATTGTAAAAAAAAATACACAGACACCATTAAAAAAAAAAAAAAAAAAAAACAAAAAAAAACATTCCAGCGATGAAATCCAGTGTCCCGCGGCGATCTCGATGTCCAGCGCGGTCCAGACGAAATGTCATTGGCTGAGCCTGTGCGAACCTGATGGGGAACTTCCTCTGCAGTGTATTAAATGAATAGACCCGCCCCTTCTAAAGTTCCCCATCAGGTCCGCTCAGCCAATGACGTAGTGTAAGGCTGAGGACCTGATGCGGAACGTGAGAAGGGGCGGGTCTATTCATGTATTATACTGCGGAGGAAGTTCCCCATCAGGTCCGCTCATCCAATGATGTAGGCGGGGTCTGACATAATAAATGAATACACCCGCCCATCCTAAAGTTCCCCATCAGGTCCGCTCAGCCAATGACATAGGTGTAAGGCTGAGGACCTGATGCGGAACGTGAGAAGGGGCGTGTCTATTCATGTATTACACTGTGGAGGAAGTTCCCCATTAGGTCCACCCCCGCCTACGTCATTGGATGAGCGGACCTGATGGGGAACTTCCTCAGTATAATAAATTAATAGACCCACCCCTTCTCACGTTCCGCATCAGGTCCTCAGCCTTACACTACGTCATTTGCTGAGCGGACCTGATGGGGAACTTTAGAAGGGGCGGGTCTATTAATTTAATACACTGCCGAGGTAGTTCCCCATCAGGTCCGCTCAGGCTCAGCCAATGACATTTCGTCTGGACAGCGCTGGACATCAGGATCGCCGCGGGACACTGGATTTCATCGCTGGAATGTTTTTAATTTTTTTATTTTTAATAAAGGACTTTCCCAATGGTGTCTGTGTATATTTTTTTACAATTTTTTACACTTTCTTTGTGAAATGGTAGGGGTACAATGTACCCCATTACCAATTCACATGGGGGGGGCCGGAGATTCCGATAAGCCCCCCGCCCGCAGACCCCCACAACCACCGGGCAAGGGTTGTGGGGATGAGGCCCTTGTCCCCATCAACATAGGGACATCCTCCCCATGTTGAGGGCCTGGTACGGTTCAGGAGGGGGGGGCGCTCTCTCGTCCCCCCCTCTTTTCCTGCGGCCTGCCAGGTTGCGTGCTCGGATAAGGGTCTGGTGTGGATTTTTAGGGGGACTCCACGCCATTTTTTTTATATTTGGGGTGGAGTTCCCCTTAAAACCCATACCAGACTTGAAGGGCCTGGTATGGATATTTAGGGGAACCGCACGCATTTTTTTTTTTAATTTGCGGCAGGGTTCCCCTTAATATCCATATCAGACCTGAAGGGCCTGGTAATTGAATTTGGGGGAACCCCCACGCTTTTTTTTTATTTTTTATCAATGACTTTTCTATGTATTGCCGGGAGTCGACAATTCATTATAGCCGCGAGTGAGTTTTAAATGACTTTTTTTCCTTCAGAAATTACACTTTGTGCAGGGACAGTTCTAAGCACGGGAAACAAGCGCTAATAGTCCTCAGAAGTTCGGGTCCCCATTGACTTCAATGGTGTTCGGGTTCGGGGTCAAGTTCAGGTCAAGTTCGGTCCCGAACTCAAACTTTTTTCCGAAGTTCGGCCGAACCCGTCGAACCCGAACATCCAGGTGTCCGCTCAACTCTACATTCTATATGAAATTCGAATTTCGGAAAATGGTTATTTTATATATACATATATTACATATATATATATATATATATATATATAACCATCTTCCGAAATTCGAGTTTCGTATAGAATGAATTCAAATTTGAATAGAAAAGATTAGAATAGAATAGAAAAGAACAGAATAAAAAAAATAAGAGAATACAATAGAACAGAATAGAAAAAAATATGTATATATATAAACTTCTTCCGAAATTCTAATTTAGTATAGAACGATTTCGATTTGAATAGAAAAGATTTGAATAGAATAGAAAAGAATAGACTAGAAAACCAATATAACAGCGTTGTGTTGACCCCCCTATACATTGTAAACCGCTGCGTAAACTGTTGGCGCTATATAAAAAAATGTGTATAATACTAATAATAATAATAATAATAGCAGAATAGAAAAAATATAATATATTCTATTTTATTCTATTCTGTCCTATTGTTTTTCTAGTCTATTCTTTTCTATTATTTTCTATTCTATTTTATTCTAATCTTTTCTATTCAAATTCATTTTATGCGAAAATCGAATTTCAGAAGATGGTTATTTATATCTATATCTATAGATATATCTATGGATATAGATATATCTATATCTATAGATATACATATATATTAATTTTTTTATAGGGTTAGGGTAAGGGTGAGGGTTAGGGTTGTGGTTGTGGTTGGGGTTAGGGTTAGGGGTTAGGAGTTAGGGTTAGGTGGTTAGGGTTAGGGTTAGGGGTAGGGGCTAGGGTTAGGGGTTAGGGTTAGGGTTGGGGTTAGGGGTCAGGGTTTCCCCTTGAAGAATAAGGCTAGGACTCAGGTAATGGAATAGAATAAAATAATATTTTATTCTATTCTGTTCTATTGTTTTTCTAGTCTATTCTTTTCTATTCAAATATTTTCTATTCTAATTCATTCTATACGACATTAGAATTTCGGAAGATGGTTACATACATACATATATATATATATATATATATATATATATATATATATATATATATATAAAATCTTTTTTCTGTTCTAAACGATTGTTTTTCTATGCTATTCTTTTCTATTCTAATGTCTAAATTCTAATTTCCGGAGGTGGTTATATATATAAATATTATATATATATATATATATATATATATATAAATAAAATAACCATTTTCTGAAATTTGAATTTCATATAGAATGAAAAAATATTATATATATTATTTGATTCTGTTCTGATCTATTGTTTTTTTATGCTATTCCTTTCTATTATTTTCTATTCAATTCTAATCTTTTTCTATTTGAATTCAAATTAATTCTATATGAAATTAAAATTTTGGAAAATGGTTATTTATATATATATATAAATTCTAATTTTGTATAGAATGAATTCAAATTCGAATAGAAAAGATTAGAATAAAATAGAAAATAATAGAAAAGATTAGAATAAAAAAACATATAATATATTATATTTTATTCTATTCTGTTCTATTGTTTTTCTAGTTTATTTTCTATTTCTATTCTAATATCTTCTATTCAAATTCATTCTATAAGAAATTTGAATGTCGGAACATGTTTTTTTAATATATATATATATATATATTCTGATCTGTTCTATTGTTTTTCTATGATATTCTTTTCTATTATTTTCTATTCTATTCTAATCTTTTCTATTCAAATTTGATTTAATTCTATATGAAATTCAAAAAATGGTTGTGTATATATATATATATATATATATATATATATATATATATATATATATATATTTATATATATAACCATCTTCTGAAATTCGAAATTCATATAGAATGAATTCAAATTCAAATAGAAAAGATTAGAATAGAATAGAAAAGAAAAGAATAAAAAAAAAAAAATATATATATATATATATATATATATATATATATACATAGTTGCCAACATTGGGAAAAAAACATCTGGGACACTTTTTTGTATTGAGGCGGAGCCTTGCTATAATTAGGGGGCGGGGCATTCGTTTGTAGGCGTGTCATGCTGAAATGAAAAATGGGCGTGGTTTACGCACGATAGTGGGTGTGGCTTAAATGGGCGTGGTTCAAAAGGGGTGTGGCTACAGTCCGAGGTGAGAGAAAGAGAGAGAAAGAAATAGAAAGAAAGAAGCCAGATCCTACACCACAATAGAAATGTGTAACAAAATTGGCAGATAAGTATACTCCAAAACACCTGTTGGCGCTTCAATCATCCCGACACCATGTTTGTTATGGTGTCAGGATGATTGAAGCGCATTATTTCTATTATTACATTGTAATATAAAATTAAATCATTCAACTCACCATAATGCCGAATCACTGTAAGCCCCAAGTGTGTCACCTGCCACGTCGCCTGCCACCAGATGCCATCAGGTGCCCCCAATGGAGTCCGTCCTTACATCAGCTTTACCCAGCGGAGTCCTTCCTTACATCAGGCATACCCAGCGGAGTCCCCCCTTACATCAGGTGTCCCCAGCGGAGTCCCCCCTTACATCAGGTGTCCCCAGCGGAGTCCCCCCTTACATCAGGCGTCCCCAGCGGAGTCCCCCCTTACATCAGGCATCCCCAGTGGAGTCCCCCCTTACATCAGGCATCCCCAGTGGAGTCCCCCCTTACATCAGGCGTCCCCAGTGGAGTCCCCCCTTACATCAGGTGTCCTCAGCGGAGTCCCCCCTTACATCAGGCGTCCCCAGCGGAGTCCCCCCTTACATCAGGCGTCCCCAGTGGAGTCCCCCCTTACATCAGGCGTCCCCAGTGGAGTCCCCCCTTACATCAGGTGTCCCCAGTGGAGTCCCCCCTTACATCAGGCGTCCCCAGTGGAGTCCCCCCTTACATCAGGCGTCCCCAGCGGAGTCCCCCCTTACATCAGGCATCCCCAGTGGAGTCCCCCCTTACATCAGGCATCCCCAGTGGAGTCCCCCCTTACATCAGGCATCCCCAGTGGAGTCCTTCCTTACATCAGGTGTCCTCAGCGGAGTCCCCCCTTACAACAGGCGTCCCCAGCGGAGTCCCCCCTTACATCAGGCGTCCCCAGCGGAGTCCCCCCTTAACCA
Source organism: Rana muscosa (assembly GCA_029206835.1). Classification (NCBI taxonomy): domain Eukaryota; kingdom Metazoa; phylum Chordata; class Amphibia; order Anura; family Ranidae; genus Rana; species Rana muscosa. The sequence continues at coordinate 965,929,471 of CM055118.1, forward strand.
GGTGTCTCCTGTCTCGACCGCCATTACTGTTTCCCCTTCCCCGAGGGGGAACAAAATAGAGGCGGAGCCGACCGCGTGGCTGCACAAAAAATTAAGCTGTGGCGCCGCCCACCCCCACCCCTTTCCATTACAGACAGACCTGCAGCGGGGCGGGGCGGGGCGGGGCGGGGGGGTGGCCGGCCGGCCAGCCAAAACACGGATGTAGTACAATAGAAGATAAAGCTGCTGCGGCGCCGCCCACCCACGGGGAGACGCGGGGTTTGGGCGGCGCCGCAGCAGCTTTATTTTCTATTGTACTACATCCTGGTTTTGGTCTTCTTTAAAATGGCGGCCGGCGGAGACATCGTCTCCGCCGGCCGTGGACCTCTAGCGGCGTCGGCCCGCAGCGGCCAAAGTCGTGGAAACCGGGAAAAAACGGATTGGCCGGGACATTGGCCGGGACAAAATAAATCCGGGAAAAGGGTTTGAATCCCGGGAATGTCCCGGCCAATCCGTGACTGTTGGCAACTATGTATATATATATATATATATATATATATATATATATATATATATATATTGTGGCAGAGCGAGGCTCTGTCCCAATGAAAAAAGGGTTAAAGTGGACACAGAGTCTGCATATCGGCTGAGTGCAGAGCTACAGAGCGTAAATTTAAAAAACAGAGAAAACTGCTCTGGCAGTTTTCTCAGATTTTGCTATTTCTACATGGGGCTTCTATGGCTTGGAGATCCTTCAGAGTCTTGGGTGGGATGGGATCTCCAACCCTGTGTCCGGGTCTTGTGGACAGCCAGCATGGTGTGTGCTCAGGTGCACACAACCAATATAATGAGGGGCTGGTGAGAGCAGAGTGAAGGAGAGTGAGCAGCTTGCTAACTGCAGTGGCTGCTAATGAGTGTCTCTGTGTGAGGATAAACGCTGTGTGCGTTGAAGGGCTTTAAGCTGTGTGCGTCCAAGGAGCCAGAAGCTGTGTGCATTAAGGGACTTCAAGCTGTGTGCGTTTAAGAAGCCCAAAGCTGTGTGCATCCAAGACTGTGAGACTGGAAGATATAGTGGTTTAAGGTATCAGTACCTAAAGCAAGCAGAGGAACTGCTAACGAGAGCCAGGTGGCTTGGTATGTTTTCCTTATTTTTGAACTGCTAAATTAAGTTAAACCCCTGCGTGGGAATCCTGAAGGGACAGTTTGCTAATTGTTTTTCTGTTTAAATAAACGTGGGCTACCAGGCCCTTAACTAGAATGCCTGTCTGATATGGACTCACTGCATAAAAACGCATCTATCCACTTGAGCTAAAACACCCCAATATCACAATATATATATATATATATAACCATCTTCCGAAATTCAAATTTAGTATAAAAATTTGCATCAAATTCGAATAGGAAATTTTAGAATAGAATATACAATAATATAAAAGAATAGACTAGAAAAGAATAGACTAGAATAAAATATAATATATATTATTTTACTTTCCATTGTTTTGAGTTATTTTCCAATCTATTCTCGAATTCAAATTTATACTATTCGAAATTCGAATTTCAGAAGATGGTCATATTCTATTGTATTTTATTACATTCTATTAAATTCTATTCTATTCTTTACTATTCTTTTATTTTTATTCTATTGTTTTAATATTCTATTTTATTGTATTGTTTTTTAGAAATCGTTTTTTTTTTTTTTTCGAATTCGATTCACATTTTTTTTTTTTGATTTCGATTCGAATATCGTCTGTGGTTTTTCGATTTGAAACGTTATTTCGGATTCGTTTAAATTTGTTAGTATTGTAATTTGGTAATTCGGATGCATCCGAATGTCCGAATAATGAAAAATTTGTCCGAATTTCGATTCGTAACGAAACGAAATGCACATGTCTAATGGTGACATCGGGGTTTATTTACTAAAGCTAGAGAGGGCAAAATTAGTCACAATTCTGCATAGAAATCAATCAGCTTCCAGGTTTTATTGCCAAAGCTTAATTGAGCAAGCTGAGGTTAGTAGCTGATTGGTTCCTCTACAGAAATGTGACAAATTTTGCCCTCTTTAGCTTTAGTAAATAAACCCCATCATGTACAAACCCCACCCTACGCGTTTCATTATCAGACGTCTTCCAGGGGCGACAGCATAAATTGATTTTTTGCACAGATATTTTTTTTTGCACAGCACTAAATTGTGACACTTGTTGAAGCACTCCCAGCCCTTCTGGCTGCAGCTGCCCCTTTCCTCTGCCCATGCCACCACAATACTCCAAACTGGCTCTGCACCCATCCCAGACTGCTCCATCTCAGTCCTCTCAAGCGTACCTCCCAGTCCTCCCAACTGTGTGAACACTCACCAGCCTTCTTGGCTGTCTCTGTGGAACTCCTGGAGACTTGCCCAGCCCCCCGCGGTCCTCTTTCGCTCCCCCTGTGCCTCCTGGTCAGGACACCTCAGTGGGTTGTAAGAGGGTCCTGTCCGCACCTGGACCAAGACTGGGGAGCTCCCTCAAAGGCACTGACAGCCTAAAACTCCATTGCCATCTTCCACCCGATCAACTCCTCCTCAGCTGGGTTGACCCTGGGTATTTTAGGACATCTGCCCCCTGCCAATCCAGATTCTGGAAAGAAGTGGGAGATCCTGGTGATGCTACCTGTGAGTCACCCAGCACTACCCTGATCCACTCCCAGCCCAGATCAAAACACACCCAGGCTTGGCTGCCAGTCAAGCCTGGATATTTTACCTACTCTCACAAAACGTTACTGTTCTATTCTTCTAGCACACTAGAGGGTGCTACACTAACCCTCCTAACATCCAGCTAGTCCCTTAGCTGGGTAATTTACAACAATAATCTCCTGGGCCCAGGAGCAAGGGCATCTCATAAAATATACAATTTTAATAGGGAAAAGGGAACAAACAAAAAAAAAAAATTGAAAATATTCTGTGAGTATTTACACCATGTACATCACACAATACACCTAACTACAGATCCCTGTAGCTAATATCAACACATCAAACTTTATACATTCAGGTTCAGAGCACTTTCCCCTTGAGAAAAATACAGGATTCTTGACTCCAGCCGGAGATGGATGAACAGCCGTCTCATCCAAAAAGGGAAACCTGTGAAGACAAAACACAGCAACATCCTGCGCTAGTAACTATCTACACACATCACAACACTTTCTGTCAGGAGGGGGTTAGCATCCTGTATACAGAAAGAAATGTATACGACCAAGCACATCATTTTAATTTCTGTCCATTATTTCCTGTATCAGGTTCTGTCAACATGGGATTACTGTCTTGCTGACAGAAAATAAAAATAAAAGGTGAACAGTTCTCTTTAGAGTTCCTGGTGGGAGGGGCCCCTCCGCAGACTGACAGGCTCCTTAAAAGAGTTACAATAGGAATCAGACCTCACCCAGCATACATCGATAGGAAAAGTCCATCCATCAGGCACATCACAGGGTGGCAGGCCGGTCTGGTCCTGCAAAAGTCAGGGAAAAACACATTCTGCAACTCTCCGGCAGTCTATGTGGCCATTTCCATGGTGGCTGTACATCCCAACAGTCCTCCTCACGCATAGAAATGCGGGTCAGGCAGTGTCCTCCTGCCGCCCCCTTCCTGCCTTCACAACCATCACTCTGTCCCTATATATTTCCGTCCCCAGTCTTCTTTCCCTCTGAATGTCCTCAAAGTGGGCCCATGTCTTCTCACATTCTAGCACATGCAGAGGTTTGGAGATATGCAAATACTCCCAAACCAGATCATCCTCCCACTCTCCCTGTTAGTTCTCAACGATGTCCACTCCAGAGCAACTTTGCACTGCACCTCCTGCTGGAATCTAGAAAATCTAGGAAGTTCTTTGGGCTTCCCTTTTCTTGGCAGGACACAAGCATTATGGGACCTCTTGACCCACTGCCTGTATGCAGGTGCTCTGGTCTGGGTGGTAGAGGATCTGTTCAGAAAAAGTTGTTTGCTGCTCCTAGGGGTTCCTGCTGCTTCTTCAGTTTCCATAGCTGGATCTGAAACATCTCCTCTCTCAGACTGGACCTTCAGAACCTGGGAACATCCTGTCTCCCATTCCTCCTTCAAGCTGCTACTGTAAGATGACCACTCCACTACCTTCTCCAGGGACCCAAACTCGGCTTACAATCAGGGGGAACCACAATCTGTGGCCGTGTCCTTGCATTCTCCTTCTGGCTCACCTGAGGGCTCATCCCCCTCCAACACTGGCTCCTTCCAGATGGGGTTAAAGGGACACAAAGGCGGCCGGCATTTCAGGGACTATTTCTGATTCCTGCTGGGCAGTCGTTACAGTTACCAGGTCCCCGACCAGGCCCCAGGCCACGACAGACTCCTCTTCCCTTATGTCACAGATGTTTGCAGCGGAGTCACCAGGCTCAGACTCCACTCTGCCTTTTGGTAATGATTCCAGGCCTGCTCCAGCCTTCCAGGACTTCCGCGGCTGCACACGACACAGTCCTGACTGCAGGTCTATGTTATAGTACTGTGGCTCCTGCTGACTGGATGAAAGCCGGGTGAGCGGTTTGCCACAATGACCCCTGCGGCTCCATGCACTGACCACTGCGGAGAGTATACGGCACTCTGGACACAGCAGGTACCAGGGGCAGACTGACTCACTGGGGCCAGCGGGGAGCAGCACGCTGTTAGCAGTATTATTACAGGCATCGGGTGAGGTGAGTAAAGCTTTTTTTATAGAGACACCAGGGCCGTCATCGGGGGGGGGGGCGAGTACAACTGTATGGGGCCCAAGCCCCAACAGGACCGCTGGAAGGCCCATGATACTCTCCCCCTACCAGTGTATTGTCATCCTGTGTTCTCCCCCCTACAGTGTCCCCCATTGTGCTCTCCCTCCCCCAGTGTTCCCCTGTGTGTTCTCCCTCCCCCAGTGTCCCGCTGTGTGCTCCCCCCCAGTGTCCCCCTATGTGCTCTCCCTCCCCCAGTGCCCCCTGTTTGCTTCCCCCCAGTGTCCCCCTGTGTGCTTCCCCCCAGTGTCCCCCTGTGTGCTCCCCCAGTGTCCCCCTATGTGCTTCCCCTCCCCCAGTGTCCTCCTGTGTACTCTCCCTCCCCCAGTGTCCCCCTGTGTGCTCCCCCCAGTGTCCCCCTATGTGCTCTCCCTCCCCCTGTGTCCCCCTGTGTGCTCTCCCTCCCCAGTGTCCCCCTGTGTGCTTCCCCCCCCCAGTGTCCCCCTGTGTGCTTCCCCCCCCCCGTGTCCCCCTGTGTGCTTCCCCCCCCCCAGTGTCCCCCTGTGTGCTTTCTCCCCCAGTGTCCCCCTGTGTGCTTTCTCCCCCAGTGTCCCCCTGTGTGCTTTCTCCCCCAGTGTCCCCCTGTGTGCTTTCTCCCCCAGTGTCCCCCTGTGTTCTTTCTCCCCCAGTGTCCCCCTGTGTTCTTTCTCCCCCAGTGTCCCCCTGTGTTCTTTCTCCCCCAGTGTCCCCCTGTGTTCTTTCTCCCCCAGTGTCCCCCTGTGTTCTTTCTCCCCCAGTGTCCCCCTGTGTTCTTTCTCCCCCAGTGTCCCCCTGTGTTCTTTCTCCCCCAGTGTCCCCCTGTGTTCTTTCTCCCCCAGTGTCCCCCTGTGTTCTTTCTCCCCCAGTGTCCCCCTGTGTTCTTTCTCCCCCAGTGTCCCCCTGTGTGCTCCCCCCAGTGTCTCCCTGTGTGCTCCCCCCAGTGTCCCCCTGTGTGCTCCCCCCAGTGTCCCCCTGTGTGTTCTCCCTCCCCCAGTGTCCCCGTGTGCTCTCTCCCTCCCCCAGTGTCCCCCTGTCCGCCTGTCTGCTCTCCCTCCCCCATTGTCCCCCGTGTTCTCTCTCCCTTCCCCCCCCCACAGTGTCACCCTGTGTACTTCCCCCCCCCCCCACAGTGTCACCCTGTGTGCTTTCCCCCCCCCACAGTGTCACCCTGTGTGCTTCCCCCCCCCACAGTGTCACCCTGTGTGCTTCCCCCCCCCACAGTGTCACCCTGTGTGCTTCCCCCCCCCACAGTGTCACCCTGTGTGCTTCCCCCCCCCACAGTGTCACCCTGTGTGCTTCCCCCCCCCACAGTGTCACCCTGTGTGCTTCCCCCCCACAGTATCCCCCTGTGTGCCCCTCCCACAGTGTCCCCCTGTGTGCTTCCCCCCTCCCACAGTGTCCCCCTGTGTGCTCCCCCCAACAGTGTCCCCTTGTGTGCTCAGTGTCTTCCTGGCCCCAACTCCAGCTGTATGCTGCCTGTGAAGGAGTAGATTCACATCTGTGGAACTACAAGTCTCACCAGCAGTCTGTAGAAAAGAACTCACTCAGCAATAAAGTTTTAGCCAGGGAAAGACACATTTGGAAGAGACAAAAGAGCTGCACACCCCGATGTACAATGAGTTTTATAGGAAAGTTTCACCATGGGGCTTTGGACAGCAAAAATAGAAAGATCGAAAGAAGATACAATTATAATGGTTGTAACGAGCCCCTTTGCTCGCTTGGCTCCACTCTCCCGACACTCCTCTGCTCTACTGGATCATCCGGTGCTCCAGGATTCAAACTACAGCTATGTGCCATTCTAATCCATTTGTGATCGTTCAGAACAAACACCAGGCAGGCTGTATGCAAGTTCAAACAGGAGAGAGTTTATTAGAACCAAAATCAAGTCTTATATACAGTAACAGAGGAGGTAACCAGAACATAAATTAACATGAGCTAATTAACTAAATCCTTTAGACAGCCAAGGTGACTCATAGATATGACCTTTCAGGGTAGACATCCCGTCTCCTCGCTCACCTGCTATACAATACACATTATCATAAGTGTAAACGTCACACACTTAGCAGGGTCAATTAGCACAGAGGACAGACAGATGGCTGGAGGTGATGTCTTTAGCATATCCTTAGAGTGAACATGTGAACGTCCCAACAGTATGAATCAGTCACTCTAATATGGCATATACAGGGTCCCCAGAGTCTGTGTGTCTTGGGGGGGACATGGACCTGAATCCAAAGTAACACCCCCTCAAGGGTCCCCAGGCATACAGCTCACAAAGAGCACCGTTCCCCCAAATGGCAGGGCCCATGGTCGCAAGGCAAGAGGCTTGCATTCTGTCCCCTCCAAAAGCCTCTGTCCCGGCTAGGTCTGTCACACATCTCCCCTTTCGGCAGGAAACTAACATAGGAGGAGACCCCAAGCGGGTTGACTCCGAAGTTAGTCCATAGTTCTATTCCCCCAATGCCGGTATCCACACAGTACCCAAAATAAATTGCTCCAAACAGAGCATTACTTACCCAGCCAACCTCTGCCTCTCTCAGAGAACATACCCGCCGCTCGGGAGAGGCCTGGACTGGCCCTTCTCCCTGGAGTCCTTTCAGCCGCTGGAGAGAAGACAGGGTGACTGGGCTCAGTCCGTCATGCTGTTGGGGATCTGGGTCGACTGCCCGGCATCCCTGGGGTATACAAGTGGAGACTGAAGTCCCATCCACTTGTGGTAGGTGAACATCCCCCAGTGCTTGCAAAGCAAGGCTGACATCCTCCTGTCTCAGTGTCCCACCATTTTCTGGGGTTGTGTCAGTGAGGACTGAAGTCCCATCCAATACCACAGGACCTCCCTCTTCTGTTAGTTGAGAGCAGGGGCCCGTGGCACTCTGCTCTGTTGCCAGCTCTTCTGCTGGGTTGCTGTGAGTGGGGACCGCAGTCCCATCCACCGATCTCCGCTCATGTGGCAGTTGTGTGCCGATGCCAGTAGCATTCTGCCCTGCTGCTAGTGATTCAGCTGGGAGTAAGAGCTTTACTGCCTCAGCTTGTTGCTGGGGAGAGGGACCAACTGCCCCGGCTCCCTGAAACTCCACAGTGGTTTCCGGTGCTGGGCAGAGGTGGGTATCACTCTGCCCTGTTGTCAGCACTTCTGCTGGGGACTCCACACCATCTGCTCTGGCTACCTGTTGGGGAGGGAAAATGGCTGCTTCTCCTCCCTGCATCTCTGAAATCCACTCAGAAAGAGGAACCATCACCTTCTCAACTCGGGCCTCCAAAACTGCCATGGGTGTAGAGCAGGGGTCTGTAGTACTCTGTCCTGCTGCCAGTACTTGGGCAGGCGATGCATAATCCCTAACATCCTCTGAACAGTCCCTTAAGTCCATACCTTCTGTAATCTGTGGCTGGGGAGATGAGCCAACTGCCCTAGCTCCCTGGAACTCCATATCATCCACTTAGGCTTTAGGGAGGGCAATCTTCAGCTTTTCCACTGCCGATTCTTCAGCCAGGCTAGCTCCCTGGAACTCTGTATCATTCACTTCGGCTTTAGGGATGGCCATCTTCAGATTTTCCACTGCTGATTCTTCAGCCAGGATTTCATAGTTGTCAACTGGTATTTCCTGATAGTCCCAGGCAAAGGGAGCCCCACCCTGCTGCTGAGCAGATTCTAGCAGCTGTCTGTAGGTGATCTCCGATTGTCGTATTTCCGCCATTCTCCACTCATGTTGCCGCTCTAGTTCTCTCTTTTGTCGCGCATCCTGCAGCTGGATGCCTCTAATGGCTTCCTGAATGGCGGTCTCTGATGGGTTAGCACCATATAATGCCAACCGCTGTCGCACTCATTGCTGAAACAAATCTTCAACTGACCGGGGTCCTGTATCACCATCTCTCTGGTCCATCTCGGCTCTCAAGTAAGTCTTTCAGCGTGACTTTCCTGCAGGCTGCATAGCTGGTCATTCACTGTGGTGGCTTGGAGTGTCCCAGGAACTGGAGGGAAAATCCCGCCACTGCCAACCAATGTAACAAGCCCCTTTGCTCGCTCGGCTCCACTCTCCCGACACTCCTCTGCTCTACTGGATCATCCGGTGCTCCAAGATTCAAACTACAGCTATGTGCCATTCTAATCCATTTGTGATCGTTCAGAACAAACACCAGGCAGGCTGTATGTAAGTTCAAACAGGAGAGAGTTTATTAGAACCAAAATCAAGTCTTATATACAGTAACAGAGGAGGTAACCAGAACATAAATTAACATGAGCTAATTAACTAAATCCTTTAGACAGCCAAGGTGACTCATAGATATGACCTTTCAGGGTAGACATCCCGTCTCCTCGCTCACCTGCTATAAAATACACATTATCATAAGTGTAAACATCACACACTTAGCAGGGTCAATTAGCACAGAGGACAGACAGATGGCTGGAGGTGATGTCTTTAGCATATCCTTAGAGTGAACATGTGAACGTCCCAACAGTATGAATCAGTCACTCTAATATGGCATATACAGGGTCCCCAGAGTCTGTGTGTCTTGGGGGGACATGGACCTGAATCCAAAGTAACACCCCCTCAAGGGTCCCCAGGCATACAGCTCACAAAGAGCACCGTTCCCCCAAATGCCAGGGCCCATGGTCGCAAGGCAAGAGGCTTGCATTCAGTCCCCTCCAAAAGCCTCTGTCCCAGCTAGGTCTGTCACAATGGTATAAAATATAATTTATTGAGATGGTGGTCAAGGGTCATAAGATTTGGGTACAAAAAGACATTATAAAACACATATTTCTGGTCTGAAAATACAATAAGTTCCACAATGAATAACAGTATGTAAAAACGGTTAATACACAATGAAAGTTTCTGGTTCTGTTTGGTTCTGTTGGACCTTCTTGGCTCGAGCTGGACTCAGGATCTGTGGAAGTCTCTCTGACCGGTCGGATATTCAAGACACCAATACACAGTGAATAGGTATACAAGAATATATCGTTTAATGGTTACATGTCCTTTTTTATACACAGCAAGAAAAGTTGCCTCCCTCCTCTGGACCTATCAGCAATAAGCAAAAACCTCATGAGTTAGACAAAAATAAATTCTAACAGGTTTTTTGACTTCTGCAAAAGCGGTCAGTTAACATACGTCAATTGTGGTCAAACTAGACATGTTCTGACATTTGAAACAGGAAGATAAGAAATGCCAGATGTCAGTGCGGTCAACCTGTCAGTTAAAAAGCAGAAGTGAGATAAACTTTTTCCCGGAAAAGGCCTAACCACAAAGTCACATTTCAACCTAAATATACATGCCTGTTACATAGAAGAAAGATTAGCTTGACCACAAAAGTCACATCTTGTTCACACTCATGTCAGAGAAACATTATTGTAAAATATATATATATTTGAGGAGAACTCTAACCATGAATATTGGTTCATGATCTTCTTATACCTTACAACCCCTCCTTATGATCATGGCTTCAAGAATTGAAGCCCATCGATCATTGGATTATTAAGGACAACAGGTGGTGTGCCGTTTAGTAGAGGGGTGAAGTTTAGAGGTACTGCCATTAGGGGGATCCTAGCAGTGCTAGGATGGAGTTTTTCATATCCTGATTTTTGAGCATAAGCATATTTAAATTTAAGCAGCAGCATTTTACCACTAAAATTGTCTTCCATACTTCTTTTTGGTCTGTTAGAATTATCTGACCAACACTGTCCTACGATTATGAGCATTAAAATAAACAATGTAATCATTAAGGAAAAAAGAAAAAGTTTTGCCGAAGTGACCCCTCCTTTTTGACCATTAGTGTCTATGGGTATGGAACTCTGAGTTTCTTGTTTTTTATGGTCCACTAGGGAGTATTTTCCGGATCCTTTTCTGGAATACTCTCCAGAACAGAGGTCTTTGTCTTCTCCTTCACCTTCTTCCAGTTTCCCTTCGGAAATGTCTTTAGTCTGGATGCATGGATCCATTGTGGTCCTTGATCTGTAAGAACGGCTGTTCTGGCAACCTTCAGAATTTCAAATGGTCCTTGGAAGATAGGGCCTGGTTGTTTCCGGACGGCAAGTTGTTTTATCAGTACTTTGTCTCCTGGGATATACGGATGTGTAGGCTCTGTGGAGAGAGGAGGAAAAGTGATAGCAACCTTGTCCTCTGTTTCACTAAGGCTACTTACCAGATGTTTCACGTACTCTTCCTGTAAAGAATAAAGATTAACCTCCTCTCCCTCATCAGGTTTCCTCTGTGCTGGCCTACCCATAAGTATCTCAAAAGGAGATATTCCTGTTCTGTGGGGGGGGGGGTAGTCCTGATTTGATATAAGACTGCTGGCAAGTAATCTAACCAGTTTTTCATTGTGCCACCTGTTGCTTTTTTCAATTTGTCTTTTATAGTTCTGTTCATTCTTTCCTCTACTCCTGAACTCTGTGGGTTACTAGCTCCTTCACTAAGGCTGAGGTAAATGCTGGACCTTGATCTGACCATATAGTGGCCGGAAGGCCAAACCTACAGATCCACTGATTTATTAGTACTCTAGCTGTCTCTCCTGTGGTAGGGATTGCTTCTACCCATCCTGTAAATCTGTCAACTATAACCAAAAGATATTCTAAATTGCCCTTCTGTGTGGGGACTTGTGTGTAATCTAGGGATTCTATCATGTGGTGCACCCCTTTTATTCCCTATTATTCCCTCCTTGGTTGACCAAAGTCCAGTAGGATCTTTTGTCAACCCGTGTACCCATATCTGCTGTCAGTGTAAATGTTTACATCTTTTCCTTCAAAAATCTGACAAACCATAGTTAGAGCAATGAGTTCTGCAATCTGGACTGAACTAGCATTCAGAGATTTGGCTTCAATCATTACATCTGGCAATTGAACAATGGCATAACCAGTTTGATAAGTTTTGTCATCAGGTCGGGAGCAGCTGCCATCTACATAAACATTTTCCGCATTTGGATACGGAACATCTGTGAGGTCTGGTCTAGGGAGGGTAGTTTCTGCAAGTACCTCAGTGCAATCGTGTTCCTGAATGTAAAAACCTAATGGGCTTTGAGGTTTCTGAACATGATTTTATGGTTAGATTATGTGTTTTTAGCAAGATAATCTCATAGCCGCTGCACCTTTGCATTGTCATGTGTTGTGTGTTCATGTTTGTCATGAGGTGTGTAGTATACAGTGTGAGGTCATGTCCCAGAACCACCTTTGAAGCCTCTTGTACTGCCATTGCACAGGCTGCTACGGCCTGTAAGCAATGTGGCATACCTTGAACTTGATCTGGAAGTTTCTTTGAGATGTATGATACGGGTCTCAGAGAATTCCCATGTGATTGTGCTAGGACCGCTGCAACCGTAGGTCCAGATACCACACAGTACAATGAAAAAGGCCCTGCACACTCTATAAGTCCCAATGCAGGGGCTTGCCTTAGAGAGCTGATTAATGCTGTGAAAGCCTTAACCCTCTCTGTTGTCCAATCAATAAACTTTGGGGCATCCTGCAGGGTAGCAGACCTTAGGATAGAATCATAATAAGAGCAATCAGGTATCCACTGCCTGCAGTATATTATGGACCCTAGGAAAGAGAGAAGCGCTGACTTGTCTCTTGGTGGACTCCAGGAGGACAGTGCCTTGACTCGAGCTGGTGACACCAAACGTTCGGTTCGGATTATACACCCCAAGTACTCAACCTGCGACCTGCACCACTGGATCTCTTTGTGAGACACCAAGTGACCTTTTGAGGTGAGTTAGTAGGTGCTCTGAGTCCTCCGCACAGCTGACCTCATTTTCATTACACAGCAATAGGACATCCACATACTGAAGCAACACTGAGCCTTCTTTTGGTACCCAATCACTCAAAGATCGATTCAAGACCATGGAGCACGCTGCAGGACTGTTCGCAAAGCCTTGCGGGAGCCTAGCCCAGGTTTAAAGTAATTTTGGGCTTCCTCTGCAACAGGTATGGAAGAGAACGCGATACCTAAATCAATGACCATGTAGATCTTGGACGTTGCCGGTATCTCACAAAATATTGTAGCAATATCCGCAACAAAAGGTGGCAGGGGGACAATAGCTTTGTTCAGGGCCCTTTGGTCCTGTACAAAGCGCCATTCACCACTGGCTTTGACTGGGTGAATGGGGGTATTCCAGGGACTGATTGTATGTTTCAGTATTCCTTCTGCTAAATATTGCTTTATTTGTGGTGCTATGCCTGCAATTTTTCCTTCTGACAGGGGATATTGTTTTTGGTAATGTACTACTGCTCCTTCCCCAATGATGGGCTTGTATCGTGTACAATGTATGCAGTGCCCATATAGGGTGTGCTTTAAGGTGTGCCGGTAGTAACATAAAGTACCCTCTAAAATCCTGTATTTTTTGGGTTAGACAAATCACAGATTTCTGATGTAGCTAGCAGGCCCCCATCTTTTGTAAATTTGATGTGAATGTTTAAACTTGACATTAAGTCTCTTCCCAGAGGAAGTGGTCAGTCAGAATGGCAAAACTCATTTAAAAAGATGTTGGTCATGAACTGTACCAACGGGCAATCTGCCTCTTCCCATATTACCCCTGCGGTTAGCTGCCCTACTTGTTCCTCTCCTAAGGGGGCATTCTGACTTCCCATGTCCCTGCATGTGAAACAACCCTGCTGGTTATCCTGGGGATATGCTTGGTATTGTACTTGTTGGGATTGTTGGGGAACTGGTTGTGTAAGGGACAACCATTTGTGCAGCAGCTAACTGCGGGCTTTCTATCTGTTCGGGGTTAATTGAGGGAAATACCCCTCCTTTTGTAGTGAATAAGCCAGAGGATGCACGCTTTTTTAATGTCTTTGAGAAAGGCATCAAGTTTTAATGTTGACCAATTGGGGGTAATTAATTTAAGTAACTGTGGTGTTTTGGGATCTCCCCCGGACATGACTGTGCTCACATACAGTTCAGGGTTCTCCATTCCTGTATCTTTGTATAACTGGTGTACCCGTTTACAAAATGAATAAAAGTTTGCACATTATCTGCAAAGCGCTCTCTCCTTTGTAACTTTACTGCCAAACAGCTGCCACAGCTGCCCAAAATGATTCCCATCCCTTTGCCTTTTTAAAGGGGTCATTATCAGCAAATAATGTCTTAACTTCTACATCGCAGATGGGATCTGGATCCACTGTCTGTATTATTATTGCACAGTCATCGGCATTCATGCCAGTGCCCGGGCAATGTCTCTGTAAGAACAGAGCTGCCTCTCTGGGGTGTTTGCGTGGCTTTGGGCAAAGATCTTTAATATCTCTTAACGTCCCGAGGGGGAGTGGGATATGGACCGGGGTTTCTCCCATGTGAATTAAGGGGAATTTGAGGAATCCCCGAGGTCAAGCCACCCACTGCCTCATCATCCTTATCCTCCTCAGCTTTCCTTCTATCACTTTTTCTTCATCTTCCTCTTTTTTAATACACTGTTCTTCCTCCTTTACTAATTGACTTAAACGTTCCTTTATCTGTCTTCTATCTTCCCCCTCCCGTAACCAATTAGTTCCCTTTTTGTTTAGCTATGGTTAATACTCCTGCTATAACATTTGGATCTAACGAGGGGTATCTTTTCTTTGGGACAAGGGATTCATCTTTTACCATAGCATATGGAGGGGGTTTTTTCTTGATAAAAATTAGGGGGAGCTGATGGACTTCCTATTGCGTCTTCTAATTGCTCTTTCTTTTCCATTTTTACACTTGTATATTTCTTTCTATATTCCTTCATACCCTTTTGCCCAAATCTTACAACATTTAGTCACGTAATCTTTGTCAAGGTCTTTTATGGGATAATTATACTGTTTATGTTGGCCACATATTCTGGTTACTTCCTCCCACTCTTCCTCGGAACATGGTCCGTATTCCCCCAAACATGGCACTTCTAACTGATGTGCTCTTTTTAAAACTAGTGACCAAAAAGGATCAGTATAATTTTTCCCATAATTGACTTTAATGTAATCAATCGGAGAGGGTTGGTGCTGCTTACCTTCAGCTTCCTTTCCTGCTTGATTACCCATAATAGCAAACAATAATACTTATACTTTAAAAATTTTTAAAAAATTCTGTCTTGCTTTCTCTATTTCGTTCCAGGGGTGGAAAATGTCCTTAAACTTATGACAATTTATAGATTTATGACAAGGAACCCAGTGTTCTCCTTTTTTAAATACAACCAGACACTGTATTTCTGCTACACTTAGTCCCTCGAACACCGGACTGGGGGGTAGTATGTTGTGTATATTAAACCTTATGTGAGGGGGTTAACTCGGTAGCGGGTGTGTGTGACCCCCTGGATGGGCTCCCCACACAAAAACAGGCCCAGCAGACGGAGGTTGTGGTTTTCAAGATCAAAAGGTGCGGTTTATTTCTCTATTTACAGTGACAAAAACACAGCAAAGCAAAAAGAAACATAAACAAAATAAATCCTGGTCAGCTTGACCTCTGACTAAACATGCAGGTTTCCCTAACTAACAACTGGGATCAGCCTGGTGCTGTCCTAGTCCCTAAGTCCCTGGTTTAGTAAATGTCCAAACAAATAGCCACACAGGCTTTGTCTCACCGCACAGGGGTTCACTCTCCCTAGACAGTCCACACAGGTCTGGTTCCAGGCATGAGCTAACACCTAATGAATCTGGGAGTTTTTATAGAGGCCTTAAACGAGCTGACAAGCTTCAGCTGGTCTCATCAACTCCCTGCCTGCACGACGCCCAGCCCTCTCCCTAGAGGTATGAATCATCCATGAGCCCACTAGCCTCAGCTGGGCTTCATCAACTCTCTCCCTAGTTGTATAAGTCGGCATAAAGCCTGAATCTGGGAGAAATATACCTACCCCCCTGGATGCAACCAGGTGACTTTACCTTCCTGCTGTCACATACCCCCCCCTCTTGTTTTAACCTTGGGGTTGGAACACCAGCAATCAGGCATTCATGTACTCGAGACAAAGCATCCACATTCCCCATTTGAACGCCAGGGCGATGCTTTACTGTGAAGTTGAATTCCTGTAGGGCCAGGAACCACCTATTTACTCTTCTATTTGTCTCCTTGTTTTGAGCCATCCACTTTAACGGAGCGTGATCCGTAACCATGTCAAAGTGCCTACCTAGCAGGTAGTACCGAAGGGAATCTAGAGCCCACTTCACCGCTAAACACTCCTTTTCAACCGTGGCGTAATTTACCTCATGGGACTTCAACTTCCTGCTGAGGTAAATGACTGGGTGCTCTTCCCCGTTCCAGACCTGGGACAATACTGCTCCTAACCCCACATCTGACGCATCACTTTGTACGACAAAGTCTTTAGAGAAGTCGGGTGAGTACAACACTGGCTGGCTACATAAGGCTTGTTTCAAGAATTGGAACGCTGCCTCAGCCTCGGGGGTCCATTTAATCATGACCGACCCTTTCCCTTTCGTCAGGTTGGTTAGGGGCACAGCCTTAGAAGCAAAGTGGGGAATGAAGCGCCGATAATAACCCGCGATTCCCAGAAAGGCTCGTACCTGCTTCTTGCTGTTGGGACGTGGCCAACTCTGGATGGCCTCGACTTTGTTGAGTTGGGGTTTTATTACTCCCCTGCCAATGGTGTACCCAAGATATTTGGCCTCCTCCTGCCCAATGGTACACTTCTTGGGGTTAGCCGTAAACCCCGCTTCCCGGATAGAGTCTAGGACTGCTTGCACTTTTGGCAGATGTGAGGCCCAATCTGTGCTATGGACAATTACGTCATCCAGGTAAGCCGCAGCATACTTCCGATGGGGCCTCAGTATCTGGTCCATTTTCCGCTGGAATGTGGCCGGCGCATTCTGTAACCCGAACGGCATTCTCTTATATTGGAACGCCCCGTCTGGGGTTACAAATGCGGTTTTCTCTTTGGCCGACTTGGCCAGGGGAATTTGCCAATACCCTTTTGTGAGGTCAAGAGTCGTCATGTATCGGGCTGTTCCCAGATCGATCAACTCATCTATACGTGGCATGGGGTAGGTGTCAAATTTTGTAACTTTGTTCAACTGACGAAAATCGTTACAAAATCGCCAGCTCCCATCCGGTTTAGGCACCAACACAATGGGACTAGACCAATCACTTTGGGACTCCTCTATCACCCCTAAGTTCAGCATTTTCTGTACTTCCTCCCGTATTGCCTCCCGTCGGGCCTCTGGGATCCGATAGGGTTTTAACTTCACCCTTTCACCGGGCGGGGTAATAATATCATGCTCTACCCCAGATGTTTGTCCCGGCAGCTCAGAGAACACCTCCTTGTTGCGAAGCACAAACTCCTTAACCTCCTGTTGTTGGGGTTGTGACAAGGTGGCTGCTATTCCAACCTCCGGAATCACGCAACCAGTTTGAGCTGGTGACCAAGTTTCTGCGACTAGGGACTCTCTATCCCTCCAGGCTTTCAACAGATTAACGTGATAGATCTGTTCGGGCTTTCGCCTTCCTGGTTGTCTGACCTTGTAATTCACTTCGCTCACTTTTTTTCCATTATCTCGTAGGGGCCTTGCCATTTGGCAAGGAATTTACTTTCAACCGTAGGGACAAGTACCAATATCCTATCCCCCGGGGAAAAGGTACGGGTCTTGGCTCCACGGTTGTACACTCTCTGCTGTGCCAACTGCGCTTGGGCCAAATGTTCCTTCACGATGGGCATTACCTGTGCAATTCGATCTTGCATCAGGGCGACATGCTCAATCACACTCCTGTGGGGAGAACTCTCACTTTCCCAAGTTTCCTTGGCAATATCCAACAGCCCTCTTGGGTGTCTCCCATACAGTAACTCAAAGGGGGAGAATCCCGTAGAGGATTGGGGCACCTCCCTAATAGCAAACATCAAATAAGGAAGTAGACAGTCCCAATCCTTTCCATCTCTATCCACCACTTTCTTCAACATTTGTTTTAGGGTTTTGTTGAATCTTTCAACCAGCCCATCGGTTTGGGGGTGATACACAGACGTACGCAATTGCGTCACTTTGAACAATTTACACAGCTCTTTCATAACCCGGGACATAAAGGGTGTACCTTGGTCCGTAAGCAGTTCTTTACACATACCCACCCGGCTAAAAACAAGAGATAGCTCTTTGGCTATGGTTTTGGCCGAGGTATTTCGGAGAGGGATCGCTTCTGGATAACGGGTGGCATAGTCCATTATAACTAATATGTACTGGTGCCCCCTAGCGGACTTGATTATAGGACCTACCAAATCCATTGCGATCCTCTCAAACGGGACCTCAATGATGGGTAGAGGGACCAGCGGGCTACGGAAATGTGGCATCGGGGCCGACCTCTGACACACAGGGCAGGAGGAACAATAATTTTCTATGTCCTTCATCACCCCAGGCCAATAGAATCTCTGTAATACCCTCTCTCGGGTTTTCTCTGTCCCCAGATGACCTCCAAGAATGTGCCCATGGGCCAACTCCAACACCAACTTCCTGTAAGGTTTGGGCACCACAAGCTGCTCAACGGTTTCTTCTGCCCTTTTTGCCACCCGATACAGTAGGTCCTTCTCTACGCTGAAGTATGGGTAAGTGCAGGTATTATCTGGGTTCACTAACTCGCCATCTATTTCCACTACGTTTTCCCGTGCCTTTATTAGGGCGGGGTCTTTTAACTGTTCTGTGGCAAAATTTTCCCTGTGAACCTCAAGATCAGAAAACTCCACAGACGGTAGGTTTTCGTCTGAGGAGGTGGGCTCCTCTCCAGTTTCTTGAGTCTCGCCTGCCAATACTGACAAGGGAAATTCTGGAGAGTCCTCACCACTCTCAGAGGAGTTCTGGCTATCACCTTCCTGGTACATAGGGGCACCAGTGGGGGGCTCAGGATCATCCCACAGTTCCCAGAACTTCGGAAAATCCCTTCCCACAATGGCATCATGCGGTAATTGAGATACTAACCCCACTGGATGAGAGAGGGTACCTTTGGGGGTCTTGAAACACACTGTAGTCACTGGATACTCTTGGGTGTCCCCATGCACACAAATAACAGCTACCTTGCTATTCCCAGAGACCTCTGTTTTAACTAATTCAGCCTTTATCAGGGTCACAAGGCTACCTGAATCCAGTAATACCACAACATTTCTACCATTAATACACATTTTGCATAAATGTTTCTCAGTTCCCCGAATGGCAGTGCATGCGACTGTCGCACACAGCGACTGACGTCTGTCCGTCAGAAAGTCACATTGCATGGGTTCCTCCACAACCGGGCAATTTGCTGCAATATGTCTCGTTTGCCGGCAGCGGTAGCAAACAATCCTTTTGGCTGCCTCTTGAGCCCCCGACTTCCCAGGCTGTTCTCGCCAAACCCTGGTCAGAGCTCCCACCCTCTCACTCTCTCCACCCTCACCCCTTGGAATCCTCTTATCCGCCCCTGGGGATGGTCTGGTCTTAGGGTGGAAAGTCCGAGAGTCTCTGGAAGAGGCCATCAGGTTCTCTGCAGCCAAGTATCTCTCTACACGATCCACAAGTTTACCGGCCGTTTCTGGGTCTCCATGGCTTACCCACTTTTGAATGGCGGTAGGAAGAGCTCTCAAGAAACGATCCATCACAACACGTTCCACAATCTCCGGTGCGGACAAAGTCTCTGGCTGTAGCCACTTCCTGCTCAGGTGAATGAGATCATACATTTGAGACCTGGGGGGTTTTCCAAGCTGGAAAGTCCAGTTATGCACACGCTGAGCCCGGACAGCCAGGGTGACACCCAGCCTTGCCAATATTTCAGCTTTTAGCATCACATAGTCTTTTGCTTGGTCAGGCTCCAGGTCATAGTAAGCTTTCTGCGATTCACCAGTTAACAGAGGAGCCACCAGTCCAGCCCACTGCTCCTTAGGCCACTTTTCTCTTTCAGCAGTCCTTTCAAATGTGGTCAAAAATACCTCTGGATCATCCTCTCCAGTCATTTTTGTCAATAAACGACTCACCCCAAAGGACGCGGTATTAGTGGGACGGCTTTCCTCACTGGTCTGCGGACGTTGCTGCATTACTGCTTCCATCTGTTGTTGTAGTCTCTGCTCTTGCTTCTGCAACAGGTCTATGAAGCGGGCCTCAGATTGCTGCTGGGCTTGTTGCTGGGCTGCGAAGCTCTTTTGCAAACCTGCATTTGTCTGCTGTTGATTGGCATTTGCTAGAGCCAGCTGTTTCAGTATCTCCTCCATGCTGGCTTAAAAAAAAACTGCCCGCATTCTCCACCAACTGTGAGGGGGTTAACTCGGTAGCGGGTGTGTGTGACCCCCTGGATGGGCTCCCCACACAATAACAGGCCCAGCAGACGGAGGTTGTGGTTTTCAAGATCAAAAGGTGCGGTTTATTTCTCTATTTACAGTGACAAAAACACAGCAAAGCAAAAAGAAACATAAACAAAATAAATCCTGGTCAGCTTGACCTCTGACTAAACATGCAGGTTTCCCTAACTAACAACTGGGATCAGCCTGGTGCTGTCCTAGTCCCTAAGTCCCTGGTTTAGTAAATGTCCAAACAAATAGCCACACAGGCTTTGTCTCACCGCACAGGGGTTCACTCTCCCTAGACAGTCCACACAGGTCTGGTTCCAGGCATGAGCTAACACCTAATGAATCTGGGAGTTTTTATAGAGGCCTTAAACGAGCTGACAAGCTTCAGCTGGTCTCATCAACTCCCTGCCTGCACGACGCCCAGCCCTCTCCCTAGAGGTATGAATCATCCATGAGCCCACTAGCCTCAGCTGGGCTTCATCAACTCTCTCCCTAGTTGTATAAGTCGGCATAAAGCCTGAATCTGGGAGAAATATACCTACCCCCCTGGATGCAACCAGGTGACTTTACCTTCCTGCTGTCACACTTAACATATGTTGTTTTGATCCCTGGAACATAGGACCCTTGCCAATTTTGACATGATACCCCCCTGGAACAATTGCCACGAATGACGTGGTCTTCCCTTTGTAAGCAAACAATAAACCAGTTTTACATTCAGGACAACAATATACAGTTGACATTTAAAAAGGTAACCCTTTTTGTGTACACCTTTAGATATAGAGTTTCCACAGATCCGTCCTATGTAGAGAAGAATTTAAGATTCTTTCTCAATCAAATAACCTGGTCTGGCCAACCTAACGAGACCCTCTGTATCTATTCTAAATCTACCTTTCAATCTTAACAGAGTCCCAGAAAACTTGTAGTTTTCTCGAGTCTACTTTATGGTGAACCAATTGACAAGGCAAGACTGTTGTTCCCAATAATAATTAAAGGGGGTCTTACCTGTTCAATTGGATCATCCCACTTCTGGTACCACTGAAAGGTTCTGGTTCTGTTTGGTTCTGTTGGACCTTCTTGGCTCGAGCTGGACTCAGGATCTGTGGAAGTCTCTCTGACCGGTCGGATATTCAAGACACCAATACACAGTGAATAGGTATACAAGAATATATCGTTTAATGATTACATGTCCTTTTTTATACACAGCGAGAAAAGTTGCTTCCCTCCTATGGACCTATCAGCAATAAATTCGAACAGGTTTTTTGACTTCTGCAAAAGCGGTCAGTTAACATACGTCAATTGTGGTCAAACTAGACATATTCTGACATTTGAAACAGGAAGATAAGAAACGCCAGATGTCAGTGCGGTCAACCTGTCAGTTAAAAAGCAGAAGTGAGATAAACTTTTTCCCGGAAAAGGCCTAACCACAAAGTCACATTTCAACCTAAATATACATGCCTGTTACACAGAAGAAAGATTAGCTTGACCACAAAAGTCACATCTTGTTCACACTCATGTCAGAGAAACATTATTGTAAAATATATATATATATTTGAGGAGAACTCTAACCATGAATATTGGTTCATGATCTTCTTATACCTTACACCAGTGTTTCTCAACTCCAGTCCTCAAGGCGCACCAACAGGTCATGTTTTTGGGATTTCCTGCAGATAAAACAGCTGTGATAATTACTAAGGCAGTGAAACTGCTCAAATCACCTGTGAAAATCAATGGAAATCCCAAAAACATGACCTGTTGCTATAAGGTGTGCGTGTCCCGGCGCGTTTCGACCTGTATGCGGTCTCTTCAGGGGGATAATAAATTCTAAAAGATATAATATACATAACATACATTAAATTTAGAAAAACATGTTATCATGTATCACATAGACCAAGGATGAATATTTAACATTGTGGAAGTGGAAAAAATATTCTATTGACCAGAATTGCACCAAGGCATTTGGAGGATCCAAAGGGAGACATCATGAGCACCACCCAACACCCGATGGGGAAAGAGGGATCCGCCCCAAGGGGCTTGCAGAGAGCCACATTGTGAACGCCCCCCAAGGGGCGGGGGAGCCGACGCCTGCAATAAGCACCCAACTGTTAGTCTTGTATGAGGAAATTAAATTCAATGTATCAATTCATGGCACATTATGCTGAGAATATGAGTTGAACTGTAAAAATGTTTAAGGCATACAGGTGTGGAGGGGACTAGCAGCAAGAGGTAAATTGCCAGTGAGTAGTGATGAGCCGAACACCCCCGGGTTCGGTTCGCACCAGAACCCGCGAACGGACCGAAAGTTCGCACGAACATTAGAACCCTATTAAATACAATGGATGCGAACGTTCGGATTCTAAAGTGCTAATTATAACGACTATTATCCATGTTATTGTCCGAAACAGAGTTTGGGAACCCGGCTTCTGCACCAGGGGACATGTATCAATGCAAAAAGAAGCTTTAAAAATGGACGTTTTCCGGGAGCAGTCATTTTAATGATGCATAAAGTGAAAAAAAAAGTCAAATATTCCTTTAAATATTGTACCTGGGGGGTGTCTAAAGTATGCCTGTGAAGTGCCATGTGTTTCCCGTGTTTAGAACTCTCCCTGCACAAAATAACATTTCTAAAGGGAAAAAAGTCATTTAAAACTGCTTGCGGCTTTAATGCAATGTGTGGTCCCGGTAATATGGATGAAAATCTTTAGGAAAAATGGCATAGCTACCCTATCAACCCCCCCCCCCCCTACCCCAGCCCATTACCAGCCCCTTTGGGTCTTGTATGGATATTAAGGGGAACCCCGCACACAAAATAAAAAAGGACCTATATACTCTGAACAGCCGTATACAGGCGGTGCATACAAGACAGGGACTATAGGTTTGTTCTTATGTAGAATCTGTTTATAATTTTGAACAGCTGCATTGTTTAAGTGGAGCTCCATGGCAAATTCCTTTTTTTTTGTTTTTTGTAAAACATAGGGAACGGTTATCACCCCTGTCACATTTTTTTTGCTGTCTGTGCCCCTGTTCAGAACATTTCACCTCACTTTGCGTCCCAATGACAACTGTTTTTGAAATGTGGTGTTTTTATTGAAACAAGGATTGGTGATAAAGCATCAGTAGAGAGGAGACACCTTTCTCCCATATTAATTCTTACAGGAGAGAATTTTCCTTCCAAGGGGTAGATTTCCTCTCACTTCCTGTTGTCTTCTTCCGTTTGCAAGTAGTAGTCGTTTGTAAGTTGGATGTTTGAAAGTAGGGACCTGCCGTATATACTCTGCAGAAATTGGCCCCTTAGGTGTTGGTGTTGGCACAATACTGTAAGCACTCACAGTTACTCTTGGTGGGTGCTGGAACGCCCTGCTGTCAACTATTATATCGGGAATTGTAATTAACATATAATTGTTGAACAGTGGTAGTAAAAATTGGGCCTTTGATGGTGGTGCTGGTGCCACAACACTGTAAGGCCTGACCGTTACTCTTGGTGGGCGCAGCAATGGGCCCTGCTGTGAATTATTAGATCAATAATTATAATTGCATGCCCCTGTTGAACAGGGGCTGAAAAATTGGGCCTTGGGCACTGGTGGCACAACACTGCAACCCCTCACAGATACTGTACTTGGAGCACAGCAATGAGCCCTGTTGCAAAGTATTGCATCAAAAATTGTAATTACACGCCCCTGTTAAACAGGGGCTGAAAAATTGGGCCTTAGCCACTGGTGGCGGCACCCATAAACCAAAATGATCTTCCAAGCTATCATCATTAATCGGATCATTGAGGAGGAGGAGGAGGATAGCCAGTCAACATAACAGCACAGGCACTCAGCATCAGCATCAGTCTTGAAGGGATGTGACATTTTAAAATCAATTAGTCTGTTATATCAGCATCAGGTGTGTGGTAGCTGGTGGTGATCCAAGACTGGTTCATCTTGATGAAAGTCAGTCGATCAACCGAGTTGGTGGACAGGCGCACCCTGTGATCCGTGACAAATCCTCCAGCAGCACTGAATGTGCGTTCTGAAAGAACGCTGGATGCAGGACAGGCCAGTAGCTCAATTGCATACTGTGCAAGCTCTGGCCAGTGATCCATCCTCAAGACCCAGTAAGCCAGAGGATTTTCGGTGGGGAAGGTGTCCAAGTCTGACCTTGCCCCTAGGTATTCCTGCACCATGTATATCAGACGCTGGCGATGGTTGCTGGAACCGATCATACTTTGGGGCTGCGGACTAAAGAATTGTCTTAACGCATCGGTCAGACGGCCACCTTCCCCACCGCTCCTTCTTTGACTGCCCGAAGCCTCAGCAACTCGTTGTCCAGGACCAGGAGTTTGTAACCTCCCAGTCTCTGGGAACGCGTTGCACAGACCTTTCTGCAAGGCCTCCCGGAGTTGTCTCATCCTCTGCTCCCTCTGCGACGGTAACATAAGGTCCGCAACCTTATCCTTGTACCGTGGATCAAGGAGAGTGGCCAGCCAGTAATGGTCCCTCTCCTTGATCCGAAGAATACGAGGATCCTTCCGCAGACTTTGCAGGATCAGGGAGGCCATGCAGCGTAGGTTAGCTGAGGCATTCAGTCCGGAGTCCTCTGGGTCACTAAGGACGACATGATCCGCAGCCACCTCCTCCCAGCCACGTACAAGTCCACTGGTTTCTTGGGACTGTAAATCATCCCTAAAAGACTGCTGCTGATGATGCTGAGTGCCAGCCTCCACCTCCATGCTGACACAATCCTCCTCCTCCTCCTCCTCCTCCTCCTCCTCCTCTTCCTGTGCGATGGGTGGGACAGAAGGAACACTGGGTAAAGGGGGCCTTGAGAGGCAAGGAAGTCCTCCTCTTCCTGCCTCTGTTCTGCCTCAAGTGCCCTGTCCATTATTCCACGCAGCGTGTGCTCCAACAGGTGGACAAGAGGTACAGTGTCACTGATGCATGCACTGTCACTGCTCACCATCCTCGTGGCCTCCTCAAATGGTGCCAGGACAGTGCATGCATCCCTGATCATGCCCCACTGGCGTGGTGAAAAAAACCCGAGCTCCCCTGACCCTGTCCTGGTGCCGTAGTCGCACAGGTACTCATTGATGGCCCTCTGCTGCGTGTGCAGCCGCTGCAGCATGGCCAACGTTGAGTTCCACCTGGTGGGCATGTCACATATAAGGCGGTTCTTGGGCAGGTTCAACTCCTTTTGAAGCTCAGCCAGGCGAGCACTGGCATTATAAGATCTGCGGAAATGCACACAGACTTTCCTGGCCTGCCTCAGGACATCCTGTAAGCCCGGGTACCTGCCAAAGAACCGCTGCACCACCAGGTTAAGGACGTGAGCCATACAGGGCACATGGGTCAGTTGTCCCTGTCGGAGGGCGGAGAGGAGGTTGGTGCCATTGTCGCAAACCACCATTCCTGGCTTAAGCTGGCGTGGCGTCAACCACCTCTCGGCCTGCCCCTGCAGAGCAGACGAGACCTCTGCCCCAGTGTGGCTCCTGTCCCCCAAACACACCAGCGCAAGCACGGCATGGCATCTTTTTGCCTGCGTACTTGCGTAGCCCCTTGAACGCCTACGGAGCACCGCTGGTTCCGAGGACAAACCACAGGAAGAGGCCATGGAGGAAGAACAACCTCCAACACTACTGCACCTTGTCCTGCATCCTTCCCAGCTGCCAAAAGAGTGACCCAATGGACCGTGAAAGAAAGGTAACGTCCCTGTCCATGCCTGCTGGACCATGAGTCAGCGGTAATATGCACCTTACCGCTGACCGCCCTGTCCAGCGAGGCCAAGACATTGCCTTCCACATGCCTGTAGAGAGCCGGAATAGCCTTCCATGCGAAAAAGTGTCGTTTGGGAACCTGCCACTGAGGAACCGCACATTGCACAAACTCACGGAAGGGGGCCGAGTCTACCAACTGAAAAGGCAGCAGTTGAAGCGCTAGCAATTTAGCCAAGCTAGCATTCAACCGCTGGGCATGTGGATGGCTGGGAGTGAACTTCTTTCGACGGTCCAGCAGCTGGGGCAGGGAAATTTGCCTGCTAGAATCGGACGTTGGTGTACTGCTAGCAGAGTGCCCGCAAGTACTTGCCTGTGACACACCTAATTCTACACCTTCATTCCTCTCAGAGCAGGTTTCAGAGAGGAGTGAAGGTATAGTGGGGTTGGAGATCCCAGCTGATGCGGTGCAAGAAGAGGTCAGCTTTTTTCTTTGGTGTGGGTCTTTAAGGTAGGCTTGCCAACGAGCTGCATGGCAGGTCAACATATGTCTGATCAAGCATGTGGTGCCCAAGCGGCTGATGTTTTGGCCACGCGATATACGCTTGAGACATATGTTGCAAGCAGCAGCTGTGCGATCTGATGCACTCGCCTCAAAAATGGCCCACACCAAAGAACTTTTTGCATGACGGGCAGAGGCAGCGCCCTGCACAGGCGGAGCTCTGCGGTGTGATTCCGTCGGTGTGCTGCCCATACGCTGGCCACTCAAGGCATCCTGCCTCGTTGGAGATGTGCCTCCTCCTCATCCTCCTCCTCCTCCTCTCTCCTATTAGGCACCCACGTGGAGTCAATGACCTCATCATCCCCTCCCTCCTCATCACTGGAGCCAATCTGGCAATATGCTGCAGCTGCTGGAGCATGACTGCCAGATTGGTGTCCTTCTTGAGCATCCCCTCTCTCTGCTCTCACGCTGCTGCCTTCCTCTAGCTGGGTATCATCATCAGATCCTTCCAAACGCTGGGCATCCTCCTGGAGCATGTACCCAACACTGTGCTCAAACAGTTCGGGGGACTCCTCAGGAGGAGGGCATGGTGGGTCTAGGGAAGGATTGACTAATGAAGATAATGATACCAGAGAAGAGGACGCTTTGGCAGCTGCTTTGCCAGTACCCTGAGCCTGGGTGAGAGAGGATGAGGTGGGCTTGGTCATCCACTCTACCAAGTCTTCGGCATGATGTGGCTCAACATGTCCAGCTGCCGAAAACAAGGACAAGCGTGTCCCATGGCCATGTGCTGATGACAATGCACCGCGTACACGACCAGCACTGTTGCCCCCAGACACAGAGCCTGCTTGCCCTCTTTTTTTTGCCTCCTGACTGTCTGCCTCTCCTTGGTTGCCTTCCAGACATTTTAATGGATGGCCTGCAGGGAGATGGGAAAAACAGCAATAAGGGCTACCTTCAGGTGTATACTGTGCAGGAGGCTTAGCAACAATGACACTGACACTGTCCCCTGCCTATCCTTCTCTGTCCCTAAACACAAGGATTGAAAATATGGTTCAGCAAAATAGTTTTAGAACAGAATAGCACACTGACACTTTCCCTCACTGTCCTACTCTGTCCCTCCCTACAAACAAGATTTAGCACAGAGTAGCACACTGATAATTTCTACGAGTGTCCTTCTCTGTCCCTCAACTCAAGGATTGAAAATATGGTTCAGCAAAATAGTTTTAGAACAGAATAGCACACTGACACTTTCCCTCACTGTACCTCTCTGTCCCTCAACTCAAGGATTGAAAATATGGAACAGCAAAATTGGTTTAGAACAGAATAGCACACTGTCAGTTTCCCTCACTGTACCTCTCTGTCCCTCAACTCAAGGATTGAAAATATGGAACAGCAAAATTGGTTTAGAACAGAATAGCACACTGTCAGTTACACTCACTGTACCTCTCTGTCCCTCAACTCAAGGATTGAAAATATGGTTCAGCAAAATAGTTTTAGAACAGAATAGCACACTGACACTTTCCCTCACTGTCCTACTCTGTCCCTCCCTACAAACAAGATTTAGCACAGAATAGCACACTGATAATTTCTACGAGTGTCCTTCTCTGTCCCTAAACTCAAGGATTGAAAATATGGAACAGCAAAATTGGTTTAGAACAGAATAGCACACTGACACTTTCCCTCACTGTACCTCTCTGTCCCTACAAACAAGATTTAGCACAAAATAGCACACTGACACTTTCCCTCACTGTACCTCTCTGTCCCTACAAACAAGATTTAGCACAAAATAGCACACTGACACTTTCCCTCACTGTACCTCTCTGTCCCTACAAACAAGATTTAGCACAAAATAGCACACTGACACTTTCCCTCACTGTACCTCTCTGTCCCTAAACTCAAGGATTGAAAATATGGTTCAGCAAGATTGGTTTAGAACAGAATAGCACACTGACACTTTCCCTCACTGTACCTCTCTGTCCCTACAAACAAGGATTAGCACAGAATAGCACACTGTCACTAACACTCTCCCTACCTATCCTTATCTGTCCCTAAACACAAGGAATCCAGGATTATGTAAAGGAAAAATAATGACACTGTCCCTGCCTATGTTTCTCTTTCCCTACTCCGGAACACACTACACAAGGCTGCCGCGCTGGCGGCCTTTTATAGTGTGGGGCGTGTACTAAACCCCCTCAGCAATAATTGGCCACAGGCATCCTGCCTGTGGCCAATCATTGCTCTCCTCGCTGCCGGCGCTGTGATTGGCCAAGCATGCGGGGTCACAGTGCATGCTTGGCCAATCACAGCGCCTGGATGACACTGCGATGGCGTAGTGCATTGTGGGCCGTTCGCGTCACTCGAATTTGGCGCGAACGGCCCAAATCGTTCGATCTTCGTCGAACGATCGAACAGCCGATGTTCGAGTCGAACGTATGTTCGACTCGAACACGAAGCTCATCCCTACCAGTGAGTATTAGATAGAGGCAGACATATGAGCGTCCCATGAGATAGCTGGCTAGTAAAGAATATTGATAAATATAGTGATGGGATGTGGTGATGTCATAAAGATATATAAACTAAAATTATATTGTATTGATGATCCATTAGCATGTGTTGGAACAAATTCAAATTGGTAAAATCCACCTTGGAATATTATCCAAAGGGGTGATGCAATAAAAGTGTATTAAGTGCTGACCATGGGAGCAGTCAGAAGGTGCATGGATGTGCAAAAGGATAAGTAAAAAATGTTGGAGTGCTACATGAGGTGAACAGGAACTGGGATGGAACTATGGGGATGTGATGTGAAAAATGATATAACAAAACAAAGTGTAAAGGATGATATGGCCCATGAAGAATTGTGCAAGTGATGGAGTGAAATTACCTGATGTGGTGATAATCCATAAGAGGATCTTGTAACTTGTACGCTTACAAGGCTTGTTGGTAGATATTTAGACCTGACTGCGGGTATGCAAGAGATGTAGGGACTTCTACTGCCAAAAGGAGGTGCATGCAGTGCCGTCCATCCTGAACTGCCTGGAGTCATGAAAGTGGCTCACAGGTATCCAGTCTTTTGTATGCCTGTGGGTGTGGCAATTGGGATGCCCATGTGCCGGCGCCAGCCTATCCCCAAACCCCATGAGAATTAGCATGAAGGCCGCTACATGAGCGGCCCTCATGTGGCTCCCTCGGCGTTCCGGAAGGCCCCGACAACTGCCGTCATCTCCGTCGCAAGCTGCGTGACGTCATGACGCAGAGCGCGCGCTCGAGTGATCGCCATATATGCCCGGGGATGAACACGGGACGCCGCCGGCAAGGAAGAGCTCATGTGGCGGCCGAGAAAGGACACTCGGCCGCATGCAGAGCAGAATGGGGGGATGCAAACAAGTTTACATCCCCCCACCTTGCCGGAGGGGGGCCGGATTTCACCCTGTGGGACAGAGGGCGCAATCAAGGCTCCCAGGATCACCAACCACCATGAATATGCGAAAACGTGGTGGCTTGGTGCATGTAAATTTTACATTAAAAGTTACTGTAGTGTGTATTATGAACCAAAAGAACCAATTTCTCATATTAGGATTTCTACAGAAGCTCAGTATGTATTCCTGGACCTCCAAAATCCCTGCATAATAATCCAAAACAGATACCCTTAAGATATCTGAGCATAATGCAATGCAGGAGTCTGTATTGGATGACCCCTGATGCATATGAAGAGAAAAAAAGACAGATGTCAATTTGTTCCCCCGGAGGTGGGTATCTTGTTTGTGCCAAGAAGAAAAAATACTACCCATATGTCACCCTTGAATGAATGTCAAAGGTGCATATTGGAAAATTCAGTTTTTACATACTGTTATTCATTGTGGAACTTATTGTATTTTCGGACCAGAAATATGTGTTTTATAATGTCTTTTTGTACCCAAATCTTATGACCCTTGACCACCATCTCAATAAATGATATTTTATACCATTATCATTTTATCTTCTTTCGATCTTTCTATTTTTGCTGTCCAAAGCCCCATGGGGAAACTTTCTTATAAAACTCAGCAATAAAGTAATCTCTATTTGTATGGGCAGGTGCCCTCTCACCACAATGGATCCCAATAGATGTAGGGCTCCGGCCGGAATCCCCTCCTGGTGTCAGGGGCGGATCCAGAGTCTTTTCTCGGGAGGGGCACTGCCAAAAAATATGTTTTTTGGTGGAAATTTATCGGGGAAATGGCT
Source organism: Rana muscosa (assembly GCA_029206835.1). Taxonomy (NCBI): domain Eukaryota; kingdom Metazoa; phylum Chordata; class Amphibia; order Anura; family Ranidae; genus Rana; species Rana muscosa. The sequence continues at coordinate 965,959,773 of CM055118.1, forward strand.
GGTGTCGGTGCTTCAATCATCCCGGCACCATGGTTGTTATGGTGTCAGGATGATTGAAGCGCATTATTTCTATTATTACATTGTAATATAAAATGAAATAGTTCAATGCAGAATCAGTGGGGCCCCCGAGTGTGTCACTTGCCACCGTCGCCTGCAATTAGTGGGAGCCCTGAGCGTGTCACTTACCACACGTTGCGGATTGTCACTTGCCACGTCACCTGCCACATCTTGTGGATTGTCACTTGCCACACCTTGTGGATTGTCACTTGCCACATCACCTGCCACACCTTGTGGATTGTCACTTGCCACATCACCTGCCACACCTTGCGGATTGTCACTTGCCACGTCACCTGCCACACCTTGCTGATTGTCACTTGCCTGCCACCAGATGCAGATTGTCATTTGCCACGTCACCTGACACAATTTGCGGATTGTCACTTGCCACGTTGCCTGCCACACCTTGCAGATTGTCACTAACTTGCCTGCTAAGGTGTAGTTTTGGTTGTCTCTTGCTGTGTCCCAGACTCCCAGAGTCAGGCAGCAGAAAGATAATGTAATCTCTCTGCTGCCTGCACAGTGAGGGCGGAAGTCACTGCAGGAATGCAGGGCAGGCACGGGCGGTGAGAGATGATCTCATCTCTCTGCTCCCCCGCTCCCGGCTAGCTGATTGGCCAGCTGCCACACTGAGCCTGCTCTCTCACCTGCGCTGCCAACACACTGAGCAGCACGGTCTGCCCAAGAACAGCGCCGCCCACCCACAAACCGCGCCGCAAGCGGAGCCGCCCGCTTTCTTACGCGTCTGTGGAGCCGCACGCTATCGCACCTGCCTGCAGAGCGGCCCGATGTGACTCACTGACGTCACTCGTTACTAGACGCCAAGCGGTCCAGGCGTTAGCAACGAGTGCAGGGAAGAGGCTCCATCCACCTCCTCCTCCACTCCTGGTATCGCGTCAGTGCGCCACGTAACTACATTAGACGAGTCTCTCTCTCAGCGCCGCTGATCGGCTGATGTGAGAAACTGAGAGAGAGACTCAGAGAGGCAACGGCAGCCGCAGAACAAGTACTGTATATACTGTATATATAAGCCGACCCGAATATAAGCCGAGGCACCTGATTTTACCCCAAAAAACTGGGAAAACGTATTGACTTGAGTATAAGCCTAGGGTGTCCATCTGCATGCCTCACTGTGCCTCACTGTGCCCATGCCTCACTGTGCCCATGCTTCACTGTGCCCATGACTAGACTGATGTTTAACATGGGAGTCTATGGAAGGAGTGCCCGGCTTTGAAAAATCGGTTCTCCCTGGCCGTAGGTCTCCTAGACACCAAACTTTGCACACTTGTAGAGGAGACATGGGGCTATATGTGTGCCAGGTTTTGGGTCCAGGAGACCTACGACCGGCCGGTACCGGGTCCACAAATTCACCAGGGAAATTACCGTTTAACATTGGAGTCTATGGAAGGGGTGCCCGGCTTTAAAAAATCAGTGCTCCCCGGCCGTAGGTCCCCCAGACACCAAACGTTTGCCACGTTTGGGGTCCAGGGGACCTATGGTCGGCCGGTACCGGGTCCCCAAATTTCGGGAGATCAGGCGCAAAAAAAAAAAAAAAAACAGCAAGCAAGTGAGTGTGACAGATGGTCTCGGGGGGGGGGGGCAATTGCCCTGTTGCCCCCCCCTGGATCCGCCCCTGCCTGGTGTCTCCGTTCTGTGAAAATAGCGCCACTACGCCGGGCTGCGACTCCCGGTGGACAGGAGTGCAGGAGCCAGGTCCCAGATACTCTGGAATGCAGGCCGATCCACTTGCTAGAATAGCGGTGCTGTCCTCCGAGGTCCCTCTGATCCGGCTCTCCGCTGCATAGATCGCAGTCTCTCACTCCCTGTCACACAGACCTGCTGGCAGGTGTTGAATGGCGTCCAGAGAGACTGAAAACAGGCCGCGCCTGTCCTTTTATTTCTCCTCCCAGCAGGCTGTTCTACGCGCTTTTCATTGTGTATCCTGTAGTCCAGAGCTGATCCAGCCAACAGAGTCACTTCCTCATCCAGACTATATGTCCCATAATGCATTGCTCTGTTCACCTCTCAAAGAAAATCTTGACAGAGTTCAGCAGACACTAGGGGGGGCCAAACTCATATACAAGAAACAATGATTCGTTCAACAATAACAACTATAGTAGCAACCCCTGGCTACAAGTGGATGCAGATGCAGCAGCTGCTTTAGATGCTGGCACTCGCTCCTGCTCACAGGTTAAATTTTGATATGCAGTTTTGTCTATGCAGCCACTGTGTCTGCATCCTTTTCTATATAATGCCTGCATGCAGCTCCAAGGTTGATGTGTACACAACAGACAGTGGCTCAATATGGAGGACTGGTCTGAATGAGCCCTAGGGGGGAACTCTGAAGACTATTATGTAAGGGGGATGATTTATACTGTATGATTTAGTGGTCAAAATTATTAGTGCCCCCCCCCCCAGTTTTGACTGTGGTATTTTATGTGCCCCCTCCCTATATATTGTTCCTAGAGTTGCCACTGTATGTAATCTTATGCCGCATACACACGACCATTTTTTAAATTGGGCATTAAAAACGATCGTGTGTAGGCTCCAGAGCATTTTTAACGACGTGAAAAACGACGTGTGTATGCTTTTACGAGGGGAAAAAAACGCGCATGCTCAGAATCAAGTATGAGACGGGAGCGCTCGTTCTGGTAAAACTAGCGTTCGTAATGGAGGTAGCACATTCGTCACGCTGTAACGGACTGAAAAGCACGAGGCTGAAAAGCGCGAATCGTCGAACAAACTTTACTAACATGAAGTGTGGCACCATTAGAACGGAACTTCCCCTTTATAGTGCCGTTGTACGTGTTGTACATCACTGCGCTTTGCTCAAGCGTTTTTTTAAATGAACGTGTGTATGCAAGACAGGCTTGAGAGGAAACAAGAAAAATCACGTCGAGAAAAACTTCGTTTTTGAAAATGACATTAAAAACGATCGTGTGTACGCGGCATTAGGAACTTTGGAACTTGGTGTATTTAGAACCATCATAACACCCTGAAGTATATAGATTTTTAATATGACAGTATATAAGAGCGGGTTTACAGGGGAACTTTGTGTTATGTTATATGGTGCCCACGTGTCCCGGATTGCCCGGGATTATCCCGTAATTGACATCTTTGTCCCTGGTCCCGGGCACCTTCATTCCGGGACAATAAAGTGTCCCTGAATTGCCCCCTTGGCCGATCTGATGCCCCCTAAAAATTGCCACCGCATTGGCACTGTCCCTCACTGCCCGTTGTGCTAGTTCTGTCCGAGACCACTTCATTTCACCCCCCAGACGCTGCCTGGCTCACTGCCAAAACAACTGGTTGCTAGGGATGGCCCGACTAGCGTCTAACAACCAGTGACGTCATGACAAGGAGGAGAGTGGAGCCCCAGGATTCCTAGCGAGCCGGAGGAGGATTCCTCCTCGGCGTCCTCGCGCCTAAGCTCCGCCCCCGACTCCGGCTCTTACCTGATGGCTGTTCCTGCACTGGAAGAAAGGTAGGCACAATGCTCCCTGCACTGCCCTAACTCTGAGTAGCTCATGGTAACTCTGCTCCCTCCCATACACTGCCCCCCTCCAGACTCCAGTCATGCTGTACATTATACTGCTCTCCACTACCACTACCACCCCTCCCAACATACTGCCCTCCACTGCCACCCCTCCTTTTATACTGCCCTCCACTGCCACCCCTCCTATTATACTGCCCACCAATAACTCCCCCTATTATACTGCCCTCCACTACCACCCCCTCCCATCATACTGCCCCCCTGCCATTCTACCGCCCTCTACTGCCACCCCTCCTATTATACTGCCCTCCACTAACCTCCGCCCCATCATACTGCCCTCCACTACCACCCCTCCCATCATACTGCCCTCCACTACCACCCCTTACATCATACTGCCCTCCACTAACCCCCCTCCCATTATACTTCCCTCCACTACCACCCCTCCCATCATACTGCCCTCCACTACCCCCCTCCCATTATACTGCCCTCCACTACCACCCCTCCCATCATACTGCCCTCCACTAACCCCCCTCCCATTATACTGCCCCCTCCCATCATACTGCCCTCCGCTACCACCCCCTCCCATAATACTGCCCCCCTACCATTATACTGCCCTCCACTGCCACCCCTCCCATTTTACATTATACTGCCCTCCACTACCCCCTCCTATTATACTGCTCCCCACTGCCACCCATCCCATTTACATTATACTGCCCCCCCATTATACTGCCCTCCACTACCACCCCCTCCCATCATACTGCCCCCTCCCATTATACTGCCCTTCACTGCCCCCTCCAATTTTACTGCCCTCCACTGCCACCCCTCCTATTATACTGCCCTCCACTGCCACCCCTCCCATTATACTGCCCTCCACTAACCCCCCCCCTTAATACTGCCCTCCACTACTACCCCCTCCCATTTTACTGCCCTCCACTGCCACCCCCTCCCATTTTACTGCCCTCCACTGCCACCCCTCCCATTTTACTGTCCTCCACTGCCACCCCTCCTATTATACTGCCCTCCACTGCCACCCCTCCTATTATACTGCCCTCCACTAACCCCCCTGTTATACTGCCCTCCAGTACCACCCCTTACATCATACTTCCCTCCACTAACCCCCCTCCCATTATACTGCCCTCCACTACCACCCCTCCCATCATACTGCCCTCCCTCCCATCATACTGCCCTCCACTACCACCCCTCCCATCATACTGCCCTCCACTACCCCCTCCCATTATACTGCCCTCCACTACCACCCCTCCCATCATACTGCCCTCCACTAACCCCCCTCCCATTATACTGCCCTCCACTGCCCCCCTCCCATCATACTGCCCTCCACTACCACCCCCTCCCATAATACTGCCCCCCTACCATTATACTGCCCTCCATTGCCACCCCTCCCATTTTACATTATACTGCCCCCTCCCATTATACTGCCTTCCACTGCCACCCCTCCCATTTACATTATACTGCCCTCCACTACCCCCCTCCTATTATACTGCTCTCCACTGCCACCCATCCCATTTACATTATACTGCCCTCCACTACCACCCCCTCCCATCATACTGCCCCCCTCCCATTATACTGCCCTTCACTGCCCCCTCCCATTTTACTGCCCTCCACTGCCACCCCTCCTATTATACTGCCCTCCACTGCCACCCCTCCCATTATACTGCCCTCCACTAACCCCCCCATTATACTGCCCTCCACTACCACCCCCTCCCATTTTACTGCCCTCCACTGCCACCCCTCCCATTTTACTGTCCTCCACTGCCACCCCTCCTATTATACTGCCCTCCATTGCCACCCCTCCTATTATACTGCCCTCCACTAACCCCCCCCCCGTTATACTGCCCTCCAGTACCACCCCCTCCCATCATACTGCCCCCCTCCCATTATACTGCCCTCCACTGCCACCCCTCCTATTATACTGCCCCCCACTACCACCCCTCCTATTATATTGCCCTCCACTAACCCCCCCCATTATACTGCCCTCCACTACCACCCCCTCCCATCATACTGCCCCCTCCCATTATACTGCTCTCCACTGCCACCCCTCCCATTTACATTATACTGCCCTCCACTACCCCCCTCCCATTATACTGCCATCTCTCCCATTTACATTATACTGCCCTCCACTACCCCCCTCCCATTATACTGCCATCTCTCCCATTTACATTATACTGCCCTCCACTACCCCCCCATTATACTCTGCTACCTCCCTTACACTGCCCCCTCCAGTCATGCTGTACAGTCCCCCCATACTGCCCTCCACTACCCCAGCCCCTCCCATTATACTGCTCTCCACTACTCCCCCTCCCATCATACTGCCACCCCTCCCATTTACATTATACTGCCCTCCACTAGACCCCCTCCCATCATACTTCCCTCCACTAACCCCCCTCCCACATGCCCTCCATTGCCCCCCCTCCCATTATACTGCCCTCCACTGCCCCTCCTCCCATCATACTGCCCTCCGCTACCACTCCCTCCCATAATACTGCCCTCCACTGCCACCCCTCCCATTTTACATTATACTGTCCCCCTCTGGGCTCAGAGGGAATGGCCCAGGCCGGAGGTCGGGGGCCCTTCATGGTTTCTTGCACCAGGGCCCTGAAGGTTCTAATTACGCCTCTGCTGCATCCTGTATATAGCTCATCCCAGTACCCTGCACCCTTTATAAAGCTCACCTCAGAACCCTGCACCCTGTATATAGCTCATCCCAGAACCCTGCACCCTGTATATAGCTCATCCCAGAACCCTGCACCCTGTATATAGCTCATCCCAGAACCCTGTATATAGCTCATCTCAGAACCGTGGACCCTTTATATAGCTCATCTTAGAACCGTGGACCCTTTATATAGCTCATCCCAAAACCCTACACTCTGTACATAGCTCATCCCAGAATCCTGCCCTCTGTACACAGCTCATCCTAGAAACCCTGCACTCTGTACACAGCTCATCCCAGAACCCTGCACTCTGTACACAGCTCATCCCAGCCCAGGAGGGAGTGGGATAAGACCTCACCGCCCTGACCTGAGCAGCAGTGGGAGCAGCATCCCCCGGAGGAACTGCAGTAATTCAGGTACATATAACATGCGGACATAAGCCCGGTCCAGCCTGTGGTGTATGTCAGGGCTGTGGCAGGGAGAGAGCAAGCAGTAGTGGAAGAGGCCAGCCATGAGGTGGGTGGTGTGCTCTGCTTTTCCTAACATTCACCTGGCATGGATTAATGGCCATCACTCCTCAGGACTCTCTGCAGGGGGCACTCTGGAGGTACTATCTGTGTGCCTCCAGAGTGCCCCTTACTTCCTCCAGAGTGCTCCCTTACTCCCTCCCCTTACTTTCTTCAGAGTGCCCCTTAGTACAGTAGTACTAAGAGGGCACTCTGGAAGAGGATGTAAGGGGGCACTCTGGAGGAGGATGTAAGGGGTCACTACAGAGGATGTAAGGAGGCACTAAGGGGGCACCCCGGAGGATGTAGGGGGGCTCTGACTAAGTTAGTACCACCAGAGTGCCCCCTTTCATCCTCCCTTACAACCTCCAGGGTTCCCCCTTAGTGCCTCCAGAGTGTCTCTTTACTTCCTCCAGAGTGCCCCCTTACATCCTTCGGAGTGCCCCACCACCAAGGTGGTATAGTAGTGGCTGGCAGACTATCAGGAGGGGGTATTGCACTCCTCTTCCTCCTCCTCTCCACTAACTACCCCCGCCATACCCTCCGCACTCCTCTCCTGTACATATTACCCCCCGCCATACACGCTGCACTCCTCTCCTGTACATATTACCCCCACCATACACTCCGCACTCCTCTCCTGTACATATTACCCCCCGCCATACACGCCGCACTCCTCTCCTGTACATATTATCCACCTCCATACATGCCGCACTCCTCTCCTGTACATATTACCCACCTCCATACACTCCGCACTCCTTTCCTGTACATATTACCCACCTCCATACACTCCGCACTCCTCTCCTGTACATATTACCCACCTCCATACACTCCGCACTCCTCTCCTGTACATATTACCCACCTCCATACACTCCGCACTCCTCTCCTGTACATATTACCCACCTCCATACACTCTGCATTCCCTATTTAAGATTACCACATTCTGCACTATATAAGTCATCTCAGTCTCTCTTTAACAACACCCCCTTTAAGCCAATATTTAGCGCAATTTAAGAAATGTCCACTGTTCACCACAACGCGCTTTGCGCACCATATTGTTGTGCTTCTTGATGCCTAGGACCCACTTTTGATCTTGCACACGGGCCCACTGATTTCATGATATGCCCTGCCCCAAAAATCGGCAATAAAAGATGTCAAAAATCATCTTTTCGGGGGGTTTCCCTGAATGGCAGTTTGGAAATGTGGTCACCCTAGTTATGAACCCTGATTTTTTTAGGTGCTATATGTGCTAAAACTTATCATTCTCATTTCTTAGGTGAACTGCTGAGTCCACAATTTGGGTGTCTTGTTATTCTATGGTATTGTTTGTATCGGGGGCTCCACACCACCATAGTGATTTTTTGCATTTTATTTTTAATTTGTGTATGAGACAGCATTTATCTTTATCAGATAATGATAATATTAATGATAATAATAATATTAAATGAACACTAATTTGTTCAATGTGAGCAACAGCTACACATAAAAATCAGCAGGATGCTCACCAAGATTGCAATATTATCGATCATAAAATGCAGTATTATGAATCTCAAATTGCAGTCTTACAATGCAGTGATGCCCAGAAAGAAATACTAATAATAATTCTATAATGCATAATTTGTCAAGCTAACAACATCATGCAACCGAACAGATGACAGAAGCACATGCACTTTTTATGTACAAGAACACTAGTTATTTATACTTAACACTGGTCAAAAAAAAAATGCTTTTAGATTGAAACCTGAAATGTAGAAATTGTCCTGGTCCAATAAAAAGTACTGCTATAAATAGAACATCACTAAAGTGGTGTGCAATATTAGTGTATATAAATCACCACTACTGAAAATCAGCTACGTTCACACTGATACAGTGCGTGTTGATTCCGTTTTGCAGTGTGATTTACATATACCCCACTTTTAAGTACACAATGGGGTTTATTTACTAAAGCTAAAAAGCGCAAAATAAAGCTCCCTTCTGCATAGAAACCAATGAGCTTCTAACACCAGCTTGTTCAATTAAGCTTTGGTAATAAAACCTGGAAGCTCATTGGTTTTTATGCAGAAGTGAGCCTGATTTTGCGCTTTCCAGCTATAGTAAATAAACCCCATTGTGTACTTAAAAGTGGGGTATGCCTGTAATCAGTGCGAGTTGATGCGATTCAGAGGCAATTCCAAAGCTATTTTCATGCGATTTGGATACAGCTATGATTTTTGGTCTTTCTTTATCCTGGGATTGGAGATAAGACAGAAAGCAGAGACTTGTATAAAAACAAACTGGAATCGTGTTATTCTAGGACAGATAAGCATTTTGGATGTGATTTCTATTTAAGTCTTTGGAGGTAAAAATCTTTCGGCACTGCATAAAACTTGCATGTTCTTTTTGCCAAGGAATCCCCGTGAGACTTATGGCGCATAGGTTTTCCCATAGAAAGGCTAACAGGCGTGCGCATGCGCACAGGAGTTCGCAATCGCATGTGCACGCGCACAGATTTAATTCCTCTTGGCGCCAGACAGCCTATTTAAAGGGAGTCTAGCCTCCTAGTCTTTGCTGACTGATCTTCAGCTGTGTCCTGTATCCTGATCTGATCCTGTGTGCACTCCTAGTTTAAGACCCGGTTTGTTCTTGACCTTGGCTCCGTATTCTGTTCCTGTGCTGCTCCCCACCTCTGACCCAGCTCTGTTCCTGACTCTGGCTCCGTTTATGATTTGGTTCCATGCTGCCCGCCTGTTGATGACCCCGGCTATTTCTGAGACCCTGCTACTGCCTATGATCCTGGCTTCTGTTAAACCTCGGTTGCCTGCCTGGCTGTCTCCTGTTCCAGCTCTGCACACCGCAGCCTACTCCAGTCTGCAGAACCCTGTCAAGCTGCCGGCCCGGGATCTTCCACATCAGGCACTCGTGTCCTTCTTGTCCTTTGGTCTCCTCTGTCTCATCCTCAGTGGAGCCAGAACAGGAGATATAAGAGAGGCCGACCTCATCAACTCAGTCTCCTATCAGGTACCTGACACCTTTTCAACATCAGTGCTCTGTGTCCCAAGCCCACCCTATTTTGAAGCCTATTAGACCCTCTGGCTCTAATCACATGCTTCAAAAAAACACCTGCCCCCCACTGGAATTCATGCATCCGGCGTCCTGCATGGGGGCCGGACACATGGATAGGGGGAGCAGTGCCCATGCGCCCTTAATGGACTGGCCGCCCCTGGTTTTAAAGCAAACTGTTAGACAGGTTAATTCAGTTGGTAGCAGGCTGGCTGGCGAGTTGATCTCTGAATTTTTTTTGGTTTTGTTTTAGATGTGTTGTCCTTCCATGTGCTCCTAGCTGCAAAGGCCTATCCCTCCAAAGTTGTATACCCAATTATTTGTGTGCGAAACAGGGAAAGCATCCCGCCTATGGATGAACTCGCTTTGTTTTACCATTAATCCCAAACTGGACTGACCATGGCTGAGCACATCTGCAAACCCAACAGCTTTGAGAACCTGAGGATCACTGTTCTGATGGGTAATTTTTATTTATTTTTTTCAATCTCTTTTTATTCATTTTTAGACCCTTTATACAAATTATACAATACAAATACATTCATATGCTTATTATATAGCTGGTAATCTTAGTTTATAATATAAAATCTGTTCCTCATTCAAACCCATTTACCCAAAGAAAAAAAAAAAAAAACGTTATTATCGTATTCTTTCCCCTCCCTCTCCCTCCCCCTCTGTGGGATAATTCATAGATATTTCATTAAATTCATTGGGGTCCGGAATTCATCCCACCGTTGCCATATTTTATGCATTTGATTCTTTATAAACCCTTCTTCCCTTATCTGTCTTTCCATATGTTGGATTTCGTTCATTTCGCATATCCATTCCATTATTGTAGGACTTTTTGTTTTCCGCCATCTACGAGCTATTATTGTTCTGGCTGCTGTAGTCATGTGGTGGAGGAGATCTGTTTTTATGATTTTTATTGATCCTGGTATTATAGATAATAATGCCACCTTTATATTTGGGTGAATCTCAATTCCAGACACTTTATGATATATCTCAAATATCGTATTCCCGAAATCCCTCACCACAGGACATGGGTAATGGGTAATTTTAAGACACAGAGGGAGATGTTATCCCAGACCAAACCTTACTGGGCAAAAAAATAGCTGCTTGGTACATGCCACTGTGGTGTAGAACAGTCCATAAATGCATGGAAGGGTCTAACTCCAAGAGCTGGAACTGGACCAGTTGTAAAACGAGCAGTTTTGCCAAGTTGGCTTTGAGACCCTGGGCCTGTAGGTGATTAGAGAATATTTTTTTCCTACCACTCCAGCAGCTGTCACCTATAGCTGTCAACTATCATCAGACAGTCAAGGATGCTGTTGGAGACAGTGGGTGGGGTTAGGAGACTTATGATAAGGTTCAAGCCTACACTTGGCCTTACGCAGCATGGCCCCATGTTACATACTAGTTTAGAATGTTGAAAAAAGACACTAGTCCAACCAGTTTAACCCGTGTGTGTGTGATTTTATTCTCTAACGTAACAATTGTATATTTCTGTATATTCTGCATGTGTATTTTTTGGCACTCAAGTGCATAAGTTTAAATTTTTTAATATTCAACCTCATCTGCCATGTAGCTGCCCAACCCCCTATTTTATCAAAGTCTTCCTGTAATGATGCTATAGCCTGTGCCAAAGGTAATTCCCTGCATAATTTGGTATCATCAGATAACACTAGTGTAGCGCTACCCCAGGAGGAGCCGCTTAATGTATGTTTGGTTCTGTACTCTGCCTCTCAACCGCAAGAACGGTCCCAACCCCTCTGGCACACCTACTTGGCAATAGTAGTGCAGAACACAGCAATAGAGAGAAAACACAATTATGACAAACCATGAAGTATATTTACTGAGACCCTGGGTTCCATCATGTCACCAGCTGTGGTAGTAAATAGAGACTCACACAATATTAAAGTAACAATTCAAATATGTAATATAAAAACATAAGATACAAATGTAGCACCCTCTATCGTAGGTAGGTGCTAGTGTAGCACACGGACCCTTTTTCCTGCTTACCTTCACTTGCAGGGTAAGGCACACCATGCCACATGCCCTTATCCTCCTGGTATAAGAGGTTGAGCAGTGTTCATACTATTTTTGGGTTCTGCAGCGAGTTACCTCCCTCCATTGGTTCTCGTCCCTAGAATGTAGGGAAAAGTCTATTCTTTCTCCCAAAAGAAGGCCAATGTCCAGACAGTGTTTAAACTCCAACAGACGAGTTTATTTTCCTTGCTCGGAACAAATTGGGAAAAGGTTGAAGACAGAGATATGGCTGGGTAGGGAGATAGGTTCAGGCACGCGGCACCCAGTCACCCTATTCTCCACTCAAGCCTGAGTGGGTATTGCTCACCCGGATAGATCCCCCTCACAGTTCTAGCAGCCGGAGTGGAGCACGAACAGTTACTTCAAATTTAGTCCCCTTCAAAGACAAGTTCAGGAGATCCTCTGCCACAGAATCCTTTAGTTCCTGAATCTAGAACTCTTTAACGCCTGCAACCTTTAGAGACCATAGGTGCCAATGGGGCACATCACAGGCGCTACTGTGCAACTCACGGAATCCTTCCCTCTGATAGGCAACCAGGCCTCTCCTGAGACAGTGACTTCCTTCACCGATCCTCCGGACAGGTCCTCCCCTGGTTTCCTCTCTTTCAGAGCGGGCCACCCGCCCTCGGGTTCCCTGGGACTCCAGTGGTTGAGCTGTAGACCCAGTTGAAGGTACTGGGCCTACCTGGAACACTACAGCCTCGGGCTAAAGGTGCCCGAGACTCCTCGGTCAATTCATGCACCCCTGGCCAGCAGGGCCAACGGGCGCGACTTTCGCCACCAGGGGTTCCACCTTGGAATCCCCCGGACAATCTCCCCAGATCATGGCGTCTGCCCCTTATGTACCCTCTCCCGGCATGCACATCAGGTAGACCACACCCACGGCATGACTGCACTCAATCACACCACAATGTCACCCGTGGTTCAACCCGAGACCTGAGCGACAGCGCCACCCGCAGGTCAAGGGGAACTACACACCCAGGCAACACCACAGCAGAGCAGAGTCCAATGTTAAGAATACCAAAGACCTGAGCCAAACTATTGCTCAGGTTGCCCCTAAATTTAAGGCATAGCGACCCCAATTTTGGGGGTCCGCTACACTAGCATAGGATTTTTTGCTAGGGAACCTGCCAGTGCAGGTAAATTTAGGCAGGCCTATGATTCAGGCTAGGCCTGCTTGTTTTGATCTGGGGACAGGGAGTGATTAGTGTAGCAGTGGGTGTGACCACCTGTGCTCTAGTTCTGAAAACAAGAAAATGTACCCCTTTAAGCGGACTTTTAAGGCATAGGTATCTATACAAAAAGCGTACTAGAGAATGTATAAAGTATAACAGACACATTTATTTAACCACTTAAGGACCGCCGCACGACGATATACGTTGACAGAATCGCACAGCTGGACATAATGGCGTACAGGTACGTCCCCTTTAAGATGTGAGCCGTGGGTCACGCGTGCACCGCCACCGGCGCTCTCGCGACCTGGTCCGGAGCTCCGTAACCGCGCCCGCGGGACCCGCGGACCCGATCGCCGCCGGTGTCCCGCGATCGGGTCACAGAGCTGAAGAACGGGGAGAGGTAAGTTTAAACAAACATCTCCCCGTTCTTCTCAGTGACACTGTCAGTGATCGTCTGTTCCCAGTCATCGGGAACAGCGATCAATGACGTGTCACGCCAAGCCACGCCCCCTAACAGTTATAAACACTCCATAGGTCACACGTAACCCCTTCAGCGCCCCCTACAGGTTAACCCCTTCACTGCCAGTGTCATTTTTACAGTAATCCGTGCATTTTTATAGCACTGATCGTTGTAAAAATGACAATGGCCCCAAAATGCTGTCAAAAGTGTCCGATGTGTCCGCCATAATGTCGCAGTCACGATAAAAATCGCTGATCGCCGCCATAAATAATAATAAAAAAAATATTATTAAAAATGCTGTAAAACAGTCCCCTATTTTGTAGAAGCTATAACTTTTGCGCAAACCAATCAATAAACGCCTATTGCGATTTTTTTTTAACCAAAAATATGTACAAGAATATATATCGGACTAAACTGTGGAAAAATATGTTTTTTTATATATTTTTTGGGGATATTTATTATAGCAAAAAGTAAAAAAATTTGCATTCTTTTCAAAATTGTCGCTCTATTTTTGTTTATAGCGCAAAAAATAAAAACCGCAGAGGTGATCAAATACCACCAAAAGAAATCTCTATTTGCAGGAAAAAAAGGACGTCAATTTTGTTTGGTAACCACGTCGCACGACCGCGCAATTGTCAGTTAAAGCGACGCAGTGCCGAATCGCAAAAAGTGGCCTTGTCTTTGACCAGCGAAATGGTCCGGGGCTGAAGTGGTTAATATAGCATTTAAAAAAACATGTTTATCACAAAACAGTATATGGAATGTATACAGATCTGAATAAAAAGACACCAGTAGTCAAGCAGATAGCTGAGTGTGATCCTTCACCCGACGCGTTTCAGTTTTGATGCTTTCCTCAGGGGTGTTTATTAGGAAACACAAGTGTACATCTATATTTTTGTAAAGAACATTACATGTCAGTACAAAAACATTTGTCTTACAAAGATCTACACATATATATATATATATATATATATATATAGTCTATACAGTATATTCATATGAAGTATTTAGTACACTTACATAAGCTGTAATGGTGTCAAGGATAAAGATGAACATTCCATACATTTTTCTTAAAAACAAATTAAGGATGTGGGATAAGCTATATCGCACACAGTGAGCTCTGTGGTCTCTTAGAGGCAGCAAATAAATCCTCCCAACCCTCAAGGAGGAAGGGCAGATAGAAACACTGAGGTCACAAAAGTAGAAGAGACAACCTGTAAAAGAGAAACCCAAAAATTATCATGATAATGATAATATCCATCTAAATTTGATGTACATTAAATTATATATAGGGTATCAATAATTTCACTACCTGAACCATCCAGTGATCCAAGAATCAGTATTGAAATGTTTCTAGCGACCATGTGATTGTCCAATAGGTCTATATAATGAATGTTAAATACGTTTTAATTTTTGATAGGAAGATGTAAATCAGGGGTCTCAAACTGGTGGCCCTCCAGCTGTTGCAGAACTACAAGTCCCATCATGCCTCTGCCTGAGGGAGTCATGCTTGTAACGGTCAGCCTTGCAATGCCTCATGGGACTTGTAGTTTTGCAACAGCTGGAGGGCCACCAGTTTGAGACCCCTGATGTAAATATATATTGTATTGTGTGTTTTTCAAAAGAGAAGCACACAGATTTTTATCAAAAATTTATAAAAAAATATATATTTTTTTATTATCTATTTTTTATTATTATTTATTCAGATGTATATGTCCATATAGAGGGGAGGAGTTGAATCTGTGATGTCAGCGAAGCACCGTGAGTCTAGATCTGCGGTGAATGAGCTGGTGATTTGATATATGCTGTTTTTATTGTTATTTCTTGTAATGCCGCGTACAAACGCTCATAATTTCCGAAGGGAAAAAGTCAGACGGAATTTTTTCATCCGATATTCCGACCGTGTGTATGCCCCATTGGACTTTTTCCGTTGGAAATTCTGACAGGATTAGATAGAGAACATGTTCTCTATTTTTCCGATGAAAAAAATTTCTATCTGAATTTCCGTCCATCTGGATGCAATTCCGACGGACTAAAAACCACGCATGCTCGGAAAACAATTCGACGCATGCTCGGAAGCAAAGAACTTAATTTTCTCAGGTCATGGTAGTGTTTTACGTCACTGCGTTTCGCGTCCGCGATGGTTGGATTTTAGTGTGACCGTGTGTATGCAAGACAGCTTGAGCGGAATTCCGTGTGAAAAACCTGTCGGAGTTTATTCCGACGGAAATTCCGCTCGTGTGTACAAGGCATTAGTGTAACTTTTTAGGTGGCTTTTTTAATAAATTTAAAAGCAGAGAACACTATGGTACTTGTGTTTTTTGTTTCATGTCCTTAAAGAGGAGGTAAACCCTAATGGGTTTTACTTCCTATTTAGCCAGCTGCAAAACCTGCAAATGTAAAGCATAATGGGCTAGTATGCATCGCATACTAGTCCATTATGTGCCACTTACCTGCAAAAGAATCCACCGATGTCCCCAGAGTAGGCAGCGTCCATCTTCTGGCCCCTCTTCCTTCTGGGACACGGACTCCGGCTCTGTGATTCGCGTGACGTTGGTATTTACGGCGGACTACAAAAGAAATATCTCCTAAACGGTGCGCGTTTAGGAGATATTTCCTCTACCTATAGGTAAGCCTTATTCTAGGCTTACCTATAGGTAGAAGTCCAACAAGTGGGTTTACAACCACTTTAACCCCTGGAAATAAAGGTGGAATTGATTATTGAAAAGCGAGCGGGGGAAGGTGATGTTTGGAGACAATTCAAACGTTGATTACCCACACAGAGGTGCAGTCTGGGGACTGTAGGAATTACTACCATTGGTAAAGTGGATTGATCGTGGTGGACACGAGGAGTGATCTGTCTATGAGTTTTATACTCATCCTTGAGGTGAGCAGGCATTTTAGCAGGTGGTGGTGTGCACTGAGTATTGGATCCATTTAAATACGATTTTACACAGCGGTGACAGCTTTGGAAACCTACATATGAACAGTTTTTTTTATTTTTCATAAATTGTTTTATGGAATGTATAATTATTTGTTTATATAAGATTTATAGATACGCAGCACTGCACTATTTTCACAAAATTAATATGTCCATATAAATCACATTACAAAGGAAGAGATAGACCTCTTCCTCAAATTGATAAATAGATCTTAATGTATCAAAATATGAAAAGATTAAATCTAGACAAAAGTGGTATTAGAAACAAATAAAGAGTTTTTTTGTAGTAAGCTTAACTTGGTAAATATATGTTAATAAGGCTATAATTCAAAGGATTGAAATTAGTATTTACCTTGAATATGGTTTTTTATCACAGGAGTGCAGCGTCCTGACATCCAGCTTGGATAAAGAAGATGCCAAGACTGAGCTTGTACTGAGGACGTTTTTATATAAGATTTAATTACTCCAGCCTCAATCACAGCTGACTGATGTCAGCTGTGTTAGAGCGCTGGTTTATAAGTGTGTGCCCTTCCCAGATAAAGAGATTTTTGTAGTAAGCTTAAAGGGGTTGTAAAGGTTTATTTTTTATTTAAAAAAAATAACAAACATGTTATATTTACCTGCTGTTCTGGGGTCCTACGGCGGCTCTCGCGGCTCCTCCCCGCAATAGCTAACCCCCTCTGGGAAGCTCTCTCCCGAGGGGGTTACCTTGCGGGCGCGCTCCCGTGTCATACACTCGGCGTCCATAGACGCCGAGTGTATGACTCGGTGCCGCGTCATTGGATTCGATTGACAGCAGCGAGAGCCAATGGCTTCACTGCTATCTATCTATCCAATCAACGCAGAGACTCCGTGGAGAAGAGGATGCCAGCGCGTAGAGCAGGTGAACGGGCTCAGGTAATTAAAACGGGGGATGCATTAAGGTGAAAAAACACAAACCTTTACAACCCCTTTAACTTGGTTAATATATGTGAATAAAGTTATTATTCAAAGGATTGAAATTAGTATTTACCTTGAATAACAGGAGTGCAGCGTCCTGACATCCAGCTTGGATAAAGCAGATGCCAAGACTGAGCTGCTAGGTAGTATTTATATAGGATTTAATTACTCCAGCCTCTGCGCGCGCAGCCCACCGACACACAATGCTTCACCGGCGGACTGCATATGTCCACCGAGTGTAGCAAAATGGAGGACATCGGGAAAGAGGAAGTCTCCCCAGTGCCCTCCAGACTTCCGCCACGGGTTGCATGGCCTGGGCGCCTTTGTGTGCCGGGTGACTATGTGCCCACCCGGAAAAGGGGGAAAGGAGGATAACCGCCACCAATATATGCTCGATCGTAATAAGGGCTACAAATAACACTATATAATGCACCAAGTTTACCTTTTTACACATAGTCGCAAGGGGGTTGTACAATTTCAATGCCCCCTGCTGGTCAGATTGTGAACTAAAAAAATAAATATACATAGGTTATTAAATAGATGAAAAAATAATGCATAGGTTGTATGTAAAGCAACAAACAAATAGTGAATCTTACAGGCAAGTTAGAAAGAGACACAAATTAGGGTAACAGAGGGAACATTAATATGGAAAAGGAAATCAGAGATAGCAAATATCCATATTTTTCCATACCCCCAGATGAAAAGCCATCCAAAAAAGGTTTGAAGCACACTGCATCATTAAGGCCTGGTGAGCAGGTGGCCTTTAAATTGTGAATCCACCGAAGTTCCATTTGGAGGAGGACTTTGTTCCAGTCTCCTCCTCTGGGACTGGGGTGAATACGATCCAGAATTAAGAATTTAATCTTAGGAAATTTTCCTCCATGCACCAATTTGGTGTGGCGGCCAAGAGGTAAATCTGGATTGGAAACTTGCATACTTCTGATGTGCTTGTATGCGCGCCTCCAGAATTCTAATTTGGTTTTACCAATATAGAAGCAGCCGCATTCACAGCATAGCATGTATATTAAGCCAATTGTCTTACAATTGGCAAAGTGTTTGGGTCGAAATAGCTTGCCATTCGGGAGAATCGGGTCCCTTTGAGTATACATATACTTACAGTAGTTACAGGCACCGCATATAAAAGTGCCTTTGTGTTTACACGGATCCTTGCGAAATTCAACTTTGAGTTCGCTGTTGACAAGTTGATCCTTGATGGAATGTGCTCTCTTAAATAACATGGGATATTCAGGGACAAATTGTCCCAAAGTTGGATCCATAGTTAACATATGCCAAAATTTTGTTACGATAGATTTAACTTTCTCTTGTTGGTTAGTGTATTTAGTGATTATTCTCAAGGGGTTAATGTCCTTTTTTTTTTCTGGGAACAGAGTAATTGAACTCTGTTTTGAGAAGTTGCCTCTTTATAAGCTCTTTTTAGAGAGGCATGTGAGTACCCTCTCTAGCTGTCTCGTAATTTATCTCCCTCATTTTTATTGATTTTTTTCATCAGAGCAATTGCGTCTCGTCCTTAGATATTGGCCATATGGTATTGAACCTACTAAGGATTTAGGATGGAAACTTGAGGCATGCAGAATTGTATTGCCTGCTGGGGGTTTTATGTATAGACTGCAGCAGAGGGTTCCATTGTCACCTCGATAGATTTCAATGTCCAAGAAAGGGATGTGATTCCCATCATAGGACATGATGATGAAACCCAAGATGAAATAGTTTTTTTTTATTCTGATGAGGAACTGTTCAAGTGTTTCAATAGGTCCATTCCACACGTCAAAAATATCGTCGATGTACCGGTACCACATCTGGATGTGGTCCGTGTACATCGACATAAGTTCGTTGGAAAAGAGCATCTGCTCCCACTCCCCCAGATACAGGTTGGCATACGATGGGGCACAACATGTCCCCATCGCTACCCCCTGTATCTGGAGGTAGTGGGACCCATTGAAAGTAAAGACGTTATGTTCAAGGAGGAATTCTGAGAGACGATGAATTCACTGTACACTTGTTCACATGTGGCCCCTTTATGTAAAATATGTTTAATTGCTGCTAAGCCTTTATTATGGGGAATTGAACTATACAGTGTTTCCACATCTATAGTAACTAAGGTGGAATGTTCAGGAATTTGGAGACTGTCTATAATTTGTAAAATATGGATTGTATCCTTAAAGCGGAGGTGCAGCCAAAAACAGTGTAGCTGCTGACTTTTAATAAGGACACTTACCTGTCCTACTCACCTGCGATATCGGTCCTGCCACGGCGATCGATCGCTGCTGGCAGCTCCCAGCTCCTCCATCCTGACTAAGGGAAACAGGCAGTGAAGACTTACGGCTTCACTGCCCGTTCCCTACTGCGCATGCGCCACTCGCACGGCGCTTTGTGAATGGGCGGCTTGCCTCCTGGGATACACACAGTTCCCAGAAGGCAGCGTGCCCCATTCACAAGAAGAGGAAGCGGAAGGAGACCCACCGCAGACGAGAAGAGGCACATTAGAGGCAGATTAGGGGACTTCCACATAGCAACAGGCATTTAGGGTGAGTATAAATTATTATTTTTTTTTCTATGAATTTTTTTTATTTTTTTTTAGGATTTTTAATGTAAACATTTTTTCAGGGTGGACCTCCGCTTTAAGATAAGATGGTAAAGCAGTCACAAAAGGTTTAAGAGTTTCATCAACTAGCTTGCTTGCGTATTCGCTGATTGCTCCCCTCCCTGAGATTATTGGTCTCCCTGGGGGATTAATGGCATTTTTATGGATTTTTGGGAGTGTATAAAAAGTTGGAACTTTCGGAAATTTTATTCTAATCAAGTCCCATATCATTTTTGTAATTTTCCCATTTTTATATGCTGTATCGACCAGAGTATAAAATTCTTTGTTGTATTTTTCGACAATGCTTGCAGGAATACGTCTATACCACTCTTGGTTTTTGAGAATCTTATAACACATAAGAGTATACTGCTCATTGTCTAGTAAGACAATGTTTCCGCCTTTATCTGCAGGTTTTACTGTGATAGAGTGATTATCAGATAATTGTTTTAAGACTTTGTCTTCTTGTGTACTAATATTAGAATCCTTATTAGTTTGTATTTTCAGTTGTTCCAATTCTTCATTTACTATTCTAAGGAAGGCTGCTGCATTAGAGTTGGTACTGGGGGCAGGACAAAGGCTTGACTTTTTCCTAAGTGTTGATTTCGTGACCTTGACTTGTGTTTGCTGTGACTGCATTTCCACAAGCTCGAGTATCTGTGATAAATCTATACGATCGATGAGATCGGTTGTATCACTTTCTTGTGGGGTTTTATCTGGACATAGATTTTGTTTTTGATAGAGACTTTTAAGATAAGTTTACGAACAAAGAGTTGTAGGTCTTTAAATATTTCAAACTGGTTGGCATTGTTACTCGGACAGAAGCTTAGTCCTTTTTTTTTTTTAATTTTAATCTCATCCATAGATTATGGGTGGGACGAAAGATTTACTTTGTTATGGTGATTGTCGTGTTGTGGAGGTGTTATTACATCTATGTGTTTATTTCGGGGTTTAAGTGTGGTGCATTGGTGGTGGCTAGAATGAATTCGAAAAAAGTAGAATCAATGTGTTCAAATGTGTAGTAGTACTGAGTTCATTACCTTGTGTCATTGGAGTGAGTGAGTGATGTCCTAATGTTGGATTGGTGATCTGTGAACTTTTATGAGGTGTGTCCGGACTGGTTTTTTTTGCTTTCTTATCTTGTGTGGGATCGCTATAATACTGGCATTTTGTACTTGATCCACTCTTTTGTTGCGAAGGTACCTGTGAGGATTGGAAGAAGATGGCATATTGGAGAACAATTTAGTAGAGGATTGCAATTGATTGTAGTGTATATTGGTTTTAGGATTGATCCTTTTATTGTTTTGGCCCCATTTATATGCCCTTCCTTCCTCAAAGGCGTTTTTGTCCCGTAAAAATTTCTGTCCCTTCTTAATTAATATATCTTTATTAAATGTTTCAAGGTGTATTTTGAGTTTTTGTTCCTTATTGCTTATGGATGTAGGTGCCTTACATTTTTGTAATTTGCTACATAATTTTTGTAATTTGCTACATAATTTTTGTAATTTGCTACATAGATTTATAATGTCACCATCTAGAGCACCTGATCTCTTTGTATATTCTCCTATAAGGAGATCCATCACGCCAAGCGAGCAGGTATGAAGTATTTTTTCCCAATTTGTTGTGCTTTAGTTCTGAGGTGCCTCCCATGCTTCCAAGGAGATTGTTCTGGAACAGGGGCAGGGCCTAGGATTGGAGTGGCAGGCAG
The DNA here is from genome assembly GCA_029206835.1 of Rana muscosa. NCBI lineage: Eukaryota > Metazoa > Chordata > Amphibia > Anura > Ranidae > Rana > Rana muscosa. The sequence goes on from CM055118.1 coordinate 965,981,396, forward strand.
CTCATGTGAGGAGCCCTGACCAATCCGAACTTGGTATTGGTAGGGGGCAGGCCTCCCATATAAGCTGAGGTCACATGCCACTGGGGAGGAGTTGTCGACCAGGAGAAGTGGAGAATGGAGTACTAGGCAGTGGCCCCAACCTCATCTGGGGGGGGTGCAAGGCCTAGTGGAGGAGCCCAGGAGAGGTGTGAGGGAACTTCATCCTTGCACGGTCATGGATAAAGTCCTCATCTTTTTTTTTGCAAATTCTTTTTTTATTCAGTTTTTAAGCATAGAAACAACAGGCCACAAGGTGTGGCAAACAACCACCGGCCATAACACATTTACCGATATACAGATACAAACAAAAATAAAAAAATATTAGCAGCACAAAAACAACAGTTCAAACTAAAATTAAATCCCCCCCACCTCCCCCCAAAACAATAGAACTTTTGCCTAGACATATACATTCAATGCTGGAGGTAGGCACCTGATGACACAGCACCTGAGTCTGGCACCCTGAACCGTGATACCGGATAAACGCTAAAGTATAAAGTATGGCCCAACCCCCCCCCCCCCCCCAAGCCATAGTGATATGAATTCAATAGGAAAATAACAAGTCCCCCTCCTGGAGTGAACAACTACCCTACGATAGGATGCTTAATAGTCCACCCACACCTCAGTCATATTTACCTCCCTGTATAGTATATCATACCAAAGATCAAGGACTATAATATACCCAGCCTTAGTCTGATACCGTGTCCACCAAAGCCATCCAGCCCCCCCAAACTTTGTCAAATTTGGTCAGTGCCCCCCTACTCAGGTAAGTAGCTTTATAAGATGGTACTGCTTTATAACACTTTCCAGGATGCCACTGTTGGGGCTGAGGAGCTCTTCCATAAAAAATAATCCGCTTTTTAGCGTAGAAAAGCAATAAGATGAGAAGGGTTCTAATAGCCCTAGTGGTGGCCAGGGGTTCCACCAGATGTAGTAAATACACCTCAACAGTCATGGGAATTGAAATAGAAGTGACCGAATGGATGCAATTTGCTACAGCTTGCCGGTATGGGTTGACCTGAGGACAGTCCCAGAAGACATGCATAAAATTTGCTAAGGGCATGGAGCACCGCCAGCATACAGATGGTTGATTCCCAAACATTCTAGCAAGTCTGGCTGGAGTCAGGTAGATCATTTGAAGGAATTTATAGTGAATAAGTCTGTCCCTGGTAGAGATCAAGGACTGAAATGCAGTTCCCCAGACATCATCCCAATCGTCTCTGTCCAAACCTGAGATTAGGGCCTCCCAAGCCCATCTGCAAGGTGCCACCAATTTATGTGTTTCCTGGAAGAGGTCTTTATGTAGACTGGAGCCCGGTTTAGATAATGAGTCGCTACGGGTCAGTAATTCTAGGTCATTGGGCTCAAGGTCAAGAGGTTCTCCGCCGAACTGGGATTGAAACGCATGCCTTAGTTGAAGGTACCGAAAAAAATGTGTGTTGGGTAGGTCATAACCTGATTTCAGTGCATCAAACGTAATTAGAGTTCCATTTGCCACAATATGGCGTAGGGTCTTAATTCCAAATTTAGTCCACACTATCGGGTCCGGGAAATCAAGGAAGTGCGGTAAGTTGGGATTCCTCCACAGGGGGAGATTTGGGGAAAAGTGCCACGACTAGAGGGCCTCAGTTCCTGGGTCATGGACCATGCTCTGTTCACTGAGCGCATAGAGGACGTCAAAGGATAGGGGGCCCGTGGACCTCTATATACCAGATGAGATAGTGCCTCGTACAAACCCACACAAGCAGCCTCCAGCGACACTGCAGTGTCATCTGGAGTGGTAGTCAACCAACGGTGCGCCACAGTCACCGTGATATCCACACCGGAGAGTTCCTAAGGGTATAAAGTAGTAAGGGTAGGATCTTCATTTTAATTAGGTTGACCTTCCCAATGAGAGACAAGGGAAGATTTTTCCAGGAGTGCAATTTCTTGGAGATAGTGGCCAGTAATGGAGATACATTAAGACTAATGAACTCCATCACCGAGTTCGTAATGTGAAGTCCTAGCTACTTAATCTGTGTTACCCATTGTAGGGGATTACAGGGGTCAGCCTAACCAGGCGCCGTGAGGGAACGAAGCGGGAGAATTTTGGACCTAGTCCAATTGACCTTGAGACCAGAAACCTCAGTGAATCTACCCGACAGTGAAAGTGCAGCGTGCAAAGAAGGTCCAGTGTCCCTAAGGAAAAGTACAAGGTCGTCCGTGTAGAGGGCGCAATCGCCAAGGGCTCCATGACCAGAGCAAATAAGCCCGGTGACAAGGGGGCACCCCTGTCTGGTACCTCTAGATACTGGAAAAGTACTAGAAACCCCGCCATTTAGGCAGAGTGCTGCTACCGGATGGTCAAAGAGCATTGATATCCATTTGAGGAATACAGGACCAAAGCCCATGCCCTGCAGCACCTGGGTCATATATCCCCAATCGATGGAATCAAATGTCTTTTCCAGATTGAAAAACACCAGAGACCCTCCAGAAGATGTCTCTCTGTCAATTTGCGTGTGCGTGTACACCCTACGGAGATTAATATCAGTAGCTTTTTTGGGCATGAACCCCGTCTGGTCAGGTGAAATTAAGTGATCTAGACATTTCATCAACCGATTGGCCACCGTTTTGGTAAGTATTTTAAGATCCATGTTTAACCACTTAACGACCGCTCACTGTATATATACGTCGGCACAATGGCACCGACAGGCACAATCACGTAGAGCATACGTGATTGCCTTTGTACAGTTGGGGGGTCCCTTCTGTACAGTGAGCGGTCGGAATTCGTCTGGGAGCGATCCGACATGAGGGGACGGCCGTTCGATTCCGGCCACCCCCCGCGATCGCTCCCGGCAAATGGAAATACCCCCTCTGTCTGTGTAATGTACACACAGGCAGAGGAAGCAGGAGGAAGTGATGTCATCTCTTGTGCGGCGCTCACATATACCGAGCGCAGGTACAAGAGAAGACATCAAGGTTAGTGCACAAACACTACACTAACACCAGCACACATAGGCACATAAATCGCCCCCCCAGGCCCCCCCAGATCACCCCCCAGCCCCCAGTCACAGTGTCACTGATTGCAGTGACCATTTATTTACTGATCACTGCAATCAGTGACATTTGTGACTGTAAAAGTGTCACTACAGTTTAGTTTTAGGTCCAGTGTAGCCCCCTAACCCCCCCCCCTAATAAAGGTTTAACCCCTTGATCACCCCCCAGATAACCCTTTCACCCCCTAGCACCGCCGTCGCTAAGCGATCATTTTTCTGATCGCTGTCTTAGCGTCGGTGATGCAGATCGGTAGCCAGTATTTTTTTTTTTTTTAGGTTCGCCGCAGGTTTTTATAGCGTCAGGTACCCCCATAAATTATCTAATAAAGGTTTAACTCCCTTGATCGCCCCCCAGGTAACCCTTTCACCCCCTATCACCACTGTCGCTAAGCGATCATTTTTCTGATCGATGTCTTAGCGTCGGTGATGCAGATCGGTAGCCAGTATTTTTTTTTTTAGGTTCGCCGCAGGTTTTTATAGCGTCAGGTACCCCCATAAATTATCTAATAAAGGTTTTAACCCCCTAATTGCCCCTAGTTAACCCTTTCACCAGTGATCATCATATAAGTGTTACGGGTGACGCTGGTTAGTTAGTTTGCTTTTTATAGTGTCAGGGCACCCGCCGTATATAACCCAATAAAGGTTTAACCCCCTGATCGCCCGGCGGGTGATATCAATTAGGTTTTAGCGTCAGAGAGGGTCTGCGTCACACCCCAGGCAGCGTCAGGTTAGTGCCAGTAACGCTAACACCCACGCGTGAAGCATACACCTCCCTTAGTGGTATAGTATCTGAACAGATCAATATCTGATCTGATCAGATCTATACTAGCGTCCCCAGCAGTTTAGGGTTCCCAAAAACTGCAGTGTTAGCGGGATCAGCCCAGATACCTGCTAGCACCTGCGTTTTGCCCCTCCGTCCAGCCCAGGCCACCCAAGTGCAGTATCGATCGATCACTGTCACTTACAAAACACAACACACATAACTGCAGCGTTCGCAGAGACAGGCCTGATCCCTGCGACTCCAGTGCTGTAGGAGGTGATTTCACCACCACAGTTAAAAAAAAAAAGCAAATATGCCGAAGCATTGGGGCAGCAGGGGCGGAGGAGTGATTTTGCTCCTAATGCCGCGTACATACGGTCGAAATTCTGACGTAGGCTTGCCCGTGGAAAAGTCCGACCATGTGTGTGCGGCATAACTTTTTTGCGGGAGGATGCCCCCATGCTTCGGCATATATAAATGGTGCATGTATGCTCATCATTAGAAGTGGATGGATGAAGGGCGGTATTCTAATGGTGGGCATACCCACCGATCAATCTCTTTTTTCATTCAGCCAACTGGCTGCATGAAAAAAAAAGATTACAATACATGTCCAACAAGGACCAGCAACGTACTGGTATGTTGCTGGATTTTGAATGGTTATACCAGATTGATGCCTGTGGGTTTAGGTATCATCTTGGTATCATTCTTTTCAGCCAGCGGCCGGCTTTCATGTAAAAGCAATCCTAGTGGCTAATTAGCCTCTGGACTGCTTTTACAAGCAGTGGGAGGGAATGTCACCCCCCGGATATAAAAAGCGCCATTGGGAAATTGGGAAAGCATTTTATCACACCGATCTTGGTGTGGTCAGATGCTTTGAGGGCAGAGGAAAGATCTAGGGTCTAGACCCCAGTTTTTTCAAAAAAAGAGTACCTGTCACTACCTATTGCTATCATAGGGGATATTTACATTCCCTGAGAACAATAAAAATGATAAAAATAAATAAATATGGAAGGAACAATTTAAAAATAAAATAAAAAAGCAAAATTAATAATAAAAAAAAAAAGCACCCCTGTCCTGCCCTGCTCTTGCCCAATGGCGAACGCAAGCGTCGGTCTGGCGTCATATGTAAACAGCAATTGCACCATGCATGTGAGGTATCACCGCGAAGGTCAGATCGAGGGCAGTAATTTTAGCAGTAGACCTCCTCTGTAAATCTAACGGGGTAACCTGTAAAGGCTTTTAAAGGCTTTTAAAAATGTATGTAGTTTGTCGCCAATGCGCGTTTGTGCGAAATTTTAAAGCATGTCGTGTTTGGTATCTATGTACTCGGCCTAAGATCATCTTTTTTATTTCATCAAACATTTGGGCAATATAGTGTGTTTTAGTGCATTAAAAAAAGTGTATTTTTTCCCCAAAAAATGCGTTTGAAAAATCGCTGCGCAAATACTGTGTAGAAAAAAAAAATGCAACACCCCCCATTTTATTCTGTAGGGCCTTTGCTTTAAAAATATATATAATGTTTGGGGGTTCAACATAATTTTCTTGCAAAAAAAATATGTTTTCATGTAAACAAAAAGTGTCAAAAAGGGCTTTGCCTTCAAGTGGTTAGAAGAGTGGATGTAAGCTTCCTAATGTTGTGTATAAAATGCCAGAACAGTTCAAAACCCCCCCCCAAATGACCCAATTTTGGAAAGTAGACACCCCAAGCTATATACTGAGAGGCATGTCGAGTCCATGGAATATTTTATATGTTGACACAAGTTGCGGAAAAAATACAATTTTTTTTTTTTTTTTTTGCACAAAGTTGTCACTAAATGATATATTGCTCAAACATGCCATGGGCATATGTGGAATTACACCCCAAAATACATTCTGTTGCTTCTCCTGAGTACGGGGATACCACATGTGTGAGACTTTTTGGGAGCCTAGCCGCGTACGGGACCCCAAAAACCAATCACCGCCTTCAGGCTTTCTAAGGGTGTAAATTTTTGATTTCACTTCTCACTGCCTATCACAGTTTCGGAGGCCATGGAATGCCCAGATGGCACAAAACCCCCCCAAATGACCCCATTTTGGAAAGTAGACACCCCAAGCTATTTTCTGAGAGGTATTGTGAGTATTTTGCAGATCTCGCTTTTTGTCACAAAGTTTTGAAAATTGAAAAAAAAAAAGAAAAAAAAATGTTTTCTTTCTTCATTTTCAAAAACAAATCAGAGCTGTAAAATACTCACCATGCCTCTCAGCAAACAGCTTGTCTACTTTCCAAAATGGGGTCATTTGGGGGGGTTTTGTGCTATTTTGGCATTTTATGGCCTTCAAAACTGTGATAGGTAGTGAGGAGTGAAATCAAAAATTTGCGCCCTTAGAAATCCTGAAGGCGGTGCTTGGTTTCCGGGGTCCCGTACGTGGCTAGGCTCCTAAAAAGTCCCACACATGTGGTATCCCCGTACTCAGGAGAAGCAGCAAAATGTATTTTGGGGTGCAATTCCACATATAACCATGGCATGTGTGAGCAATATATCATTTAGTGACAACTTTTTGTATTTTTTTTTTTTTTTTTGTCATTATTCAATCACTTGGGACAAAAAAAAAAAATATTCAATGGGCTCAACATGCCTCTCAGCAATTTCCTTGGGGTGTCTACTTTCCAAAATGGGGTCATTTGGGGGGGTTTTGTACTGCCCTGCCATTTTAGCACCTCAAGAAATGAGATAGGCAGTCATAAATTTAAAGCTGTGTAAATTCCAGAAAATGTACCCTAGTTTGTAAACGCTATAACTTTTGCGCAAACCAATAAATATATGCTTATTGACATTTTTTTTACTAAAGACATGTGGCTGAATACATTTTGGCCTAAATGTATGACTAAAATTGAGTTTATTTGATTTTTCTTATAACAACAAGTAGAAAATATCATTTTTTTTCAAAATTTTCGGTCTTTTTCCGTTTATATCGCAAAAAATAAAAATCGCAGAGGCAATCAAATACCATTAAAAGAAAGCTCTATTTGTGGGAAGAAAAGGACACAAATTTCGTTTGGGTACAACATTGCATGTCCGCACAATTTACAGTTAAAGCAGCGCAGTGCAAAATTCTGAATTCACCTCTGGTCCTTTAGCTACCAAATGGTCCGGGGCTTAAGTGGTTAACAATGCAATGGGCCTGTAAGAGGAACAGTAGAGGGGGTCCTTATCTGGTTTGGGGAGTAATACCACATGGGCCTCATACCACGAGGGGGGCAAGCTCCCTGCGTCAAAACATTCCCCATAACGTTTTAAAAGCCTGGGGGACAACACATCCAAATAAGCTTTGTACCACTCTGCAGGAATCCTGTCGGGGCCCGGCGCCTTACCATTCGGCAATGGCCACGGCCAGCTCCTCAAGAGTGAAAGGGGCATCCAAGTCTGCCGCCACCTCCCCAGGCAACTCCGGTATCTGAAGGGAGTCCAACAGGTACGTCAGCACCTGGCTGTCGTACTGTGGGATAGCAGCATATAGGTCCGAGTACCGTAGTAGGACACAAAAGCCTGCATAATACATTCTCCATCCCTCACAAGAGCACCCCCAGATGAATAGATGCAGGGAATGGCTGTGTGTGTTCGAGCATCTGCCGCTAAGTAGGCCAACAATTTCCCATTCTTGTCCCCCTTTTAAAATAATTCTTCTGCCCTACACTTAAAGAGGAAATAAACCCTGATGGGTGTTGTTTCCTCTTTGTTTCCCTGCAAAGGTAAAGCATAATGGGCTTCTATGCATTGCATAGTAGCCCATTATGTGACACTTACCTGCAGGAGAAGCCCGCGATGTCCCCGTCTTCCTCGCTAGTAGCGAGCAGCCATTCTTCACCCCTCTTCTTCCGGGGCCACGAACTCCGGCTCTGTGACTGGCTGGAGTCGCGTGACGCCGTGTGACGTCACTCCCGCGCATGCACTTGGGAGACGCTTTTCACGGCATGACCCGAGATAGAAACGGCCCAGCGTGCCCTTTCTAACTCCGGAGCATGGGCAGAAGAGATCGCTGTACGGCGATTTGTAAATATCTCCTAGACAGTGCAGGTCTGGGAGATATTTCAAGCACCTACAGGTAAGCCTTAATCTAGGCTTACCTGTAGGTTAAAGTGGTTGTAAAGGGTTTACAACCACTTTAAATGTACATTGCGTAAGATTTTGAAAATGAACCAATAAGGCCCTTCTGGCCATTTGTAACTCCGTTAGAGTGGAGGGGGATGGCGCCTTGGCATGGGCCTTCGCACATTTCGTTTCATGAGCCTGAAGCGCCTAGTCCTAGATTCAGAGTTTATCTCAACCCTAGCGGCTTTGATGGTCGCTATATAAACCCCCCCGAGTAGATGCCTTGAACACATCCCACACCATGGGCCCACCTGCTGAGCCCCCATTAATATCCCAGTACTCCTGTATATGCGGGGAAACTAATGACTCAACCGAGGGCTCAGCCACTCACCCCGAGTGCAGCCTCCATACCCTCTGACTGCCGCCCGTAGGTCGGCTCAGCATTTCCTGTAGGGGGGTATGATCCGAGAGCCCCCCGGCCAGGTAACCGGCCTCCGCTATCTGTGACAACAGAGCTGGGTTAGCAAAGGCCAGATCAATATGGGAGGAGGAGGCACTGACATGGGAAAGATAAGAGTAACCTCTCTCGCTAGAATGTTTCCACCGCCACACCTCCTCCAAACCCGCCGTGTCTGCCCAATGCCCGAGCTCCAGATTCTGCACCCGATGCGGGTTAGAGGTGTCCAACCCATAGTCCAGGATGTTGTTAAACTCCCCGGCCACAAGCACCTTCAGTGGGCCAAAGGTGGCAATCTTCTCTAGAACCTGGTATAATACCTAATTTTTGAAGGGGGGCAGAACATAGACATTCGCTATAGCCAGTAACTGAGAGTCAATGGAAAGGACCACAACTTCATACCTCCCATAGGGATTAGTTATTACATGCTCTATAGCACACGCCAGTTTTTTGTGTATTAAAACAGCCACTCCCCTGGCGTATGAGGAGTGAGTGGAGTGTACAACTCTCTGTATCCAGTTCAGGGATAAAATTTTGCTACCCGTAAGGTGGGTCTCCTGTAGGAGGACAATATGGGGATTTAAGGTAATGGAGGACTAGGGAACGTTTAATTTGGGAATTTAATCCATGGACATTCCACAAAATGATTTTAAGATCGCTCACTGGGTTGGACAATGCATGGCAGAAGGACAAGAAGCACCCTGTAGATTAAGGAGGCCAGGGGGGAAGGAACCTGGGCACAGAGAGCCACAAAGCATCACAATACAGCAGTTGAACAGCATATGTCTTACTAGGCAATTTACAGACCCCTGTGCTCGGGCTTGTGAGGCAAGGCACAGAGGAAAGCAGAGCAAAAAAACAATGTTCCCAGACAAAAGACAAAAACAAATTAAAAAACAAAATACAAAAAAAAGGGAAAAAAATAAAAGTCAAAAAAGGAGACATTTGAAAAACCCACACCCTGTTTGCAAACCAAAAAAAGGGAAAAACTGCTGGAGAAACTTTAGTCCCATCAACTTAGAAAACAAAGGTGGAATGTCCCGGGAGTCTATCCACTCAAAAAAGAGAGGGGGTTCAGGAAGACGTGTAGGTATACCAAAACAGTCAGAACAGTACCTGATGCTCCTGCCGTGAACGAATGACTGGACCCAGAGTCTGTCACATAATGTAGCCATCCAGAGAGTCAAGCAGCTTGGGATAACAGGATTCAAATGGAGGACCGCAGCAGAAACCACTACTCCCAGCAACAACACCACATGGAGGTAAGTACCTTCTAGCCTTAGTCCATAGGCACAACTACTTCAGGACCCCCGTCAGATCTCAGCACTAGGCCAGCGAATCTAGCCAATCCACCGCTTCAGACGGAGATTCAAAGAACTTTGCAGACCCACGATGAATTACCTTCAGACGGCTAGGATAAACCATGCTGTAGACCAGGCCTTTGTCCCGCAGGCGACAACGGATATCTTTAAAGGAGCGACTTTTTTTCTGCAGTTCTGGAGAGAAATCAGGGTACAGGTGGACAACAGCATTATCATATTTCAGTTCTGGGTGCTTGCGGGCTTCCGCCAGGATCATGTCCCTGTCCCTGAAATTCAGCAGGCGGACAAGGAAAGCACGTGACCATGCACCCTGGGTGCACACTCCACAACATAGACAGGGGACAGATGTTGTAAGCCCAGGAGCTTTTTGAAAAAGGCCTCTGCAAATTCCACAGGGTTGGCGCCCTCCGCACCCTCGGGGAGCCCGACCACCCGAACATTATTGCGCCTGAGGCGGTTCTTGGAATCCTCAGAACGGGCCAATAGGATCTTGACTTGCTGCTGCAGCTCCCCCACTTTATGAGCGGTGGAGGCAGCTGTGTCTTCCACTACAGAAATGCCCTGCTCTGCCTCTGTTAAGTGGCCCCTGAATTTGTCCATATCTTGTCTGATCAGCCCAGGTTCAATCGCCAGGGTGTCTATTTTCCCCTCAACAGAGGACCTACTGTCTGTGATGGACACCAGGATCGTTGTACTGGACCAGTCCCCAACAGCTCCAGCGGCTCCCGCACCGCCATCGGCGACCCCTCCAGGTCCGAGGCTTCAAGGTCCGCCATCCAGGATTCTGTCTGCACCGCTACTGAGGTCGGGGAAGATGATGAGACAGGCAAGATGGCCGCCGCGCGTGAGTTCGGTGGCGGAATCCGCGTAATGAAAGTACCTGCCTTCTTAGCCGGTTGCACTTTCCAGTCATCGGGAGAACCGGGGCAGTCCCCCAGACAGGAGGAAGGTATTTACTTAGCAGGATGGCTCAAGAAAAACGAGGATGAAGGCAGATAGTGAGCACGGATGGCAGGAGCTCAGGCTGAACATGTCCGTCTCTTCCTACATCCCGGCCACGCCCCCCAAGTCCTCATCTTTACACTGTCATTGATGAAGAGTTCCTGGAGCAGAGGGGCTGGAGAGAGGATGTCGGAACGTATGTCCAGTTATACGGTCATGGATGAAGTCCTCATCTTTACACGGTCATTGATGAGGAGTCCTGGAACAGAGGAAAGACTGTGGGGAATTGTGCCAAATTGATGCGGCCTGAGGGAGCAGGATTTGCAAGTCGGGCTAGCTGGGATCAGTAGTCCACCAACCAGTACAAGCTGTTAAATCACTAGGCCTCCGGGGGGAGGTACTGCAGGCCTCTGGCCTAATAATCATGCAGCAAATACAGCCAGCAAGTTGGGATTATTCAGAGTGATTCCGTTGTGTTACAATGAAGATGATGGGACAGGATCTAATAGCTTTACAGTGATATAGTAGTTCTACAGTGATATAGTAGTTTTACAGTGGAAGCTTTGTGCAGGAGAAGAGAAGTCCTGGGAGCAACAGTCTGCAGGAATTAATGCAGAGTAAGAGGAGCAATAGTCTACATGGTGACATGCAGAGGAATAGACTGTAAATGTTAGTAGTACATCAGTTCTTCAAGGCTAAACCGATTTACCAATGTTCACTAAATATGAAGGCAAAGCAACATGTTCTATGGGCATTCCATATCCACCTTACCCCAACCAAGTTATATCCCCCAATAAACAAAAACAAAACAACGCAAATGACTGTTCATTTTCTCTGAGGTGATAGATGGAGATTTGGCAGCAGGGTGATATGGTGAATGTTAGTTACTAATTGTAACCAAGCGCTACACATTATATATATATATATATATATTGTGAGGGGGTTAACTCGGTAGCGGGTGTGTGTGACCCCCTGGTTGGGCTCCCCACACAAAAACAGGGCCAGCAGACGGAGGTTGTGGTTTTCAAAATCAAAAGGTGCGGTTTATTTCTCTATGTACAGTGACAAAAACACAGCCAAGCCAAAAAGAAACATAAACAAAATAAATCCTGGTCAGTTTGACCTCTGACTAAACATGCAGGTTTCCTAAACTAACAACTGGGATCAGCCTGGTGCTGTCCTAGTCCCTAAGTCCCTGGTTTAGTAAAAGTCCAAACAAATAGCCACACAGGCTTTGCCTCACCGCACAGGGGTTCACTCTCCCTAGACAGTCCACACAGGTCTGGTTCCAGGCATGAGCTAACACCTAATGAATCTGGGAGTTCTTATAGAGGCCTAAATGAGCTGACAAGCTTCAGCTGGTCTCATCAACTCCCTGCCTCACGACGCCCAGCACTCTCCCTAGAGGTATGAGTCATTCATGAGCCCACTAGCCTCAGCTGGGCTTCATCAACTCCCTAGTTGTATAAGTCGGCATAAAGCCTGAATCTGGGAGAAATATATCTACCCCCCTGGATGCAACCAGGTGACTTTACCTTCCTGCTGTCACATACCCCCCCCTCTTGTTTTAACCTTGGGGTTGGAACACCAGCAATCAGGCATTCATGTACTCGAGACAAAGCATCCACATTCCCCATTTGAACGCCAGGGCGATGCTTTACTGTGAAGTTGAATTCCTGTAGGGCCAGAAACCACCTATTCACTCTTCTATTTGTCTCCTTGTTTTGAGCCATCCACTTTAACGGAGCGTGATCCGTAACCATGTCAAAGTGCCTACCTAGCAGATAGTACCGAAGGGAATCTAGAGCCCACTTCACCGCTAAACACTCCTTTTCAACCGTGGCGTAATTTACCTCATGGACTTCAACTTCCTGCTGAGGTAAATGACTGGGTGCTCTTCCCCGTTCCAGACCTGGGACAATACTGCTCCTAACCCCACATCTGATGCATCACTTTGTACGACAAAGTCTTTAGAGAAGTCGGGTGAGTACAACACTGGCTGGCTACATAAGGCTTGTTTCAAGAATTGGAATGCTGCCTCCGCCTCGGGGGTCCATTTAATCATGACCGACCCTTTCCCTTTCGTCAGGTTGGTTAGGGGCACAGCCTTAGAAGCAAAGTGGGGAATGAAGCGCCGATAATAACCCGCGATTCCCAGAAAGGCTCGTACCTGCTTCTTGCTGTTGGGACGTGGCCAACTCTGGATGGCCTCGACTTTGTTGAGTTGGGGTTTTATTACTCCCCTGCCAATGGTGTACCCAAGATATTTGGCCTCCTCCTGCCCAATGGTACACTTCTTGGGGTTAGCCGTAAACCCCGCTTCCCGGATAGAGTCTAGGACTGCTTGCACTTTTGGCAGATGTGAGGCCCAATCTGTGCTATGGACAATTACGTCATCCAGGTAAGCCGCAGCATACTTCCGATGGGGCCTCAGTATCTGGTCCATTTTCCGCTGGAATGTGGCCGGCGCATTCTGTAACCCGAATGGCATTCTCTTATATTGGAACGCCCCGTCTGGGGTTACAAATGCGGTTTTCTCTTTGGCCGACTTGGCCAGGGGGATTTGCCAATACCCTTTTGTGAGGTCAAGAGTCGTCATGTATCGGGCTGTTCCCAGCCGGTCGATCAACTCATCTATACGTGGCATGGGGTAGGTGTCAAATTTTGTAACTTTGTTCAACTGACGAAAATCGTTACAAAATCGCCAGCTCCCATCCGGTTTAGGCACCAACACGATGGGACTAGACCAATCACTTTGGGACTCCTCTATCACCCCTAAGTTCAGCATTTTCTGTACTTCCTCCCGTATTGCCTCCCGTCGGGCCTCTGGGATCCGATAGGGTTTTAACTTCACCCTTTCACCGGGCGGGGTAATGATGTCATGCTCTACCCCAGATGTTTGTCCCGGCAGCTCAGAGAATACCTCCTTGTTGCGAAGCACAAACTCCTTAACCTCCTGTTGTTGGGGTTGTGACAAGGTGGCTGCTATTCCAACCTCAGGAATCACGCAACCAGTTTGAGCTGGTGACCAAGTGTCTGCGACTAGGGACTCTCTATCCCTCCAGGCTTTCAACAGATTAACGTGATAGATCTGTTCGGGCTTTCGCCTTCCTGGTTGTCTGACCTTGTAATTCACTTCGCTCACTTTTTCCATTATCTCGTAGGGGCCTTGCCATTTGGCAAGGAATTTACTTTCAACCGTAGGGACAAGTACCAGTATCCTATCCCCCGGGGAAAAGGTACGGGTCTTGGCTCCACGGTTGTACACTCTCTGCTGTGCTAACTGCGCTTGGGCCAAATGTTCCTTCACGATGGGCATTACCTGTGCAATTCGGTCTTGCATCAGGGCGACATGCTCAATCACACTCCTGTGGGGAGAACTCTCACTTTCCCAAGTTTCCTTGGCAATATCCAACAGCCCTCTTGGGTGTCTCCCATACAGTAACTCAAAGGGGGAGAATCCCGTAGAGGATTGGGGCACCTCCCTAATAGCAAACATCAGATAAGGAAGTAGACAGTCCCAATCCTTTCCATCTCTATCCACCACTTTCTTCAACATTTGTTTTAGGGTTTTGTTGAATCTTTCAACCAGCCCATCGGTTTGGGGGTGATACACAGATGTACGTAATTGCGTCACTTTGAATAATTTACAAAGCTCCTTCATAACCCGGGACATAAAGGGTGTACCTTGGTCCGTAAGCAGTTCTTTACAAATACCCACCCGGCTAAACACAAGAGATAGCTCTTTGGCTATGGTTTTGGCCGAGGTATTTCGGAGAGGGATCGCTTCTGGATAACGGGTGGCATAGTCCATTATAACTAATATGTACTGGTGCCCCCTAGCGGACTTGATTATAGGACCTACCAAATCCATGGCGATCCTCTCAAACGGGACCTCAATGATGGGTAGAGGGACCAGCGGGCTACGGAAATGTGGCATCGGGGCCGACCTCTGACACACAGGGCAGGAGGAACAATAATTTTCTACGTCCTTCATCACCCCCGGCCAATAGAATCTCTGTAATACCCTCTCTCGGGTTTTCTCTGTCCCCAGATGACCTCCAAGAATGTGCCCATGGGCCAACTCCAACACCAACTTCCTGTAAGGTTTGGGCACCACAAGCTGCTCAACGGTTTCTTCTGCCCTTTTTGCCACCCGATACAGTAGGTCCTTCTCTACGCTGAAGTATGGGTAAGTGCAGGTATTATCTGGGTTCACTAACTCGCCATCTATTTTCACTACGTTTTCCCGTGCCTTTATTAGGGCGGGGTCTTTCAACTGTTCTGTGGCAAAGTTTTCCCTGTGAACCTCAAGATCAGAAAACTCCACAGACGGTAGGTTTTCGTCTGAGGAGGTGGGCTCCTCTCCAGTTTCTTTTGTCTCCCCTGCCAATACTGATAAGGGAAATTCCGGAGAGTCCTCACCACTCTCAGGGGAGTTCTGGCTATCACATTCCTGGTACATAGGGGCACCAGTGAGGGGCTCAGGATCATCCCACAGTTCCCAGAACTTCGGAAAATCCCTTCCCACAATGGCGTCATGCGGTAACTGAGATACTAAGCCCACTGGATGAGAGAGGGTACCTTTGGGGGTCTCGAAACACACTGTAGTCACTGGATACTCTCGGGTGTCCCCATGCACACAAATAACAGCTACCTTGCTATTCCCAGAGACCTCTGTTTTAACTAACTCAGCCTTTATCAGGGTCACAAGGCTACCTGAATCCAGCAATACCACAACATTTCTACCATTAACACACATTTTGCATAAATGTTTCTCAGTTCCTCGAATGGCAGTGCATGCGACTGTCGCACACAGCGACTGACGTCTGCCCGTCAAAGTCACACTGCATGGGTTCCTCCACAACCGGGCAATTGGCTGCAATATGTCCCGCTTGCCGGCAGCGGTAGCAAACGATCCTCCTTGCCGCCTCTTGAGCCGCTGATTTCCCAGGCTGTTCTCGCCAAACTTGGGGTAGAGCTCCCACCCTCTCACTCTCTCCACCCTCACCCCTTGGAATCCTCTTATCCGCCCCTGGGGATGGTCTGGTCTTAGGGTGGAAAGTCCGAGTGTCTCTGGAAGAGGCCGTCAGGTTCTCTGTAGCCAAGTATTTCTCCACACGATCCACAAGACCATCGGCCGTCTCTGGGTCTCCATGGCTTACCCACTTTTGGATGGCAGTAGGAAGAGCTCTCAAAAACCGATCCATTACAACACGTTCCACAATCTTTGGTGCGGACAAAGTCTCTGGCTGTAGCCACTTTCTGCTCAGGTGAATGAGATCATACATTTGAGACCTGGGGGGTTTTCCAAGCTGGAAAGTCCAGTTATGCACACGCTGAGCCCGGACAGCCTGGGTGACACCCAGCCTTGCCAATATTTCAGCTTTTAGCATCACATAGTCTTTTGCTTGGTTAGGCTCTAGGTCATAGTAAGCTTTCTGCGATTCACCAGTTAACAGAGGAGCCACCAGTCCAGCCCACTGCTCCTCAGGCCACTTTTCTCTTTCAGCGGTCCTTTCAAATGTGGTCAAAAATACCTCTGGATCATCCTCTCCAGTCATTTTTGTCAATAAACGACTCACCCCAAAGGACGCGGTATTAGTGGGACGGCTTTCCTCACTGGTCTGCGGACGTTGCTGCATTACTGCTTCCATCTGTTGTTGTAGTCTCTGCTCTTGCTTCTGCAACAGGTCTATGAAGCGGGCCTCAGATTGCTGCTGGGCTCGTTGCTGAGCCTCCAGACTCTGTAGCAAAGTTGCGTTTGTCTGCTGCTGGGCTGCAAGGCTCTGTTGATGAGCTTGCTGCTGGGCTGCGAAGTTCTGTTGTTGAGCTGCAAGGCTCTGTTGATGAGCTGCAAGGCTCTTTTGCAAACCTGCATTTGTCTGCTGTTGATTGGCATTTGCTAGAGCCAGCTGCTTCAGTATCTCCTCCATGCTGGCTTAAAAAAAAACTGCCCGCATTCTCCACCAACTGTGAGGGGGTTAGCTCGGCAGCGGGTGTGTGTGACCCCCGGGATGGGCTCCCCACACAAAACAGGCCCAGCAAACGGAGGTTGTGGTTTTCAAAATCAAAAAGGTGCGGTTTATTTTCTATTTACAGTGACAAAACACAGCAAAGCAAAAGAAACATAAACAAAATAAATCCTGGTCAAGTTGACCTCTGACTAAACATACAGGTTTCCTAACTAACAACTGGGATCAGCCTAGTGCTGTCCTAGTCCCTAAGTCCCTGGTTTTAAATGTCCAAGCAAATAGCCACACAGGCTTTGTCTCACCGCACAGGGGTTCACTCTCCCTAGACAGTCCACACAGGTCTGGTTCCAGGCATGAGCTAACATCTAATGAAGCTGGGAGTTCTTATAGAGGCCTAAATGAGCTGACAAGCTTCAGCTGGTCTCATCAACTCCCTGTCTGCACGACGCCCCACACTCTCCCTAGACATATGAGTCATCCATGAGCCCACTAGCCTTAGCTGGGCTTATACAACTCTCCACCTAGTTGTATAAGTCGGCGTAAAGCCTGAATCTGGGCGAAATATATCTACCCCCCTGGATGCAACCAGGTGACTTTACCTTCCTGCTGTCACAATATATGTAAACTTGGTCCTCAATAGAAACACACCTGTATACTAGGGATGAGCCGAACACCCCCCGGTTCGCAGCAGAACATGCGAACAGGCAAAAAATTAGTTTGAACACGCGAACACCGTTAGTCTATGGGACATGAACATGAAAAATCAAAAGTGCTAATTTATAAGGTTAATATGCAAGTTATTGTCATAAAAAGTGTTTGGGGACCTAGGTCCTGCCCCAGGGGACATGTATCAATGCAAAAAAAAGTTTTAAAAACAGCCGTTTTTTTCAGGAGCAGTGATTTTAATAATGCTTAAAGTGAAACAATATAAGTGAAATATTCCTTTAAATGTTGTACCTGGGGGGTGTCTATAGTATGCCTGTAAGGTAGCGCATGTTTCCCGTGCTTAGAAAAGTCCCTGCACAAAATTACATTTCTAAAGGAAAAAACTACTCGTGGCTATAATGAATTGTCGGGTCCCGGCAATACAGATAAAAGTCATTGAAGAAAACGACATGGGTTCCCCCCAGTCCATTACCAGGCCCTTTGGGTCTGGTATGAATATTAAGGGGAACCCCGAACTAAAAAAAATAAATGCGTGGTGGTCCCCCAAAATTCCATTACCAGGCCCTTCAGGTCTGGTATACAGGTCCTTCTCAAAAAATTTGCATATTGTGATAAAGTTCATTATTTTCTGTAATGTACTGATAAACATTAGACTTTCATATATTTTAGATTCATTACACACAACTGAAGTAGTTCAAGCCTTTTCTTGTTTTAATATTGATGATTTTGGCATACAGCTCATGAAAACCCCAAAATCCTATCTTAAAAAATTAGCATATTTCATCCGACCAATAAAAGAAAAGTGTTTTTAATACAAAAAAAGTCAACCTTCAAATAATTATGTTCAGTTATGCACTCAATACTTGGTCGGGAATCCTTTTGCAGAAATGACTGCTTCAATGCGGCGTGGCATGGAGGCAACCAGCCTGTGGCACTGCTGAGGTGTTATGGAGGCCCAGGATGCTTCGATAGCGGCCTTAAGCTCATCCAGAGTGTTGGGTCTTGCGTCTCTAAACTTTCTCTTCCCAATATCCCACAGATTCTCTATGGGGTTCAGGTCAGGAGAGTTGGCAGGCCAATTGAGCACAGTAATACCATGGTCAGTAAACCATTTACCAGTGGTTTTGGCACTGTGAGCAGGTGCCAGGTCGTGCTGAAAAATGAAATCTTCATCTCCATAAAGCTTTTCAGCAGATGGAAGCATGAAGTGCTCCAAAATCTCCTGATAGCTAGCTGCATTGACCCTGCCCTTGATAAAACACAGTGGACCAACACCAGCAGCTGACATGGCACCCCAGACCATCACTGACTGTGGGTACTTGACACTGGACTTCAGGCATTTTGGCATTTCCCTCTCCCCAGTCTTCCTCCAGACTCTGGCACCTTGATTTCCGAATGACATGCAAAATTTGCTTTCATCCGAAAAAAGTACTTTGGACCACTGAGCAACAGTCCAGTGCTGCTTCTCTGTAGCCCAGGTCAGGCGCTTCTGCCGCTGTTTCTGGTTCAAAAGTGGCTTGACCTGGGGAATGCGGCACCTGTAGCCCATTTCCTGCACACGCCTGTTCACGGTGGCTCTGGATGTTTCTACTCCAGACTCAGTCCACTGCTTCCGCAGGTCCTCCAAGGTCTGGAATCGGTCCTTCTCCACAATCTTCTTCAGGGTCCGGTCACCTCTTCTCGTTGTGCAGCGTTTTCTGCCACACTTTTTCCTTCCCACAGACTTCCCACTGAGGTGCCTTGATACAGCACTCTGGGAACAGCCTATTCGTTCAGAAATTTCTTTCTGTGTCTTACCCTCTTGCTTGAGGGTGTCAATGATGGCCTTCTGGACAGCAGTCAGGTCGGCAGTCTTACCCATGATTGCGGTTTTGAGTAATGAACCAGGCTGGGAGTTTTTAAAAGCTTCAGGAATCTTTTGCAGGTGTTTAGAGTTAATTAGTTGATTCAGATGATTAGGTTAAGAGCTTGTTTAGAGAACCTTTTCATGATATGCTAATTTTTTGAGACAGGAATTTTGGGTTGTCATGAGCTGTATGCCAAAATCATCAATATTAAAACAAGAAAAGGCTTGAACTACTTCAGTTGTGTGTAATGAATCTAAAATATATGAAAGTCTAATGTTTATCAGTACATTACAGAAAATAATGAACTTTATCACAATATGCTATTTTTTTTAGAAGGACCTGTAGATATTAAGGGGAACCCTGCGGCAAATTTAAAAAAAAATGGTGTAGGGGTCCCCCCTCAAAATGTATACCAGACCCTTCAGGTCTGGTATGGATTTTAAGGGGAACCCTGCGCCAAAATGAAAAAAAAATGGCGTGGGGTTCCCCCCAAAAATACATACCAGACCCTTATCCGAGCAGGCAACCTGGCAGGCCGCAGGAAAACGGGGGGCGAGAAAGCGCCCCCCCTTCTGAACCGTACCAGGCCACATGCCCTCAACATGGGGAGGATGTCCCCATGTTGATGGGGACAAGGGCCTCATCCCCAAAACACTTGCCTGGTGGTTGTGGGGGTCTGGAAGACCCCTTTAACAAAGGGGACCACCAGATGCCGGCCCCCCCTATGTGAATTGGTAACAGGGTACATTGTACACCTACCATTTCTCCCAAAAAAGTGACAAAAAAGTAATTAACCACTTAAGCCCCGGACCATTTCGGGCCATTAGGACCAGGCCTGTTTTTGGGATTCGGCACTGCGCTGCTTTAACTGTAAATTGTGCGGACATGCAATGTTGTACCCAAATGAAATTTGCGTCCTTTTCTTCCCACAAATAGAGCTTTCTTTTAATGGTATTTGATTGCCTCTGCGATTTTTATTTTTTGCGATATAAACGGAAAAAGACCGAAAATTTTGAAAAAAAATGATATTTTCTACTTTTTGTTATAAGAAAAATCGAATAAACTCAATTTTAGTCATACATTTAGGCCAAAATGTATTCAGCCACATGTCTTTAGTAAAAAAATGTCAATAAGCGTATATTTATTGGTTTGCGCAAAAGTTATAGCGTTTACAAACTAGGGTACATTTTCTGAAATTTACACAGCTTTAAATTTATGACTGCCTATCTCATTTCTTGAGGTGCTAAAATGGCAGGGCAGTACAAAACCACCCCAAATGACCCCATTTTGGAAAGTAGACACCCCAAGGAAATTGCTGAGAGGCATGTTGAGCCCATTGAATATTTTTTTTTTTTGTCCCATGTGATTGAATAATGACAAAAAAAAAAAAAAATTACAAAAAGTTGTCACTAAATGATATATTGCTCACACATGCCATGGTTGTATGTGGAATTGCACCCCAAAATACATTCTGCTGCTTTTCCTGAGTACGGGGATACCACATGTGTGGGACTTTTTGGGAGCCTAGCCGCGTACAGGGCCCCAAAAACCAAGCACCGCCTTCAGGATTTCTAAGGGCGTAAATTTTTGATTTCACTCCTCACTACCTATCACAGTTTCGAAGGCCATAAAATGCCAAAATAGCACAAAACCCCCCCAAATTACCCCATTTTGGAAAGTAGACACCCCAAGCTATTTGCTGAGAGGCATGTTGAGTCCATGGAATATTTTATATTTTGCCACAGGTTGCGGGAATATGACAAACTTTTTTTTTTTTTGCACAAAGTTGTCACTAAATGATATATTGCTCACACATGCCATGGGCATATGTGAAATTACACCCCAAAATACATTCTGCTGCTTCTCCTGAGTACGGGGATACCACATGTGTGGGACTTTTTGGGAGCCTAGCCGCGTACGGGACCCCAAAAACCAAGCACCGCCTTCAAGGTTTCTAAGGGCATAAATTTTTGATTTCGCTCCTCACTACCTATCACAGTTTTGAAGGCCATAAAATGCCAAGATGGCACAAAACCCCCCCAAATGACCCCATTTTGGAAAGTAGACACCCCAAGCTATTTGCTGAGAGGCATGTTGAGCCCATTGAATATTTTTTTTTGTCCCAAATGATTGAATAATGACAAAAAGAAAAAAAAAATGTACAAAAAGTTGTCACTAAATGATATATTGCTCACACATGCCATGGTTATATGTGAAATTACACCCCAAAATACATTCTGCTACTTCTCCTGAGTACGGGGATACCACATGTGTGGGACTTTTTGGGAGCCTAGCCGCGTACGGGACCCCAAAAACCAAGCACCGCCTTCAAGGTTTCTAAGGGCATAAATTTTTGATTTCACTCCTCACTACCTATCACAGTTTTGAAGGCCATAAAATGTCAAAATAGCCCAAAACCCCCACAAATGACCCCATTTTGGAAAGTAGACACCCCAAGCTATTTGCTGAGAGGCATGGTGAGTATTTTACAGCTCTCATTTGTTTTTGAAAATTAAGAAAGACATTTTTTTTTATTTATTTTTTTACATTTTCAAAACTTTGTGACAAAAAGCGAGATCTGCAAAATACTCAACATACCTCTCAGCAAATAGCTTGGGGTGTCTGCTTTCCAAAATGGGGTCATTTGGGGGGGTTTTGTGCCATCTGGGCATTCCATGGCCTCCGAAACTGTGATAGGCAGTGAGGAGTGAAATCAAAAATTTACACCCATAGAAATCCTGAAGGCGGTGCTTGGTTTTTGGGGTCCCGTACGCGACTAGGCTCCCAAAAAGTCCCACACATGTGGTATCCCCGTACTCAGGAGAAGCAACAGAATGTATTTTGGGGTGTAATTCCACATATGCCCATGGCATGTTTGAGCAATATATAATTTAGTGACAACTTTTTGTACATTTTTTTTTTTTTGGTCATTATTCAATCACTTGGGACGAAAAAAAAATATTCAATGGGCTCAACATGCCTCTCAGCAAATAGCTTGAGGTGTCTACTTTACAAAATGGGGTCATTTGGGGGGGTTTTGAACTGTCCTGGCATTTTATGCACAACATTAGGAAGCTTATGTCACACATCATCCACTCTTCTAACCACTTGAAGACAAAGCCCTTTCTGACACTTTTTGTTTACATGAAAAAAAAATTTTTTTTGCAAGAAAATTATGTTGAACCCCCAAACATTATATATTTTTTTAAAGCAAAGGCCCTACAGATTAAAATAGTGGGTGTTGCATTTTTTTTTCCACACAGTATTTGCGCAGCGATTTTTCAAACGCATTTTTTGGGGGAAAAACACACTTTTTTTATTTTTAATGCACTAAAAAACACTATATTGCCCAAATGTTTGATGAAATAAAAAAGATGATCATAGGCCGAGTACATGGATACCAAACACGACATGCTTTAAAATTGCGCACAAACGCGCAGCGGCGACAAACTACATTCATTTTTAAAAGCCTTTACAGGTTACCACGTTAGATTTACAGAGGAGGTCTACTGCTAAAATGACTGCCCTCGATCTGACCTTCGCGGTGATACCTCACATGCATGATGCAATTGCTGTTTACATATGACGCTAGACCGACGCTTGCGTTCGCCTTTGCGCAAGAGCAGGGGGGGACAGCGGTGCTTTTTTTTTTTTTTTTAAACTGTGCCTTCCATATTTTATTTTTTTACCATTTTTATCGTTATCTCAGGGAATGTAAATATCCCCTATGATAGCAATAAGTAGTGACAGGTACTCTTTTTTTGAAAAAAATTGGGGGGTTAGACCCTAGATCTTTCCTCTGCCCTCAAAGCATCTGACCACACCAAGATCAGTGTGATAAAATGCTTTCCCAATTTCCCAATGGCGCTTTTTATATCCGGGGGGGGGGGACATTCCCTCCCACTGCTTGTAAAAGCAGTCTAGAGGCTAATTATCTGCTAGAATTGCTTTTACATGAAAGCCGGCTGCTGGCTGAAAAGAATGATACCAAGATGATACCTAAACCCGCAGGCATCATTCTGGTATAAACATTCAAAGTCCAGCAACATACCAGTACGTTGCTGGTCCTTGTTGGACATGTATTGTAATCTTTTTTTTCATACAGCCTATTGGCTGAACGAAAAAAAGAGATTGATTGGTGGGTATGCCCACCATTAGAATACCTCCCTTCATCCACCCACTTCTAATGATGGGCATATATGCCGAAGCATGGGGGCATCCTCCCGCAAAAAAGTTATGCCGCGTACACACGGTCAAGCCTTCGTCGGAATTTCGACCGTATGTACGCGGCATAAAAGGTTATGCCGCGTACACACGGTCGGACTTTTCCACGGGCAAGCCTCCGTTGGAATTTCGACCGTATATACGCGGCATTAGGAGCAAAATCGCTCCTCCGCCCCTGCTGCCCCCATGCTTCGGCATATATGCTCTTTTTTTTAACTGTGGTGGTGAAATCACCTCCTACAGCGTTGGAGTCACGGCTTTATGTATCGTGGGAGCAAACGCTGTTGCTGTCAAGATAAATAGATCCGCGCTGCAACTGAATGGCGTACCTGCTAAGCAAATGGTGGTTAACATTAAAACAAAGTAACATTACAGTACAACAGTAAGACCTTACCATGCCATACCTGCAAAGCAAATACCAAAACAAAACCTAGTAAAAAATAAAAAAATGTTTTAACGCAACCTGTGCCTAAAATATATATATGCCGAAGCATGGGGGCATCCTCCCGCAAAAAAGTTATGCCGCGTACACACGGTCGGAATTTTCCACGGGCAGGCCTCCGTCGGAATTTCGACCGTATGTACGCGGCATTAGGAGCAAAATCGCTCCTCCGCCCCTGCTGCCCCCATGCTTCGGCATATATGCTCTTTTTTTTAACTGTGGTGGTGAAATCACCTCCTACAGCACTGGAGTCACGGCTTTATGTATCGTGGGAGCAAACACTGTTGCTGTCAAGATAAATAATTCCGCGCTGCAGTTGAATGGCGCACCTGAAAACAAAAAATTACATACCTGAAAAGCAAGCATGATAAAACATTGCAGAATAGAATACAGTAAAAAAGAGCAGAACAATAGAGAGAAAATAGAGAGAGAGAGAACAATAAAACGACAACTATTTTTGGTTTTTTTATTTTATATTTTTTTGTGTTTTGTTTTTTACGTTTTTTTTTTCTTTTTTACACTTTTTTTTGTAACTTTACAACTGTAATGGTTCGGGTCTCTCAAAATGTAATGGCATCTTGGGAGACCCTGTGTAAGTGTGTCCTTGTCTGTGAAATGCTGTACCCTACGCTAAAACTTCACTTTTGAGTGGTAGCGTTCAAAACATTCACCTTGGCAAAGACCAGGCTTGTCAGGACAGAGTGGACAAAAACTACGGGTGTCACGCCTAAATCCGCGCTTGCTACAGACACGACATCTTTTTTGGGGGTGGCTTTGGGTAGGGGTACTCGGGAGGACATACGAATAATGCCTCTCATGCAGCCGGCTTACTGCATTTGGTAGGGGATGGTGAGGTGCAGAACCGCCTGGATACAGGAGTTCTGTGACTATCTCATTCTGGAATTTTAGAAGAGATAACGTCCCGCCTGAAGCTCTGTATAGCACATGAGCGTTCAGCAAAGCCAATTGGAATAATGAGAGACACTTTTTTGTACCAGCGTCTCGCCTTACGGTCAATTAGATACGGCGCCATCAACTGGTCGTTGAGGTCCACCCCTCCCATATTTTGGTTATATTCGTGGACACAGAGGGGTTTCTCCACAACACCAGTCGCCGTACGAATTTGGACTGTCGTGTCTGCATGAAGGGAGGTAAGAAGGAAAACATTCTTATTGTCCCTCCACTTCATAGCGAGCAAGTTATTACACTTCAAGCAGGCTCTCTCCCCCAGCCTAAGACGGGCATCTACAAGCCGCTGGGGAAAGCCCCGGCGATTAGGTCGCACGGTGCCACATGCTCCAATCTTATGATCAAACAAGTGACTAAACAGTGGCACGCTCGTGTAATAATTGTCCACATACAAGTGGTACCCCTTTCCGAATAAGGGTGACACCAAGTTCCACACTATCTTGCCAGCGCTCCCTATGTAATCCGGGCAGTTGACCGACTCAATCTGACTGTCTTTTCCCTCATAAACCGTAAAGTTCACTACATAGCCTGTTGCCCTGTCACAGAACTTGTAGAGCTTGACCCCGTATCTGGCACGCTTGCTGGGAAGGTACTGCTTGAAAGACAAGCGGCCAGAAAATTTAATCAGGGACTCATCAACGCAGACAACTTGATCGGGAGTAAACAAGGCTGCAAAACGTTCGTTGAAGTGGTTTATGAGGGGCCGAATTTTATAGAGCCGGTCGTATTCAGGGTCCCCACGTGGACGACAAAGTTCATTGTCGTTGAAGTGCATGAACCGCAAAATCTGCTCGTATCGTGCCCTGGACATGGAGGCAGAGAACACGGGCATGTGGTCAATTGGGTGCGTGGACCAATAAGCACGCAATGACGGAAATTTATGTGTGCCCATGTTGAGGGAAAGGCCCAGAAAGGTCTTAAATTCGGAAACCGTAATTGGTTTCCAATTTCTGGCAATTTTAGGCAACTGGGGGTTAGCGGCGATAAATTGACCAGCATATAAATTACTCTGGTCCACAATAGATCTATAGAGATCTTCCGTGAAAAACAGCGAATAAAAATCAATTGGAATAAAATCAGCTGTTTCCACCTGAATACCGGGTTGGGCAGTGAATGGGGGAAGTACGGGTTCTGCAGAAGTGGTGGGGACCCAATCAGGATAGGCGAATTCTGCACGAAGGGCAGTATGGGCACGACGGGCCTGCCTTTGTCTTCTTGGTGGCAGCGGGACACTACTTGTGCTTGCCACCTCGCCAGCTTGAACTGCACTTATGGGACTCGCCACGTCACCAAGTGTTACTGCAGTGCTGGATGTACGTCCAGGCTGTACTAGGCCGCTGGTGCTTGCCAGTTCACCAGAAGGAATAGCGGCGCTAGTACTACTCTGCTCCATGATACGAGAGACCTGCGGTTCTTGCTCCTCAACAACCTCAGAAGATCGGGATCGGGTACACCTGACCTTAGCAGGGACCTCAACTTCGTCGTCAGAGCTATCTGACGTGGGGCCGCTGACGTCACTGTCTTCTACGGGAAGATATTCTGAGCCTGAATCTGACAGATACGTGACCTCCTCTTCACTATCTGTCATGCTCAGAATCTCGTAGGCCTCTTTACTAGTGTACCTTCGTCTTGCCATTTTGGGCTCTAAATTTAGGGGTACACTAGTAAGATTCACAGGAAAAAAAGCACCTGACTGTCGTCAGCAAATATATCAAACGCTACAAAAAAACTGTTAGCGATCGCAGGGATCAGGCCTGTCTCTGCGAACGCTGCAGTTATGTGTGTTGTGTTTGGTAAGTGACAGTGATCGATCGATACTGCACTTGGGTGGGCTGGGCGGAGGGGCTAAACGCAGGCGCTAGCAGGTATCTGGGCTGATCCCGCTAACACTGCATTTTTGGGAACCCTAAACCGCTGGGGATGCTAGTATAGATCTGATCAGATACTATACCACTAAGGGGGGTGTATGCTTTGTGCGTGGGTGTTAGCGTTACTGGCACTAACCTAACACTGCCTGGGGCGACGCAGACCCTCTCTGGCGCTAAAACCTAATTGATCTCACTCGCCGGGCGATCAGGGGGGTTAAACCTTTATTGGGTTATATACGGCGGGTGCCCTGATGCTATAAAAAGCAAACTAATCAACCAGCGTCACCCGTAACCTTTATATGGTGATCACTGGTGAAAGGGTTAACTAGGGGCAATCAGGGGGTTAAAACCTTTATTAGGTTAAATATGGGGGTACCTGACACTATATAAAAACCTGACGGGTAACCTAAATAACTAAATAACTTACTGGCTAACCAGTGACACCAGTGACGCTTATACGGTGATCACTGGTGAAAGGGTTTACTCTAGGGGCAATCAGGGGGTTAAAATAATATATGGGGGTACCTGACACTAATAAAAACCTGCGGCGAACCTAAAAAAAAATAACTGCCTATCTAAAACACCAGCGACACGAATACAGCGATCGGAAAAACAATCGCTTAGTGACGCTGAAGTTAGGGGGTGAAAGGGTTACCTGGGGGGTGATCAAGGGGTTAAACCTTTATTAGGGGGGGGTTAGGGGGCTACCCTGGACCTAAAGGGGCCTAATCCTAACTGCCCTGCAACTTTTTACAATCACAGATGACACTAAATGCAGTGATCAGTAAAATAAATGATCACTGCAATCAGTGACACTGTGATTGGGGGCTTTGGGGTGATCTGGGGGTGACTGGGGGGTGATTTGTGTGCCTATGTGTACCTACGTGTCAGTGGACTGTTGGTGCACTAACCTGCTTCTTCTCTCCTCGGCGCCGGGAACGAAAAGACCGCGGCGAGGGAGATGACATCACTTCCTCCAGCCTGTGTTTACATTTCAGGCAGGAGGAAGCAATTTCATTCGCGAGGGGGGGGCGGAATCGAGCGGCCGCCCCCTCATGCCTGATCGCTCCTGAACACTTAACGGCCACTCACTGCAGTGAAGGGGGGTCCGGATGGACCCCCCAACTGCACAAAGGCGATCACGTAGATCTACGTGATTCTGCCTGTCGGTGCCATTCTGCCGACGTAAATCGGCGGTGGGCGGTCGTTAAGTGGTTAATAAAAAAAAACACATACACAGCTTGGGACAAGTCCTTTTAATAAAAGTAAAAAAATTCTACGAGTCCGACCTGCCGCTACGAACGATACCGCCTCCATAGGAGGCACCTGGCCGAATGACGCGCAAGCTGTCTGACAGCTCTTAAGTAACCAAGGGCGGGGCCACCCGTGACATGGACGGGTGACCCCGCCCCCTCTGACGCAACGGGGGTTTCCCCGCACTTGGTTACTCAAGAGCTGTCAGACGGCTCGCGTGTCATTCGGTTTTCATTTTTTTGGGGTTCAGGGTTCCCTTAATATTCATACCAGACCCAACAGGCCTGGTAATGGACTAAGGGGGGGGGGGCCATGTCGTTTTTTTCAATGACTTTTATCTGTATTGCCGGGACCGACAATTCATTATAGCCGTGAGTAGTTTTAAATGACTTTTTTTCCTTTAGAAATGTCATTTTGTGCAGGGACTTTTCTAAGCACGGGAAACATGTGCCACTTTACAGGCATACTATAGACACCCCTAGGTACGAAATTTAAAGGAATATTTCACTTTTATTGTTTCACTTTAAGCATTATTAAAATCACTGCTCCCGAAAAAACGTCAGTTTTTAAAACTTTTTTTGCATTGATACAAGTCCCCTGGGGCAGGACCCAGGTCCCCAAACAATTTTTATGACAATACCTTGCATATTAACCTTTAAAATTAACACTTTTGATTTCTCCCATAGACTTTTAAAGGGTGTTCCGCTGCTTTCGAATTTGCCGCGAACACCCCAAATTGTTCGTTATTCGGCGGACGGGGGAGCAGCCAATGTTCGAGTCTAACTCATGTTCGACCCGAACATGAAGCTCATCCCTACAGTATACACCCCTTATCGCAACTTGTCCAATAAACACAGTATCTTGGTGCAAGATTCCCTGAATTATGAGGAAACACAAATATAAATTCAATACAGGGACCTATGTAACCAGGTGAGCAGAAGAGTAAACACCTGGCACTATATCTTAGGTGTCAGATCTCTCCCTTCTGCCTCCTCAACACACAGACCAGCAGACTGTGGCTCACAGTTAAAGTTAAAAAAGCTATAAACAATAAGAAAAGCGCTTTTAAAAAATATAAAAATGAAGGAACACTAGTGTCGTTTAAATGTTACAAAGAATATAACAGGATATGTAAAAAGGAAATCAAGGATGCAAAAATTCAAAACGAACGACAGATTGCAAAAGATAGTAGGACAAACCCCAAAAAATTATTCAAATATATTAATAGTAAAAAGGTCAAGTCTGAGCATGTAGGCCCTTTACAAAATAATCTAGAGTGGGTGACTGGGGACAAAGAGAAGGCTAATTTATTAAATACTTTCTTCAGCTCTGTGTATACAATGGAGCATGGGGGAGCTCATGTCCATAATGGGGGTGGTAGTGACACAGCCTCAAATCCACAATGGCTCAAAAGTGATATGGTCCAGAAATATTTAGACAGAATAAAGGTGGATAAAGCACCTGGACCAGATGGCATACACCCACGGATCCTAAAAGAATTGAGCTCTGTAATTTCAAAGCCATTGTATCTAATTTTTAGGGACTCATTAATGACAGGAATAGTACCACTGGATTGGCACAGGGCCAATGTGGTGCCTATATTTAAAAAGGGAATTAAGTCTTTACCAAGTAACTATAGACCTGTTAGTTTAACTTCTATAGTTGGGAAGATACTGAAGAGATTAATAAAAGACCACATAGATGAGTTCTTGCTGGAAAAAAACTATTTAAGCAACAGACAGCATGGATTCATGAAAGACAGAAGTTGTCAGACAAACCTGATTTCTTTTTATGAAGAGGTAAGTAAAACCTTGGACAGAGGCGTGGCTGTGGACGTGGTATACTTGGATTTTGCAAAAGCGTTTGATACAGTTCCCCACACACGGCTCATGTGTAAGGTAAAGTCTACAGGATTGGAAATATCAGTTTGTAAATGGATAGAAAACTGGCTAAAAGACAGAATTCAGAGAGTAGTAGTTAATGATTCTTACTCTGAATGGTCTAAGGTTATCAGTGGTGTACCCCAAGGTTCAGTGCTGGGACCCTTACTTTTTAATATCTTTATAAATGATATTGGGTCTGAGATCAAAAGTAACATTTCTGTCTTTGCAGATGACACCAAGCTATGCAGTGGAATAACGTCCTTACAAGATGTCTCCAATTTACAAGCCGACCTCGATGCCCTGTCTAATTGGGCGACTATGTGGCAGATGAGGTTTAATGTTGATAAATGTAAAGTTATGCACTTGGGGGCTAAGAATATGAATGCATCATACATACTAGGGGGAGTACAACTGGGGGGATCCGTAGTGGAGAAGGATCTGGGGGTTTTGGTAGATCATAAGCTCAATAATGGCATGCAATGCCAAGCTGTGGTTTCCAAGGCGAGCAAAGTCCTTTCTTGTATTAAGAGAGGTATGGACTCCAGAGAGAGAGATATCATTTTGCCCCTGTACAAATCA
The DNA here is from genome assembly GCA_029206835.1 of Rana muscosa. NCBI lineage: Eukaryota > Metazoa > Chordata > Amphibia > Anura > Ranidae > Rana > Rana muscosa. The sequence goes on from CM055118.1 coordinate 966,011,725, forward strand.
TTAGTAAGGCCTCATCTGGAATACGCAGTTCAGTTTTGGGCACCAGTTCTCAAAAAGCATATCGGGGAACTGGAGAAAGTGCAGAGAAGGGCAACCAAACTGATAAGAGGCATGGAGGAGCTCAACTATGAAGAAAGATTAGAGGAACTGAATTTATTCACTCTTGAGAAGAGGAGAATAAGGGGGGATATGATTAACATGTACAAATATATAAGGGGTCCATATAGTGAACTTGGTGATGAGTTATTCACTTTACGGTCAACACAGAGAACAAGGGGGCACTCTTTACGTCTAGAAGAAAAAAGATTTCATCTCCAAATGCGGAAAGGTTTCTTCACAGTAAGAGCTGTGAAAATGTGGAACAGACTCCCTGCAGAGGTGGTTCTGGCCAGCTCAGTAGATTGCTTTAAGAAAGGCCTGGATACTTTCCTAAATGTACATAATATAACTGAGTACTAACAGTTCTTGGTAAAGTTGATCCAGGGTAAATCCGATTGCCTCTCGGGGGATCAGGAAGGAATTTTTTCCCCTGCTGTAGCAAATTGGATCATGCTCTGCTGGGGTTTTTTGCCTTCCTCTGGATCAACTGTGGGTATAGAATTGGGTATATGGGAGTGCACGATATTTTTTTTATTTTAGTTATTTTTTTTATGGTTGAACTGGATGGACTTTGTCTTTTTTCAACCTGACTAACTATGTAACTATGTAACTATGTAACCAGCAACACTGTGCAATATTGACAACAGTATGAACCAAATTATATCTTAAAGGGTGGCTCCCTGTAGCAGTTTAATGCAATTTATGCAGATGACAAAGGAAGTTGTGAACAAGAAGGGTGAGAGAGGATTGTTCATCAAAATCCAGATGTCTTCGGTTAGCCTCTTTCTTTAGTTGTGAAAAGAATGATCCAAAAGAGCAAGATGTGGCAAAAATTAGCTAAGACATCATTTATCCCAATAGTGGTATATCTTCCTTCTTTATTGTAATCTTAAAGATGTCATCTGCTGTTTTTATCAGAAACAGTAATGTGTACTGAGCATAGGCATCTACTGGCTGTGACCTGTATAACAGTAATGCCTCGTACACACGGCCGAGATTCTCGTCGAAAAAAACATGTCGTTTTTTTCGACGAGATTCTTGGACAAGAAACTTGTCCCGGCCGAGTGTACACACGCTCCTTTCAAAGAACCTGCGGTTCTTTGAATGGAGCGAACGCGGTGACGTCATCGAATACGACGAGCATGCACTCGTCACATTCGATGCCGTCGCCGCCATCTTGGTTCACCCTACCTATGTCTAGGAAGCTACCGCGCATGCGTCGAAGTCATTTCGAGCATGCGTGGGCTTCCCGGCGAAAAGGTAAGTGTACACACACACAATTTTCTCGTCGAGAAACAGGCTGACGAGAATCTCGACGAGAAAATAGAGAGCAGGTTCTCTATTTTCTCGTCGAGATTCTTGACGCTTTTCTTGACGAGAAACCATACACACGAACGAATTTCTCGGCAAAAAATCTCTGCCAGCAAGTTTCTTGCTGGTTTTTGCCGAGAAACTCGTTCGTGTGTACGAGGCTTAAGTCTAACTTCCGTGAAACTACAAGTACCACCAGCAAATCTGTATAGGTGTAGTTTAGCAGTAATGTTCTTATCTATCACAAGGGCCCGCTCACCACATCCAGATCTCAAATGGATTCGATGACTGTGTAGATCAGGGATATGCAATTAGTGGACCTCCAGCTGTTGCAAAACTACAAGTCCCATCATGCCTCTGCCTCTGGGTGTAATGCTTGTAGCTGTCAGAGACTTGCTATGCCTCATGGGATTTGTAGTTCTGCAACAGCTGGAGGTCCGCTAATTGCATATCCCTGGTGTAGATGATGAGGAGACTCCAGCCAGAACTCTTTCTCTGTGTCTTTGCTCTGTATACTGTGTCTTTGCTCTGTATAATGGTGGCTGCCGCACCACGCAGCAGCTCACTGGATCCTGAATTGTAGGCACCTCTGGATGACATGGAACACCCTCCGCTTAGGATGACCACATTTCCAAACTGCCATTCAGGGACTCCTGCCCCCATGCCCGCCCGAAAAAAGATGATTTTTAAAACTTTTTTTTAATTAAGTCACTTAGTGACAGAGGCGTACTTTGTACTTCACTTATTCTGGCAAGTTCATTGCATCGAAGTTATGCCTGTCGTTTCAGGCAATCAGGTGACAGGTAACACAGACCCGAGCACCTGATTGGCTGAGAGGCGGTTCAGTGTTAGGAAAGCGATTCATTCGTTTTCCTAACACACAGCTGAGTGAACAGCGAATGCCCAGCATGGCGCCCGCTGTTCAATGTTTTGGACGCCTGTTAGAGCCTACAGCTCTATTTAGGTGCTTCCAAGAAACACCCCCGCCGCTGTAGTTCAGCGACCATAGATAGATTCATGCAATGGTGATAGAGGGACGGCAGAAGAGAGGGGATGGTGCCCGTGCGTCCTTTATGGACGCACCGCCACTGCCCACTTGTCAGCTTCATGTACTGTCCCCTCGATGCCCACTTGTCAGCTTCCTGTAATACTGCCCCCCACTTGTTAGCTTTGTGTAATACTGCCCCCCACTTGTCAGCTTCATGTATTACTGTGACAGTAATACATGAAGCTGACAAGTGGGGGACAGTAATAAATTAGGCTGACAAGTGGGGGTCGGGGAGACTACATTTTTTTTGCCCCCCCACCCCCAGGGTTGGGCCCCACTTTTTCAGCCTCATTACTGTACTGTCCCCAGCCTCAGTGCCCCGACTTGTCACCTGACCTGGCTGTCCAAATTAATTTGCTCACCTTCTATGCTGGCTGCTGGAGAGTCTTGTCTTGTGTGTGTGCTGGTGGTGAGCGGTTGATTGAGCGCCGGTCTATGATATTCGTTACCTGGTCCAGCAGGCTGCAGGTAGTTGGGTGGCTCGGCCCGGGCCGCGGAAGTGAGGGGGAGAAGTCGGGCAATGTATGCGCTGCGCAGCTGGACTCAGGAGTCAGTTGGGGCGGGCACTGGGCAGCTGAGCAGTGAGCACTGGATCTGAATCTAAGCCACTAGCCATCCAGCACTGCAAATTAATGACAGGACACTGTCTGTTACAGTACACAGATGCTACTGCTCTCTCTGCTGCTGCGCGTATGGAGAAGGAGAGGAGGTGGGTCAGGTGGTCTCAGAGGCTAGCGCAGGGCAGCACTGGGTAAAGGAAAGGCTTCGTTCTGACTGAGAGACTCTGCGAATCATGTGACGTCACTCGTTGCTAGACGCAAGTCGGGGCGGCCCTAGCAACCAGTTATTATGGTGGCTGTGTATGTCCTCATTTCATTCCGGGACACTGTATTGTCCCGGAATGAAGGTGCCCGGGACACAAAAATTAATTGCGGGATAATCCTGGGCAGTCCGGGACACGTGGTCACCCTACCTCCGCTCCACTGCACTGAAGAAGCGATGCTGTCAGCAGAGATCCCTCTGCGGGTAACAATCCGGCTCCCCGCTGTGTAGGCCACAAATCGTCACCAAACTCCCTGTCACACAGACTTCCTGCTGTCAGAGTCAAACAGCGTCCAGCGAGAGAGAGATCTAGGCCTCTTATAGTCTCTCCCAGCAGTCTTTTCCTCTCTACTCTGCAGTATGGAAGTTGTAGTCCATAAACAGTGAAATTGCAATGTGAGACCTGAGTCTTGGAACTACAATTCCCTGTATGCTTTGCTTCCTGTATCCAGTCTGCTAGCAGGATGTGATGACACAGTCTTTGCTGCCACTAGCGGGAAACTCTGCTGGCTGCCTTTGGGGCATGTTGGGCTCAGCCCAATACCAACCACAAAGCACCTTGTACCCACTAGTTTAAAGGGGTTTTCAACATTCCGTAAAGCCCCCTGTCTGCAGCCCCCAGCCTAGGGTTGTGTGGAAGAGGCCCTTGTCCCCCTGAATAAGGGAACAAGGTGGTTGACTTTTTGGGTGCCCAAGCCCCTCCTGCCCGCAAGCATCCACCGCTTGGAGGCTCTTTACCGAGATCGGTGTAGCGGTGTGTCAGACTGACACACCGCACTACCGATTGCCGCGATGCACGCCCCCACGGGCGCGCGACGGTGGTTATCCTGCTGGATGTCATATGACGCCCAGTCAGAATAACGAAACCACTTCCCGGATGTCAATTTGCTATTGACCGGGCGGGAAGTGGTTAATACATGTAGCGGGGTGTTCAATTTAAGGGAAGTGTCTGAGTGGTAACCAGGCTCAGACACATTAAATTGATAGGATTCATGGACCATTTTTGTTCTCAGGGGTTAATGCTGGTGATGTGTTCCCTGTGGCCAGTGGGTGGCGCTGCCATTCTGGGCCAGGGTTGAACCACGAGCGCAGTGCTGTGCCTTTTGTGTCCCCTCTTGGCAGCCGTACAGTGGGACGGGGAACCTGCGGTGCATGCCGGGAGAGGGTATAAAAGGGGCAGGCACCTTCAGCCTTGGTGTGTGTGGTTCATCCACGCCCAGGCACTTTCGGCCTGGGTGTGTGTCGTCTCCAGGTGCCCTAGGCCCGGAGGCCTTGTTCCGGTTCCACCTCAGGCACCTTTAGCCTGGGGTGAGGTACTACCTCACCGTTCCTGTTTGCCTGGGCATGGAGGCCCAGGAGTTGCAGTAACGGCCCGGAGCCCAGCAGCCTTCAGCTGGGGTCCACAAGGGATCGAGGAGTCCAGGGTGCCACCTTGCGAGGGGACCCGCACCCTAAGAGAAGGGAGGATCTGTTCCGAAGGACCAGTGCTGTGGACGCGGTGAAGGAAGGGGTCTGTTGACTCTCTGGAGGGACGTCTTCTCCCTGAAAGGGGATATGTCCTAGGAAGGAACCAAGGTTCATCAGGTCAGTGGCAGTGACCTTGTTTGCCAGGTCAGTGGCAGTGACCTTATTCACAAGGTCTGTGGCAAAGACCAACCTCATGGTCTGTGGCAGAGACCATGCACCAAAACTGTTTGAGAAACCTGAACAGTCAGAAGAGTTTGAGCTACGTTTGTGCCTGGACCTCCTCCAACCTTAAAGCTGTCCTGTGTCTTAGCTCCAACCTTCTTCTATCCAAGAGACTATGTGTTGTGCAAGTGAAAAAAAAATATTGAGTTGGACTTTCAGCTGGTGTGGACATTTACGTTCCTGGGGAAGTCAAGGACTTGCATCTACACACTGTAGAGGTGAGAATCATACTCAGGAGGACTTTATACTCTGGCTGCAGACAAGGTCCAAAATCAACACCGCCTAACCTCTTAACACAGGAGGGTACGGGCTTGTGGTGCGGTGTGCCCCTTTTTCCTGAGAGGAGCCGAAGCAGACAGGTAAAAGGGGGTCTGTGCGCTACACATGGGGGCTCAAGTCCGGGATTTGTCTGCAGGTCGGAAAGTGTTAAGAACCCCCCCAGAGTTTGAACTTTATTCCCCAGTGAAGTTCCGTGGAGGTCGGCCATATTGAGAATTGCGCCACGAGGAGAACCCTGACTGCGTAGATCGTGGGCGTGCCTATAGAGAAAGCCTGCGAACAGTGCAGAAGATGGGAGGAGTCTGGCCATGTGAAGAGTTGCACGTGGGGACTTTGGCGCCAAAAGGACAGTGCGCAATGGAACAGCAAGCGAGCAACATGGCGTCTCATGCCTCATGGATCCCGGCTACAACCACCATGAATATGACCTCATTTGCTGTTTCCGTGACGGATACAGGGATTCGGCTGAAGCCCCAGGGACGTTTTGCCCTCTACGTTTGCAGAGATGTGGAGGCCCTCGGAGTGGTTAGTCCCGGCTGCTCGGGACTGGTGGTGCATCTCAAGCCCTTCGGCAGATGCAAGCAATGTAGGGAGTTCTTGTTTGAGGTGGAGAAACCTACAGAGAAGCCTCGGGCTTTCCGCCTCAACTGCCTTACAGGCGCCACTACTTCGGAGGAAGCAGCCAGAGCTTTTGCAGCCACCCCTATGCGCACTGTTTAGACTTCGGAGGAAGTCGCGAGCAGGGATGTTCCGGAGATTGATGAACCGGAATCGGAGAGACCGGAGGATGTTGCTTTGGTCACCACAGAGTCCTTACTCCCACCACCCAAGAGGAAGATTGGCTTTGTGAAGGCTTCCTGCGGCCGTGGTGGAGTTACGCCCCAGCGCTTACTCGGAACGGATGCATCCGAAGGGAAAAGTTCCAGACGTCCTGGCTCAGCTACAAGCCGAGGTAAGCCGGGGAAAAAGGCTCTGTCAGAAGTCCGAAGTGTCGGGGATGCTTGGGTCAGGGATCCCAGGGCCCTTGAACTGGTTAGAGGCGGTGACTCGTCTTCTACCCGGAGCTACTTGCCTGCAGAGGAATGTGACACCTCTGACCTGGAGTTGGTCTCTGATCTGGGAGACGAAGCCGTCATTGACGAGGTGTTTGAGCGAAAGGGTTGGGATAAGATGCCCCTGTCCTTGTCCCGTAGAAATAGGGACTCACCAATGTCTACTGGGGAGAGCACACCCCGGGTGGAGGCCCCGGTGCCTCAGGGGTAATCTTTCCCCTTGTCTGCCCTTCCACCGCTGGAGATACCTGGATCCGTTGCTGGGATGGAGCGGGTGTCATTGCGGGCCCCTGTGTCTGGTCCTGAGGTAGTGAAAGTACCTCGGCACCCGGATGTCATAGTCATGACTGGTATGGGAGATCGTCTGACCATGCCACCTTTGTCCCATTTGCAGAGGTTATTTAACCAGAAGGTTGCTAGTGAATACGGGTGGGAGTACCCGTACCTGCCAAAGGAACTTTTGTTTGAGGTAGAGGCCTATAGACACCGGTGGTACGCGGACTGTGTATGGACACATATCAAAGTACCCCAGGCCCGCAGGTTCTTTTCATGTTCTCCTATAGCTACCAAGCGGTACAAGGACTGTAGGAATGCCTGGATGCTCGGTCGGCACATACATGAGGACAAGGTGGTTATTTGCCGAAAGGACAAAGTTAATGTTGAGTATCATATTGACACCTTTGATAAGCATTGGAAGCCGTTGGTGTTGCCGCATCCACAGTATTATCTGTGAAGAGACTAGACTCTTGATGTTTGCCTTTTATTTCCGGAGTGCACTCTCTGGAGCCCAGAACTGTTTGCCCACACAGAAGGGGTATTCTACTTATGGAAGAATGGGAACAGTTGTTGTTTTTTTTTCCCCTCTCTCCACACTGCAAAGACACAAAGACTTTGGGGTAGAATAGTTAAGAGCAGGGCCAAAGAAGAAGAAGAGGAAGTTTTACCCGAAAAAGTAAAGTTTCTTTCAGGACGAGTGTTCTGACTGTGGCACTCCCACTAGGTGGCGTGTTGCATTGTCTACAAGTAAAAGGAAAAGACTCTGGGTTTTAAGTAGAGAAAAAAAAATGTGTTTTACTTTTAGAAGGGAAGGATTGTTCCTCCGGAGAGAATCTTTTCATTTCTATTGTGAATGTGTTGAATATGATGCGTTTTCTCCCTCAGGAGGTGGATACCAATCAAGATGCTGAGAACGGGGTGGGGTTGACTAGTGCAGACGGGAAGGGAGTGTAATGGAAAAAAAAATGTTTATGTGACATTTGAGACTGTGATGTGTACATTATGTTTTACTGATCTTCTTTCATTTCTGCTTTTAACTCCCTTTTCCCCATGTTAGGTTCCGGCACAAACAAGCAGTTTTAAATTTGTTTTTGTTTTTTTTTGTCTCTGGACCAGGCCTATGCTAACCCGGGTTCAGGAGGCATGGGTTTGCTCCAGACACTGGGGACCAGTGTCCATTAGTGGGGAAAATGTGTAGCGGGTGTTCAATTTAAGGGAAATGTCTGAGTGGTAACCAGGCTCACACATTAAATTGATAGGATTCATGGACCATTTTTGTTCTCAGGGGTTAATGCTGGTGATGTGTTCCCTGTGGCCGGTGGGTGGCGCTGCCATTCTGGGCCAGGGTTGAACCGCGAGCGCAGCGCAGTGCTGTGCCTTTTGTGTCCCCTCTTGGCAGCCGTACAGTGGGGCGGTGAAACATGCTGTGCATGCCGGGAGAGGGTATAAAAGGGGCAGACATCTTTTGAGAAGGGGTCGTCGATGCCCAGGCACCTTCAGCCTGGGTGTGTGTGGTTCGTCCACGCCCAGGCACCTTCGGCCTGGGTGTGTGTGCGTGTCGTCTCCAGGTGCCCTAGGCCCGGAGGCCTTGTTCCGGTTCCACCTCAGGCACCTTTAGCCTGGGGTGAGGTACTACCTCACCGTTCCTGTTTGCCTGGGCATGGAGGCCCAGGAGTTGCAGTAACGGCCCGGAGCCCAGCAGCCTTCGGCTGGGGTCCACAAGGGATCGAGGTGTCCAGGGTGCCACCTTGCGAGGGGACCCGCACCCCAAGAGAAGGGAGGATCTGTTCCGAAGGACCGGTGCTGTGGACGCGGTGAATGAAGGGGTCTGTTGACTCTCTGGGTGGACGTCTTCTCCCTGAAAGGGGATATGTCCTAGGAAGGAACCATGGTTCATCAGGTCAGTGGCAGTGACCTTGTTCGCCACGTCAGTGGCAGTGACCTTATTCACAAGGTCTGTGGCAGAGACCAACCTCATGGTCTGTGGCAGAGACCATGCGCCAAAACTGTTTGAGAAACCTGAACAGTCAGAGGAGTTTGAGCTACGTTTGTGCCTGGACCTCCTCCACACCTTAAAGCTGTCCTGTGTCTTTGCTCCAACCTTTCTTCTATCCAAGAGACTATGTGTTGTGCAAGTGAAAAATAAATATTGAGTTGGACTTTCAGCTGGTGTGGACATTTACGTTCCTGGGGAAGTCAAGGACCTGCATCTACACACTGTAGAGGTGCGAATCATTCTCAGGAGGACTTTATACTCTGGCTGCCGACAAGGCCCAAAATCAACACCGCCTAACCTCTTAACACAGGAGGGTATGGGCTTGTGGTGCGGTGTGCCCCTTTTTCCTGAGAGGAGCCGAAGCAGACAGGTAAAAGGGGGTCTGTGCGCTACATACATATAAAAACATAATAAAGTCCAAGAGTGCAGCGCTTCAGTGAAATAATAATATATAAACATGACAGTCCAAAAAGCAATCCGAAGTAAAACTGATAAAGAAACCTCCACCAAACTTCAGTGTGCAAGAAAGGGAAAAAGTTGTGATTATATAATGCAAGGAGTCAGTGGCAGCATTCACTTTTCAACTTGATAGGTGGTTTAAAAGAACATCCAAATTCATCAGCATTACAGGGATATCCAGGACTCACATGGACATACGGATGTATGGTGCAATCATCAACAGGTATTTCAACCGAAATGCAGAGAGGAAAGCAATAATAGTGAAGCCCGTAGAGGTAAAAACACACACTTTATTGTATTCTACTTACAGGAATGAAGAAAATTCAAGACATGTATAAAATCCGCGGCTCACAGCGTGCTTGCATCTGCCAGCCTATATAAATATACACAAGTATTAAAAACAATACACCACAAAAAACAACAACTACTAATGGGTGACCCTGTGAAGTTTCTGTTGGAGTGGAGTATGAAATGTTTCCTCTACCGGTTTCGCGGATTAAGCCGCTTTTTCAGGAGGAGTAGTCTGTGAAACAAATAATCCAATAAACCAAAACATAAACATACATATAAAGCAATATATACAGGATATAATACGACGTCACAGGGTCAGCTTGTCCACACTGCACAGGTGCGCGTGAAGCGCTACTGCGCATGTGCGCTCCGACAGAGCCCATTGACCAAGAAGACTGGGCTCGTCGGTGCAAGTAGGGACAGATCGGAGAACATCCCTACCAGTACAAGCTCAAGTCCGCCGATGGGGAATGAGGACGAGCCTCCTGCAATCAGATCCTCCACCAGGGGGAGCAAGTCTTCTAAAACAATTCACATAGAATTAAATGCATCAAAGCAGTATACAATTGTGTTTTTACAAAGATAGACATAAGTATACTCTGGGAATACAAAAGTCCAGAGGATCACCGAAATAAGTACACCCAAAGTTTACAGTGCCCCCCAAGATGGAACGACAATGGATACACTTCTTGACACTGTTAAGGGCATAAACAGTGCCACCAGGGGATGTAAAAACAGCAAGAAGAGACCCCTTTAGGGGAAGGTAGGGGGAAAAAGGGGGAACATGAGGAAGGAAGGGAAGAGGAAGAGGGAGAAGAAGGGGGGGGGAAAGATAAGGGGGATGGGGGTGGGAAGGAAGAAGGGGGGAAGGTTCATAAGAACGGTTTATACAAAACCATCTCATTGAGGTCCGGGGGGTGGTGACATCAAGATGCTCTATCCAGTGTTTCTCTATATCAGATTAACCTGTCCCAGTCACCTCCCCTGGGGTTTTGTTGGACCACCTCTAGAACCAAAAATCGGACAACCGAGGTGTCATACTGGTGATGGAGTCCAATGAGTCTGCCTATAGTGGTACATTTTCCACTGCTGGAGTAATAAAGGTGGTCCCCTATCCGCTGCCTGAGTTCTCTGATGGTTTTGCCTACATAAAAGAAATTACACCTGCAAACCATCAGGTATATGACCCCCAAGGTGCCACAATTTGCAAAGGTTTGTGGGAGGAAGTTTTCTACATTGGGTAAAATGAATTGCTTCCCTTCAAGAACCCAGGGGCAACGAGGGCAGTCACCACACCTGAAGGTGCCGTTGGGTCATGGTCTTGGATGGTTAGTAGGTACATAGTGACTACGGGTCAGACGGTCACGAAACGAACAGGCCCTATGGAACACCAACTCAGGGGTAGGTTGCACATGTTTATTCAAAACATGATGCTCAGCAAGTAGGTGCAAAGCCGCAGCAAAGCCATAGCACACAGAAGGAGGAGCGAAGGTGAATGTAGGTGTATGGAGGTCTTGAGGCGGTATAGGAGCGCCGGACTGATTAAATCAGCAGATTGAAGATCTGGATCTGGTAGGAGTTTTTCCTTTTTCCCTTACTGCATAATAAAGGTAAAAGCAAAGCCTTTCCTAAATATACCTCAGGAAGCAAGGCAGCGGAAGCTGGATTAGAAGAGGATTGTTAGCCAGGGAAAGACATAATTAAAAGAGACAGAGAGGCTGCGCACCCCGAAAAATGGATGATAAAGGAAAGTTCCCCATGGGGCTTTGGACAGCAATAATGGAAAGGTAAACAAATTATAATGGAGTGATGATATACACCATTTATTAGACATAGAATTGGAATGCAATATAAATGATAAAAACATGTTACAGATCTGATGTTACAGTACAGTTCCACAATAAATGTATAAAAAACAATTGTGCACAACATTACATTGCATGAAAGCTATATGATGTGCGTGCCCCGACGCGTTTCAACCTGTATAAGGTCTCTTCAGGGGGATAATTGACTCTAGAAAATACACATTACATATATTAAGGATTGATTAAACATGTCATGTATATATAAACACGTTGGTAAACCAAAATAAGTATTTACCGTAAAAAATGAAGAATAAATATTGGGATAACCAAAATTGATCCAGGTACTTGGAGAAACCAAGGGGAGCCTCATGGGCGCCACTCAAAACCCGAGAGGGGGGGAAAGAGCCCAACCCGAAGGGCTTACAAGGAGCCACACTGTAGACGCCCTCCAAGAAGATGGGGGAGCCGATGCCTGCAAGGAGCACCCAAGTGTTAGCCATATGTTAAATAAAGTATAAGTATTTTTATAGCATGTTGTTGCTAGAATATCAGTTTAACTGTTGAGTATTGTTTCGGGCATATATAAAGTAGAAGGACTGGCAACAATAATATAACATTTAAATAGATGTAGGTTACGACTATATGAACAGTGTCCCATTGGAGTATCTAGCCAATGAGAGGTATAAATTACTTAGAGTAATAAATTATAGCTTAATGAAAAGTCAGGGTATGTGATCCAAAAGCAGTGTAATTGGAGATTGATTTATAAAAAACACATCTTGCTTGGTCTTAACCAAGCAGATGAGCAGTGTGTGTGTGTTGCGGGACTGACTAAATAAAAATGTCGGGCCGTGTATTCATGTGCCTAAATTAATGTGCTAATGTGTGAATAGAAGTAAAAATATAAGTAGTAATGATGCAAAATGAATGATGAAAAATTAATGAGGTATGCAGTGGTTAGCGAAATGCTAAGGTGATGAAGTGTGCAGAGTAAGAACGGTGGAAAATAAAAGGTTAAAAACCAAATAAGTAGTGCATGTGAAGAGGTGATTACCTGGTGCGGTGACGCACATCATGTGGACTTGTGGAGAAAGCTTCCAAAGCTTGTTAGTTAGTATTCAAACCTGACTGAAAGTATGCAAGAAAGGTATGGGCTTCTATTGCCAAGAAAAGAGAAGTAGGTGCCGTCCGTTCTGGACTGCCTGGAATCGACAAATGATTCACAGGCATCCAGTCTTTTTATATGTCTGTGTGCGTGGCAGACGGGCTGACCAACCGCAGGCACCAGTAAGTCCCCCGTACCCGAAAAAGTATAACACCTCATGCAACCCAACATGTAATTGCCAACATCCCGAATAAATGTAAAATGAGAAAACCTCTGGTGTTGGGATTTTTAAGGCAATACAAAAAAAAGGGGGGAAAACCTTTATTAAAAAATGATCTGAATATTTATTTGTACAAAACCACATAAAACGGACACATACATAAAAAATATCATTGTACAAAAGAGCACATGTATACATGAATATAACATATTATACAGTGACTACATGAATCTGACATATTTGGAATATTTCAAGAAGGAATACAATAGCCTGGATTGACCACTCCAGCCGGAGGCAGATCAAGAAAGGCTTATCCAACGCGTTTCAAACTGTAAACGTCCTTCATCAGGGATTTCAAATGTATTTGTTTCTAACAGGTCAAAATTCTATTGAATACAAAAACAATGAAATAAGTTTTCCACTTTAATTTCAATTGTTATATATGAAAAAATAAATAAAGAAAGAAAAAAACGTACACAAAAATCATATATATATTATTCCATAAACGCTCCCACACATGCATCCCAGGCTCCAGTTACACCATGTCGTGGATTCCCCGATGCCCTCAAGTTTCCAGGGACCCTTCCCATCAAATCATGTCCATATGAGAAGTACGGACATATAAGTAAATTGGTCCAAAATAGGTGCCTTAAACAAAATTATATAACATACATAAGTATGGATATAATTCTAATAGGGAATAAAATAATTATCCCTAGAAGTTATAAATGTAATACCTGCAGATGGGAAATGGAGATCCAGAATTCGGGTTCATCAGGTAAACATGACTCATAAGAAAAGACAAAACCAATGGATAATTGGGTCCAAAGACATATGTCCTAAAACCAAGGATGAAAAATATTAAATGTAAATATAAATATAAAAGGGACGTTGTATCCATCAAAGGAGAGAGAAGAAAAGTTCCTCCCTCACCTAAGCAGAACAACTCCAAAAGCTTCAAAATATTACCTGCCAGAAAGATCATGAATCCCGATTAGTATCCAAAAAAGGTCCCATACAGCAGAGCTCCATACAGAAGCATCCTCTGCCTGCCAGCAGAGGGAGAGAATGACACCATATAACTCCTTTGGCGTCCTATATATCTATCTGCTATGTCTGATTGGTCCAGGGAAGATCACATGACGCACCTGCTCATTGAGCAGAGCGTCATGTTACCATGGAAGCGCCGCGCCTCCCACGCTGAGTCACGTCGAGCGCCGGTCACATGACGCAGCCGCACCAATCAGCGGCGCGTCTGCCATCAGCGCATTTCTGCAGCACACCAGGGAAGCGCGGCACAAAATAACCCATGGCCCCATCACATAACCAATAGGACGCCACATATCATACCCCGCTAGTATAGCAAGGATCTGACAAGCGACACCCCTGCAAAACCAGTCCTCATTCAGATCCGTCCCGCACCGCAGGAAGTGCAGAGACGGCCATCTTGAATGTGGGCAAAGTGAAGGGATACCAGATGTAAAGGGTAGGTTTGGATGGGAAAGATGATACTGAATTGCCGTAGGACAATCAGACATTAAAATGTGCACCAATATGAACTGGTGCCCAGGATATAGATCCGTCTCCCACACCAAATGCATGTAGACGGGGAGCGGACCAGGGACTAATACCACCGGTGCCGTTTTAAACCTATGGGAGGAAAATGATTTTCCTACCAAGGAAAAAATTGGTGGGGGGCAAATTCCAATTGGAAAACCCCCTCCCAGGCACCGGATATGGACATGTAAAAATGGAGAAAAAGGGGCCCTGGAGGAGAAACAACACGGGCCACCCCAAAGACAGGACTCTGGTTAGGTCCAAGAACAACAAGGGACGCATGTGCGGGAGCATGTCAAAAACCTGCCGAAGTATCAAAACTACCTCGGCAGAAAAAAGATTGTGGAACACTAAACACCAAAAAATATACATATAAAAATATATCTATATATCTCAGAAAAAAAACCATATGTGTGTCAATGTGTTTTTAGAAAGAAGAAAGGTTATCCTGCATCTATTGACATAGAGAAAGATGGAATATCAGAGATCATCAAAATTGAGGAATCAATTTGCCTAGGGGTGGGTGGAACATCACACCAGGATGTACCAACAAAATTAATCAGTCTTTCCAGAGCTGAAGCCCTCCAGGAATGGACAAAAACTTTCGACCTCATTCAAACCCGGGGGCGTGGTTGCCCTAAGGTGCCTGATCCAGCGCATTTCCCGCTGGAGCAGGACCTTGTTCCAGTCACCTCCCCTGCGTGGAATGTGGATTCTCTCCACAACTGAGAAAATTACCCTGGGCATTCTGTACCTATGTTTTTTGGCCACATGTCTCCCAAGAGGCAAATAAAGGTTCCCTATCCTCATGCTATTTATATGTTTTTCCACTCTCTTCCCTAACTCCTGTCTTGTTTTCCCGACGTAAAAAGATCCACACTGACAGACCATTAGGTAAACCACACCTTGTGTCTTACAATTGGCAAAGTGCCTAAGTGTGAAGGTCTCCCCATTGGGTAAAGTGAGTGTGGATCCCCCGCCAATGACAGTACATTGAGAGCATGCCCCACAAGGATAGGTCCCAAGGATTGTACATGGGTCCTTTCTTGCCTCTCCCTTGTATTCACCTTTAACCAACATTCCACCGATGGATTCTGCCTTTTTAAAGGTGATTACTGGTTTGGATGGTACTAATGTCTTCAGGATTGGATCCTCCGTGAGGATAGGCCAATATTTGGTTAGAATCTGTCTAATTTTCTTATGCTCATTAGAGAAATTTAAAATTATCCTTGAGGTATTATCTTCTTGAGTTTTTTTCTTCTTTAAAGTCTTGAAGACCAGAGTATGTCTTTCCATTCCCTTTACTCTATTAAAAGCTTTCTTTAGAGTAGATCTACTATAACCTCTCGCTAGTAGACGGTTACTCAACTCATTAGATTCGAATTGAAAATTGTCATCTGATGTACAATTCCTCCTAATCCGGAGGAACTGGCTGAAAGGTATGGATTCTTTGAGTGTTGTCGGATGGAAACTGGCTGCATGCAGCATCGTATTGCCAGCCGTTTCCTTCCTAAACAATCTACTTTGAACTTTGCCCTCTCTATCTTTTGATATAAGGATATCAAGAAAACTGACTTTCCTAGGGTCATAAGACATGGTGAAAAATACATTTAAATTGTTGGTATTCATGAGTTCCAAGACTTTCTTGAGCATATCTTCAGGCCCATCCCAGATGATGAAGATGTCGTCTATGTAGCATTGCCACATGAGGATGTGGCAAGCATACACAGACGCATCATCTCCCAGGAGGAAATCCTTCTCCCACTCCCCCAGGTACAGGTTGGCATATGAGGGTGCACAGCACGTCCCCATAGCCACCCCCTGTACCTGGAGGTAGTGGGAGCCCTGAAACAAAAAGATATTATGCTGTAAAATGAAATCCAGCATCTGTATAATAAATTGATTAAACTTCCAATCAGTGGTTGGGCGTTGTCGTAGCACTCTTTGAACAGCTAAAATACCAAGATCGTGTGGTATGCTGTTGTAGAGTGACTATACGTCTACAGTGACCAAAAGGGCCGATGGAGGTATGACAAGCCCTTCCAATATTTGCAAGAGATGGATTGTGTCTTTAGTGTACGAAGGGAGATCCATCACATGGGGTCTGAGGTGCTGGTCAATGACTCGACTAGCGCCTTCAGAGATGGAACCATTACCCGATATGATGGGTCTGCCTGGTGGCCTCAATAGATTTTTATGCACTTTAGGAAGTGCATACATCGTAGGGGTACGTGGGTGTCTGGTTCGAATAAAGTCCCAAATATCTTGGTTTATGGCACCATCTCTAAAGGATTCATCAACCAATTGATAAAACTCGCTATTCATTCTATCCACCGTGGATGAAGAGATTTTGCGATAGCATTTGGGATCCCTAAGTATTTTCATACACATCTCCTCGTAGTCCAAATTGTCCATGAGGACGATGTTGCCACCTTTATCTGAGCCCTTAATCGTAATGTTAACATTGTTCTTAAGGGTTTTAAGGGCATATTTTTGTTCTGGGTTGAGATTTGAATGTGAAGTATCTTTTTTTAGGACCACAATCTCCTTAGATGTTTGTCTTACAAATAGAGCTAAAGCGGGGTTCTGGTTTATTGATGGGAAGTTGTGAGACTTCCTTTTAAATTTTTTCGGGGTGAAAAAAGTCTGATTATTTTCCCCATCATCACTCTCCTCTTCCTCCAAATTCTCCTCCCATATCTGACTCAAAGGAGCATTTTCCTGAAGTAGGAGGTTTAGGTCCCTCAAAGCCTTAAAGTCGGCGGCTTTAAGATTTGATGCCACCTCACTTTCTTGGTTCTCTTGTTTAGCATATAAGCTTTTGTAGAAAAGCTTACGAGCAAACAAATGAATATCCTTCACTGTTTCAAAACTGTCCGTATTGCTAGTTGGGCAAAAGGAGAGGCCCAATGACAATACTTCATGTACCCTGGAGATATGGCGTGGTGGCCGCTGCATGGGCGGCCCTCGTGTGGCTCCCTCGGCGTTCCGGAAGGCCGAACAGCCCCGACCACTGTCGTCTTCTCTGTCGCAAACTGCGTGACATCATGACGCTGTGCGCACGCCGAGGTCTCGAGCATGCGCACTTCGCCATAGAGGTCCGGAGAAGAACACGGGACGCCGCCGGCAAGGGAAAGCTCACGACTGCGGCCGAGGAAACCTCGACAACAGCCGGAGCAGAAAAGGGGCATGCTGAAGATGTTCACGTCCCCTTACCTTGCCGGGAAGCCACAGGGGGCCGGGATACACCCCCATGGGGAAAGGGCGCGAACAGGACTCCCAGGATGTGCCAACTACCATAGAGCCATATTACATGGGATAGTACTTGAGTATGTAATATCAAGGGAAAAGATTGAAATATATAATATTGTGAATATCAATTCTATGCATAAGAGTTTATAAGACTGAGCTATGTGGTGATTCCATGTCCTGAGGAAAAAACCCCTGCAAGTGTATACCAAAACAAATATCCTTAAGATATTTGAATCTCATGCAAAACAGGGACTCTAGGATAGATGTCTCCTGATGCATGAGAAAAGGGGGAAAATAAATTTGTAGTCTGATCCCCCAAAGTGGGTATCCCGTCTAGAAGAGGATTGTAGCCTGAATACATTTGAAATAAATATCCTGCTAAACCCCGCTTTGGTTTATAATACTGCATCTTCGCTCTGCCTGCTGACTGTTTGTTTGATGCAGTATATGCAGTGTATATTGAAACTATATTGAAACTTGGAAAGTTACCAACCTAACAGAACTGAAGAGCGATAGGTAATTTGGTATTGGAATTTTTGTCTACTTAAAAGATCCTGCTGTATGTATTGTGTGCCTAGACTCAGTCACCCATATGCACTTAATTGCAGAAACTTTTCAGTTGTAATAAATAAGGAGAACAAGGAGAACAAGGAAATTCCTACTTTCTGTTAAGTCATATCCGTACGCTACATACCCTATACGCTCCCTGCATTGCTTTGCCTTGTTTTCATTTGCCTTGTATTGCCCTGCTTCTGACCACAAAGACTGCCACAGGGACTGCCCTCCCTCCAAAAACAGAAAGGAGGGAAAGGAAAAAAATAATTTTTGGAGGGGGCAGCAATCTTAGTTGGGATATCTGAGTGCTGGAGAGATTTTGAAATGTATTTCTTTTTTCTCCCCCCCCCTTTCTCTTCTTTTTTTTTATAATACTGTCCTATATATTGAACCTGGAATACCTTTCTACAGCCGGCCTGCATACACGGCCTACACTGAGGGACTGAGGGGTGGGATTGATTTTCGGCTTTGCTTTTCGCTTTTTGTTACACCTGAGATCTTTTACTACCCCCTGAGTCCTGAGGAGCGGAATATACATATTTAGAGGTCTGTTGTCTGATACCTCTTTTTCTTTTTTTGGCCTTACACTTGATATTGGGGTTCTTTTTTTTTTCCTTTTTTTTTTTTGACTTGGTCCTACTTCTGAGCCTGTTAAAGATATGTCCCTATAGGAAAACTTGCTAAGGAGAGGGGAGAGGGAAGGAGGAAGAAGAAGAAAAAGGGAAAAGGAAAGACAAACTTCTTCACTATAAAAAGGACTATATAAGTAATTATATATTTGCACATATTTACATAATTGAAACTTATTCTGATTTATATTTAATATAGGCGGTGGTTGTTTTTCCCCCCTTTTTTTTTGTTTTGTTTTGTATTGTTTGTAAGTTGTATGTTCATCTAGGTGTTGCTTATTTGTTTTTAGTTTCATTGGGTGAGTTTTCTTTTTTGGTAACTTAGAGGTGTCCAAAAGTTAGAATCCAGCACGAGAACATAATGGGTAAACATCAAAGGCCAGAGGTATATCCGGTACTTTATATTATTGTTTATTAATAATTATTATTATTTTTTTTTGGTTTACTATACAGAGGGTCTATATACTGGTGTAAGGGACTCAATATATCTAAGAAAGTTCCATATAAATGTACTGATTGACTGTATAGACTGTGGGAAATTAATTGGTAGTTAGTGCCCAAAGTGAATGGAAAATAAACTCCTAGGTAGGAGGGAAAATGAGGAGAAGGGGAGCAAAAATAAACCAAGTGGATAGTGGAAGTAGTAACTCCATAAAAGCCTAAATGGTGCAAGATAAAGTAGATCAAAAGGCAGAGCGAGCAGTAGAAAATACAGAAAGAATAATCTCCCCCACTGAAGGGCAGAATAAAATTTGAGATTTAGATGAAGAAGGGATTTTACAACAAGACCAACAACAAAAGGAAATGGAGAAAGAATTGGATAATCTTCAGGCACTCCCTACAAAACAAGACATGGTAGAGATGATGGCCCACTTAGAAGGCTCGATTAAAAGAGAATTGAGTGCTACCAGAACAGATATACAAAATGTGTTACAAAGAGTTGAAGAATCAGAAGCTCAGGTGGAGGAACATAAACATGCAATTTTTGAGTTGCGAGAGAGGGCTGAATTAGAATGGGTAGAAATGAGAAATATCCGGTATAGACTTGAAGATCAAGAGAATCGCAATAGACGAAACAATCTGAGGATTCGGGGACTACCGAAGTACGTCAAAAATAATGATTTGGAAACTACGGTCCGCGAGATGTTCAACAAGATACTGAAGAAAGAAGCAACAGCTCCCATGTCTTTTGAAAGAGTGCACAGAGAACAAAGAATATCTACCCCATCAACAGATATTGCGAGAGATGTGATAGTGAGGTTCTTAAGTTATGAAATAAAACAACAAGTTTCACTGGGTATGAGAAGCGCAACACCAATCGAATATATGGGAATTGAGATTCTTATCTTTACAGATTTATCACAAGAAACCCTGGCCCGCAGGAGGGCATTGAAACCCTTGACAAAACAACTACAAGATAAAAATATTGCATATAGATAGGGTTTCCCAGCCTGCCTAATAGCAAAAAATCATGGGATCTCAGCCACACAGATTCCCAGAGGACTTGAAAGATTTCTGCAGTAAACTTGATATACCAATGCCCCCATTAGAAAACTGGGAAAAAAAAAAAAACAGAATGGAAGAAGCTTAAAGATCAGTCATGGAATAAAATGTAGAAGGGTGGGGGGAGAGAAAAGGGAAAGGTAATGAAAAGAAATATATTGAGAAAAGGGGGAAAGAGAAAGGGGGGTAAAAAGGAGAAAAAATGGTTTAGTCGGTGGAGGTGGGGAGGGGAGGTCGGCAGGAGAAAGGAATCTGCTCAGGGAGGTGAACCAGGGTTCGGCAATGCCCATCCGTGTGTCCGAGACCATCTCTGTATTAGGGATGAGGCTCGGAGGACGGGATGGCCATGCAAATACCCCTAGAGTATGCCCCACCCAGCTGAACGCCTATGTATTGGGCGACAGCTGGGTGGGCCATAACATTGATATTCAATGTAGTTGGGGAGGGGAAGAGGGTGGGGGGTTTTGTATGTGGGAAGTGTTATGTGGTATTGTTATGATATTTTTTATATTGTCAGTTGTTTGGGTCAACCCTGGAAAAATAGAGAAACTGGTCCTCCCTCATATGGTCAAAAGTACTTGGTCATGTGAGCATTCTCCCTTAAAGAGATGGCGCCCTTAAAGATAATTTCCTATAATGTCAGAGGTCTAAACAGTCCTAGCAAACGCCATCAAATACAGCAGGAATTGAAAGGCTGGGCAATAAATATAGTATTCCTGCACGAGACCCACCTTAAATGGTCTACTAGGGTGGGACTGAACACTAAAAATGTCCCAGTATGGTTTTATGGATATTCCCCCAATAAGAGATCCAAGGGGATAGCAATAGGTTTTGATAGGAACACACCATTTGTCTTAAAAGCAATGGAGTCAGATGGCGAAGGAAGATATCTATTTGTAAAGGGGTTTTTGTTTAATAAAGAGTACACATTAGTAAATATCTACTGCCCCAAATGTCCACCCCAGCTTATTTTTAAAAAAGGTACTGAATAAATTGTAAAATTTTAGAGAGGGAAAAGTGATAATGGCAGGTGATTTAAACTTTGTTTTTGACCCAACCTTGGATACTCAACCTCTCTCTGTTCATTCAGAGGGAAAACACTTAAAAGCAGTTAAACAAAATATTTATCAACAGCAATTATTAGAGGCTTGGAGAATATTACACCCAAGGGGGAGGGATTTCACATATTACTCCCAGGTACACTCCTCTTACTCAAGAATTGATTACATTTTCTTAGACCATCAGCTCCTTGAAGGTTTATTAAAAGCGGAAGAGAAATCGACCACCCTCTCTGATCATGCCCCGGTTATAGTAAGCTTGGAGTTAAAGGATGTACCGGAGAGGCAAAGTTCCTGGAGGTTGGACGAATCACTTCTATATGATCAGGATATCCTAGGAGACTTGGAAAAGGAAATGATTTTTTTTTTTACAGAGAATAACATAGAAAATTTTGCACCAACAACTCTGTGGGAAGCTCATAACGTTTTTATGAGAGGGAGATTAATAGTGGAAGGGGCTAAGAGAAAAAAAATTTGGACGGGCAAAAAACAGTCCCTTTTACAGGAAATCCAGGAGTTGGAACAGAAACATAAGAGAGGAAATGATAGTGAGGTAATGGTGGAAATAATAGCAAAACGCGAAGCCCTGAGGGATTTGATGGAGCAGGAGACCAAACAAGCTTTCATTAGAACTGCAAATAAACAATATAAATTTGGGAATAAATCAGGGAAATTGTTGGCAGGACAAATTAAACCTAGGAGGAACCCAAATTTCATAGTAAAAATGAAAAATAAAAAAAGGGGAGATGAAGTACTCCACCAGGGACATCAGTAAAATATTTACGGAGTACTATCAATCATTGTACAAGGTGAATGATCCACAAGATCCCGGGGATGTGCAAAACAGAAAAGATAAAATAGAACAGTATTTAAGGGGGATTAAATTTCCTGTAATACTAGAAGAGGACTCAAGGATATTGGACAGCGATATCTCTAAAGAGGAAATAGAGCAGGCAATTAAAAACAGTAAAGGAGGAAAAAGCCCCGGGCCGGATGGCTATACATCCCTATTCTTTAAAAAATGTATTGGAATCCTGACTCCCCACTATCATTCATATATGAATTCAATAGGGGGGGGCCTTAAGATACGAGGGGAAGCTTTGGGCGCCTATATCTCACTCTTAGTAAAAGAAGGAAAAGACCCCACAATGTGCTCAAGCTTTAGGCCGATATCCCTGATAAATGAAGATGTAAAAATCTATGCGCGGATACTGGCCGAAAGATTAAAGCCCTACATGCCAGAATATATAGGGAAAGATCAAGCAGGTTTTGTCCCTGGGAGGGA
Organism: Rana muscosa; assembly: GCA_029206835.1. Classification (NCBI taxonomy): domain Eukaryota; kingdom Metazoa; phylum Chordata; class Amphibia; order Anura; family Ranidae; genus Rana; species Rana muscosa. The sequence goes on from CM055118.1 coordinate 966,034,016, forward strand.
GACCAGGGATAATATACTAAAAACAACCCTCTTAATTCATGAGGCTAAGAAGGGGAAGAAGTCAGCCTTGTTTCTATCAATAGATGCAGAAAAGGCCTTTGATAGGCTGGACTGGGACTTTATGCTGCAGACAGTATATAAATTTGGCATAGGACCCCGTATGCTTAAATGGATAGAGGCTTTGTACTCAAACCCTACCGCGCAAATTCAAGTAAATGGAACCCTCTCGGAAACTTTTCAACTTTTCAATGGCACACGTCAGGGGTGCCCACTGTCTCCCTTGCTTTTTGTATTTTCATTAGAACCTTTTTTAGCATCTATAAGAGCAAATCAGGAGATCCACGGTATAGAGGTCGGGGATCAAGAGCATAAGTTATCCGCTTTGCGGACGATATTATGGTCTATATAACAAACCCTAGACCAGTGGTTCTCAACTCCTGTCCTCAAGACCCACTAACAGGCCAGATTTTAAGTATTACCTTGGTGAGATGCAGACTAGAATACTGCAATCCCTGAGCAGCAAATTATATCACCTGTGATGCATTTCAGTTATCTTGCAAACCTGGCCTGTTGGTGGGCCCTGAGGACTGGAGTTGAGAACCACTGCCCTAGACAGACACTCCCAAAGATTATGGAAGAACTGGATAACTATGGGAGGGTGTCAAATTTAATGATAAATATGGAAAAAACTGAGATATTAAATTTTTCAGTCCCCTTGAGTGAAAGTAGAGATCTTAGAAAAATGTACCCCTTTACGTGAAAACAAAGGGGTCTGAAATATTTGGGAGTATTTCTGTCGAAATCAACACTAGACCTATATCAAGATAATTACTTACCCCTCCTGAATAAAATTAAAAGTGAATTAAAAGGATATCCCACACATAGACTGTCATGGTTTGGCAGAATAAGTGTGATTAAAATGATGACTCTGCCAAAAGCCTTGTACATTTTTCAAAGTCTCCCAATTGATGTTCCGGTGGCGTACTTTAAAACCCTGAGATCAATAATACAGAGATTTGTGTGGAATAATAGAAATAATTGCATTGCTTACAAGACATTGACTAGACCAAAAGAGTAGGGAGGTATATTCCTCCCCGACTTCGAAAAATACCATGAGGTAGCAGTTCTGCGGAGGGTCATGGACTGGGTCCATGCTCCACGGCAAAAAAAATGGGTGGAATTGGAGGAAAATATAAGTAAACAGATGCTAGGACAGATAATTTGGATTCCAAGACAGTATAGAGGCTCTCTAGTAGATGCGGCACCAATTACGTTAGAAGCACTGAGAAAGTGGGATAAACTAATTAAAAATACACAGGGACAATATAACAGCCCTATAATGGTCATAACAGGCAATAATTACTTTCCACCGGGGAAAGATAATAAATAAGAGAATGAGGGGTAGAGTTTTATATTATGTTCACTCCACTTCTGTGGACGCACGGATAAAAGAAATGAACTATAAATTATTAGCCAAGTGGTACCATGTCCCGGTGAAATTACATAAAATGAATCCCCAGGCTTCAGCCCTATGCTGGAGGGAATGTGGGGATGAGGGAACCCATGCCCACATATGGTGGCAATGCCCCAAGATTCAACCATATTGGGAGGAAATAATAGACCTAATTAAGACGATTAGTGGTATTGAAATCAGAATGGACCCATGGCAATGTTTGTTTCATGCAACGGACATCCCTAGGAAAAAATACAGAGCAGCAATTATCCCAATCTTATTGAACTCAGCAAAGTTATTGATTCCAAGACAATGGAGGGTAAAACAAGCCCCAACGATACAGGAATGGCTGAGGGAAGTAGATAAAACAAGATGTATGGAAGAGGTAACACACCTGCATAAGGATACTAAAACTGAATTTATCAGGATTTGGAGGGGTTGGGAGGAATTTAGACACTCGTTGGTATGTGAAGGTTACATGAGAAGAGAGGGCAGTTCCTAAGGAATTTAGGTCAGACCCCCCCCTTTTTTTGTTTTTTTGTTTTATAAGATACATGCCTCCCCCCATTAATTAATAAAAATACAAATATCACGGAAGTTACATAAAGGGAGGGGGAAGGGGAAGAGGAAGAGAGAGGGAGGGAGGGGAAAATAGAGAGGGTAAGGGAGCACGCAACACCTTAAAGTTTGAAATGTGAGTAGGAGGGGGGGGTTTTCCCCCTTTTGGGGGAGTTGGATTGATGCAAACGATAATTATACCTCTGTATAAATAAACAAATAAAAACACTAATGTCACGGTAGCATTAAATAGGGGGGGGGGTTATATACGGGTCTCACAAATACAATTACATTTAACCTACACTTTTTTCTTTTTGGAGACAGAGAGAGGTACTCATGCCTCCTCATAAACCAAAGATAACACAGAGGACACGAATACAAATTTATGGGGGGAAAAGGGAAGGGAAGGGTAGAATAGGGAAAGGCACTAGGCACCTAAAACCTGGGATGGGGGAGAGACAAAAGCGAAGGAAAAGGGGAGGAAAAAGGAGAAAGATAACATAGAGGCCATGCAAGTTAAATAAGGGAAAATAAAGAGAGAGGAGAAGAATAAATGAGGCTACAGGATAGACTCATATTGTGTATATATTGTTGTAAGTGTATGTATTGTTTACATTTTTTTTGTAATGTAATGTGTCAATTGGTAATGATATGAAAGATATGTCAATGTATGTACAGACATTTTTTTGAATAAAAAAAGATTTAAAAAACTTAGTAGGTTGTGGCCTAGGAAGGTTATAAAGTAGGGAGTTTCTGGGATGTGAGAAAGCTTTGTTAAAGGCTTTTCTGAGGTTGGTACGAGAGTATCCTCTCGATAACAGAAGTTCACGCAAGGCATTGGCCTGGGTTTTGAAGTCACTTTCCAACGCACAGTTCCTTCAGAGATGCAAGTATTGCGCAAAGGGTATGCTGCGCACCAGTGGCTTGGGGTGAGCACTGGTTGCATACAGCAATGTGTTTCCGGCCGTGGGTTTCCGATATAAATTGGTACCCAGCGTACCGTCTGTTTGTTTGATAATGGACAGATCCAAAAATGGGATCTGGTCATTATCAAAGTGGAAAGTGAACTTCAAATTGAGATTGTTATCATCCAGGCTTTGGACAAATTGTAGTAGTCCATCCTTGGTCCCGGTCCATACCAGGAACAGATCATCTATATATCTGTACCATACGAGTAAATTTTCCAGAAAATCTGTGTATCTTTTGTCCGCATGAATGTGTCTCTCCCATCCGCCAGATATAAATTTGCATAGGCCGGGGCACAGGACGTCCCCATAGCGACCCCTTGGGTCTGTAGAAACAACTGATCATTGAACGTGAAGTAGTTTTTGGTCAGAATAAAGTGCAATAGTTGAAGGATAAAGCCATTGAGGGGCCAGGAAGTCCTTTCTTGTTCATGCAAGAATGATCTAGCCATCAGGACGCCCTGCTCATGGGGGATACTCGAGTACAAAGCCTCAATATCAATAGCCACGAGCAGGGTGTCTGGAGGGATCTGGATCCCCTCAAAGTGTCTCAAAAGATCTGTAGTGTCCCTAATGTATGAGGGAAGACTACGCACATGCGGCATCAAAAATGCATCCACAAACTTGCTTGCATTCTCAGTCAATGAGCCTATCCCAGAAACAATGGGTCTGCCTGGGGCGGTCTGAACACTCTTATGTGTTTTAGGAAGGGAATAAAAGGTAGGCGTACAGGGGAATTTGGGAACCAGGAACTCCAGAGTGTCCTTGTCAACGAGGCCTGTGAAGAAGGCCTCAGTGCAAAGGACCTGGAGCTCTGAGGCAAAGGTGGACACGAGGGACTGGGGAATGGGTCGATACCAGTTACGGTTGTTAAGAATTGTTAAGCACATGGATTGATATTGGCTATGCATCATTAGGACGATGTTACAGCCTTTGTCTGATTGTTTAATCACAATATCAGAACATCTTTGTAAAGATTTGAGTGCTTTAGTTTGACCGCTGTTAAGATTAGGGGAAATGTCGTGCCACCGTTGCTGTTTGAGGTCCCTAATGGTTGCCTGTAAAAAGGCCCAAATAGCAGGGCAGGTCATTAGATCTGGGAATTTACGTGAACGTAGTCGGAAAGATTTGGACACAGGTCCACGTGTCGGGGTAGTGGTATTCTGGGGTGCAGTGAGGGGAACAACCTGAGAGGACCCAGAATCCTCAACAGCACCCTCATCGTACAGGAGCATGAGGTCACGGAGCGCCCGAAACTCCTCCATACTAAAATGTTTTGTGCGCTCTGCTCCAGATTAAGTTTTGGACGGTCCTTATCAAAGATAAATTTGAAAGTGAGGTTGCGAGCAAATAAGTACAAATCTTTGATCGTCTCTGTGACTTTAAGGGCATCTAAGGGATAGAAGCCTAAACCTAACTAAAGTACAGAGGATTCGTCTTCAGTCAGCTGATGAGATGTGAGGTTTATGATGTTGAAATGGGTGTCATGCTGAGGGTGTTGGGTGGGGGTTGGGTTGGTTTTAGGATAAAAGTGTCTAGATTCCGGGGCGTGGCTTGGCGCGCGACGGAGATGGCAGCACATTAGAGGAGCTCCTCAGCACGCACGACCATTAGAAGCCCTACACCCGACCACAGGCTCTCAAATGCCGGGCAGAAGGCTGTATTCAACTCCCCGCACCCACCTGCGCCGCAACACCGGATCATCCGCAGCGAAAAACATAGCGGACATCTTTAAAACCCAGCAGACAGGCCGCAACGGATCTCCTAGATCCAAGATGGCGCCGCCGCAACACGAGGAAGACAACAGCGAGGACTCCCGACCAGCGCCTGTAGACTCTAACAGGGGTAAGCCTGCATCAGATCACCCCTTAACACTGGCAGATATGTCTGTGATAGCCGCGGACATCAAAGCAACTTTCTCAGCGGCTATCACGGACTTGAAAACGAGCATGATAGTTATCAATGAAAAGATGGCGGCGGTGGAGCACGCAGGTCAACATAGGGACAAGGCCATACACAGGCTAGAGCTAACCACACAGGCCCAAATGCAACATTTCATAGACTTGAATCGGCATATAGAAGATTTGGACAATAGGGGCAGGAGGTGCAACATTAGGGTGCGGGGGATCCCCGAATCTGTCGAGCATGAGCAAATTGTCCTGGCCCTCAGGAGAGTGTTCAACAGTTTATTAGAACGCCAAGAGGACATGGAGATAGACTTTGTACGGGCACATAGGGCTCTCAGACCCAGAAGCTCTGATTCAGCACCCCCGAGAGACATTATATGTTGCCTGCAGAGCTTTGGCCTTAAAGAGGATATTATGCGCAAAGCGCGGAGAAATGACAGGATCATTTTTAACGGTGCAACAATAATGCTATTTCAGGATCTGTCCCAAATAACTTTGAGAAACAGACGGGCCCTACGTCCCTTGTTGGATCGGTTAAGGGAAAAGGACCTGAAATATTCGTGGCGTTTTCCGTTCGCTCTGACTGTATCTTATAATGGCCACATGCATATATCACGCTCTCCAGCAGACCTTCCTGAGTTTTGTGAATCACTGGATATGGAGCATGTAGCTCTCCCTGAATGGTACGCGGAATTCCTACACACCCCACTGGAGAGGAGCCCCCCCGCCTCTCCCTTCATGTCACCTGACACCAGACTTTCTAAGAAAGCTAGGCATGGGCGAGGTGGGAGCAGCAGACCGGACACACCGGGAAGACACGCGGGGCCTTCCAGGGACCGGAACACAGAGTGACACTTCGCAGCATTGTTATCACTCCCCTACTCCATGTTCCTGCTACCTGCCTCAAGCTGCCTCACCTCTCCCCCTGTGGTGAGACCTTTGATCACGCTCTGATCCTCTACCCTCACTCCCCTTACCCACGTTGCCTTGTTGGTATTTAATGCCTGACTTGGATCCTTCGAGGTAAATACTCACTGCCTCCTTCACTTGAATCCCGGTTTGAACCATTTCCTGATGCACAGGCCGATCTGGAATACTGGGGACTGTCTGCTTCTTTATACAACCATTATACCTAATCCCCCGCTATGGTCGTCCTCATTGAAATAGTTGTCGGAGTTTGACCTTTGACCCCACTAATGACTTGCCCTGGACGTGGCTCAATGTTAGTTTTTTCCCAAGTTATACTCCCTGAAACCAGTTGCTTTAGCCATATCCTGCTGAGTATACATATTCTGTCAGTCACAGAGTCTACCTTTTCATCCTAAGAGATGTATCCTTGCCCCCTGAATGGTTTGTCTCTACGGTGCCCAGATCTTCCAGCCCCTACCGAATACTTCAACTCTCTTGCAGATTTATTATGGAAGACTCTGGGTGCACTTGGTCCTTCATTTCAAGCTAATAGGGATCCATATGTACACAGACAATATGTATATTTATAAGCCACTGCCCTACGGGCTAGAAGGGGGTTATAATTGCACTTATCCCTGATGCTCCCTTTTCTGTGAGCGGTTGTTTGTTTATTTTTGCCTAAGAAAATTTAGTTTACACCATGGTCGGGTGTACAACACACTGAATTGTTTAATATGTTTTATCTAAATTGGTCGTGTGGGCGATGAATGGGAGGATCCTTTAATTTGGTCGGATCTTCCTTGGCATTGCTCTTCTGGGTGGGCTGTCGTCGGGTCGTTTGTCTCCCAGCGACCCCACAGAGAGCTCCTTGCTCCCCCTTTTGGGAGGCAGGGATCTCTACTGTAAGTTGGCGAATACCCCTTCCTGGGAGGGTTTTTGACCACCCAGGAGGTGGGACGATTTCTACGCCATCTTCTTATTGTGTCTCTCTCTTTGACCTTCTGTTTCTTCATAAATCTTTATCCCTCCTTTCTCTCTCCCCTTTTTTTTTTTTTTTTTAATTACCCAAAAAAGTCTTTCTCAGCAGTGTTGTTGGATTGTTGTCTTAGTTTTCAAGCACAGATACTAATTCCCACAGTATAGTCTTCATTTTGATTTATTGCAGAGTGATCCTAGGGACACCTCCTTCTGACCCCCCCCATGGCTTACTCTTCCCTGGGGCGACGCCCCACGGTGATATCGCATAACGTCAGGGGCCTAAACATCCCAGAGCGCCACTCAACTCTTCTGAAGGAACTCAGGAAAGGTAGGCCCCATTTTGTATTTCTTCAGGAGACCCATTTCAAAACGCGCCATATACCGAGACTCACAGATTCGTATTTTTCCAGAGCGTTCCATGCCACGAATGATGAATCTAAGACTAGAGGGGTATCCATATTGATCAGTAGGGACGCCCCTTTTGAGTTGTCTGAACAACTCTGTGATACGCAGGGTAGATTTGTGTTTCTGAAGGGGACATATGCAGGCACACCTGTAACACTTGCAAATGTGTACTTCCCAAATAGAGCCCATGTCAAGTTCTGCCAGAACATAGTCAGGGAACTCCAAGGGTTTGCGGCTGGTTGTACGATTCTTGGGGGGGATTTTAATATGCCTCTGAATCCCCTCTTGGATACGTCCAATGGCAAGACATGTATCACTTATAAGATCCTCAAGAAGGTAAAATCGCTACTGCAATCCTTGCAATTGATAGACACTTGGCGCTTCCTTGACCCAGACGGCCGAGATTACACCCATTTCTCTGTACCCCATTCAAGATATGCCAGATTGGATTATTTGTTCATAACACAGAGGGATCTTCCCAGGGTTTCGGGGGCACATATAGGTCTTCAGACGATCTCAGATCATTCCCCCGTATCCCTTTCACTAGACATGTCAAATGTGACCAAACAACAACCCACTTGGCGCCTGAACGCCTCACTACTGACTGACCCAGACCTACTACCTAAAATCTCAGCCGAATTGACAGACTTTTTCAAAACTAACATCACCCCAGGGGTGGATCCTTTGGTCGTGTGGGAGGCCCACAAATGTACTATTAGAGGGATGTTGATTGCGCTGGGTTCTAAACGCAAAAAAGAAAGGGAGGCCACCATTCGTAATCTGATCATGACGATCAATTCCTTAGAGACACAACACGAGCAATCTGTTGATAGACTCTGCTACTCGGCTGTTAGAGACTAGGCGGGAATTACAGTTGATACTTGATTCACGGGCGAAGAGCATGCTGATTTAAAAAAAAAAAATCTACTACGAATCCGGGAATAAGACGGGCAGAGTGCTGGCCAGAGCCTTGAAGGAACATGCTTCCTTCAACAACATTGCTGGCATCAGGAATCCTGCGGGGAAACTTGATGTTGCATCAGAAGCAATTGCGGGACATTTTCATAGTTTCTATTCTAAGATTTATAACTTACCCCCCCAACATAAACAACCACATATGGAAGGAGACAGAACACAGATTATCCAAGAATATTTAGCTAAAAGTGGTCTTCCAGCTATATCAGAGCTTGACTCTACATCACTGGAAACCCCAATTTCCTCCTTGGAGCTCAGACAGGCTATTAAACAGCTCAAATCTGGCAAAAGCCCTGGACCGGACGGGTACTCGGCAATTTACTATAAGACCTTTATAGACACCCTAACAGAACCTCTGAATGAGGCTCTGAACTCCCTGTCTGAGCCCAAGGAGATCACTCCCGACTTCCTGACCGCACACATAGCAGTGATTCCGAAACCAGGAAAAGACCCAGGGGAATGCGCTAGCTATAGGCCCATTTCCCTGTTGAATTTAGATGTGAAGTTGTTCGCAAAGGTCCTGGCCTAGAGGTTGGGCCCACTTCTGCCAAAACTGGTTGGTTTGGAACAGGTGGGCTTCATACCTGGCAGGGAAGCAAAAGATAACGTTACCAAAGCGTTGCTCCTGATTCATGCAGCAAAGGTGCGAAAGATCGAAGGCTTTCTCCTCTCCACTGATGCGGAGAAGGCCTTTGATCGGGTGGCTTGGGACTTCATGATGGCAGTATGTGACCAGATAGGCCTTGGGTCCGCACATGCTGTCGTGGATTTCAGCATTATATAGTGTGAGGGGGTTAGCTCGGCAGCGGGTGTGTGTGACCCCCGGGATGGGCTCCCCACACAAAACAGGCCCAGCAAACGGAGGTTGTGGTTTTCAAAATCAAAAAAGGTGCGGTTTATTTTCTATTTACAGTGACAAAACACAGCAAAGCAAAAGAAACATAACCAAAATAAATCCTGGTCAAGTTGACCTCTGACTAAACATACAGGTTTCCTAACTAACAACTGGGATCAGCCTAGTGCTGTCCTAGTCCCTAAGTCCCTGGTTTAGTAAAAGTCCAAACAAATAGCCACACAGGCTTTGCCTCACCGCACAGGGGTTCACTCTCCCTAGACAGTCCACACAGGTCTGGTTCCAGGCATGAGCTAACATCTAATGAAGCTGGGAGTTCTTATAGAGGCCTAAATGAGCTGACAAGGTTCAGCTGGTCTCCTCATCTCTGTCTGCACGACGCCCCACACTCTCCCTAGAGGTATGAGTCATCCATGAGCCCACTAGCCTTATACAACTCTCCACCTAGTTGTATAAGTCGGCGTAAAGCCTGAATCTGGGCGAAATATATCTACCCCCCTGGATGCAACCAGGTGACTTTACCTTCCTGCTGTCACATACCCCCCCCTCTTGTTTTAACCTCGGGGTTGGAACACCAGCAATCAGGCATTCATGTACTCGAGACAAAGCATCCACATTCCCCATTTGAACGCCAGGGCGATGCTTTACTGTGAAGTTGAATTCCTGGAGGGCCAGGAACCACCTATTCACTCTTCTATTTGTTTCCTTGTTTTGAGCCATCCACTTTAACGGAGCGTGATCCGTAACCATGTCAAAGTGCCTACCTAGCAGGTAGTACCGAAGGGAATCTAGAGCCCACTTCACCGCTAAACACTCCTTTTCAACGGTGGCGTAATTTACCTCATGGGACTTCAACTTCCTGCTGAGGTAAATGACTGGGTGCTCTTCCCCGTTCCAGACCTGGGACAATACTGCTCCTAACCCCACATCTGACGCATCACTTTGTACGACAAAGTCTTTAGAGAAGTCGGGTGAGTACAACACTGGCTGGCTACATAAGGCTTGTTTCAAGAATTGGAATGCTGCCTCAGCCTCGGGGGTCCATTTAATCATGACCGACCCTTTCCCCTTCGTCAGGTTGGTTAGGGGCACAGCCTTAGAAGCAAAGTGGGGAATGAATCGCCGATAATACCCAGCGATTCCCAGAAAGGCTCGTACCTGCTTCTTGCTGTTGGGACGTGGCCAACTCTGGATGGCCTCGACTTTGTTGAGTTGGGGTTTTATTACTCCCCTCCCAATGGTGTACCCAAGATATTTGGCCTCCTCCTGCCCAATGGTACACTTCTTGGGGTTAGCCGTAAACCCCGCTTCCCGAACAGAGTCCAGGACTGCTTGCACTTTTGGCAGATGTGAGGCCCAATCTGTGCTATGGACAATTACGTCATCCAGGTAAGCCGCAGCATACTTCCGATGGGGCCTCAGCATCTGGTCCATTTTCCGCTGGAATGTGGCCGGCGCATTCTGTAACCCGAACGGCATTCTTTTATATTGGAACGCCCCGTCTGGGGTTACAAATGCGGTTTTCTCTTTGGCCGACTTGGCCAGGGGGATTTGCCAATACCCTTTTGTGAGGTCAAGAGTCGTCATGTATCGGGCTGTTCCCAGCCGGTCGATCAACTCATCTATACGTGGCATGGGGTAGGTGTCAAATTTTGTAACTTTGTTCAACTGACGAAAATCGTTACAAAATCGCCAGCTCCCATCCGGTTTAGGCACCAACACGATGGGACTAGACCAATCACTTTGGGACTCCTCTATCACCCCTAAGTTCAGCATTTTCTGTACTTCCTCCCGTATTGCCTCCCGTCGAGCCTCTGGGATCCGATAGGGTTTTAACTTCACCCTTTCACCGGGCGGGGTAATGATGTCATGCTCTACCCCAGATGTTTGTCCCGGCAGCTCAGAGAATACCTCCTTGTTGCGAAGCACAAACTCCTTAACCTCCTGTTGTTGGGGTTGTGACAAGGTGGCTGCTATTCCAACCTCAGGAATCACGCAACCAGTTTGAGCTGGTGACCAAGTGTCTGCGACTAGGGACTCTCTATCCCTCCAGGCTTTCAACAGATTAACGTGATAGATCTGTTCGGGCTTTCGCCTTCCTGGTTGTCTGACCTTGTAATTCACTTCGCTCACTTTTTCCATTATCTCGTAGGGGCCTTGCCATTTGGCAAGGAATTTACTTTCAACCGTAGGGACAAGTACCAATATCCTATCCCCCGGGGAAAAGGTACGGGTCTTGGCTCCACGGTTGTACACTCTCTGCTGTGCCAACTGCGCTTGGGCCAAATGTTCCTTCACGATGGGCATTACCTGTGCAATTCGATCTTGCATCAGGGCGACATGCTCAATCACACTCCTGTGGGGAGAACTCTCACTTTCCCAAGTTTCCTTGGCAATATCCAACAGCCCTCTTGGGTGTCTCCCATACAGTAACTCAAAGGGGGAGAATCCCGTAGAGGATTGGGGCACCTCCCTAATAGCAAACATCAAATAAGGAAGTAAACAGTCCCAATCCTTTCCATCTCTATCCACCACTTTCTTCAACATTTGTTTTAGGGTTTTGTTGAATCTTTCAACCAGCCCATCGGTTTGGGGGTGATACACAGACGTACGCAATTGCGTCACTTTGAACAATTTACACAGCTGTTTCATAACCCGGGACATAAAGGGTGTACCTTGGTCCGTAAGCAGTTCTTTACAAATACCCACCCGGCTAAAAACAAGAGATAGCTCTTTGGCTATGGTTTTGGCCGAGGTATTTCGGAGAGGGATCGCTTCTGGATAACGGGTGGCATAGTCCATTATAACTAATATGTACTGGTGCCCCCTAGCGGACTTGATTATAGGACCTACCAAATCCATGGCGATCCTCTCAAACGGGACCTCAATGATGGGTAGAGGGACCAGCGGGCTACGGAAATGTGGCATCGGGGCCAACCTCTGACACACAGGGCAGGAGGAACAATAATTTTCTACGTCCTTCATCACCCCCGGCCAATAGAATCTCTGTAATACCCTCTCTCGGGTTTTCTCTGTCCCCAGATGACCTCCAAGAATGTGCCCATGGGCCAACTCCAACACCAACTTCCTGTAAGGTTTGGGCACCACAAGCTGCTCAACGGTTTCTTCTGCCCTTTTTGCCACCCGATACAGTAGGTCCTTCTCTACGCTGAAGTATGGGTAAGTGCAGGTATTATCTGGGTTCACTAACTCACCATCTATTTTCACTACGTTTTCCCGTGCCTTTATTAGGGCGGGGTCTTTCAACTGTTCTGTGGCAAAGTTTTCCCTGTGAACCTCAAGATCAGAAAACTCCACAGACGGTAGGTTTTCGTCTGAGGAGGTGGGCTCCTCTCCAGTTTCTTGAGTCTCCCCTGCCAATACTGATAAGGGAAATTCCGGAGAGTCCTCACCACTCTCAGGGGAGTTCTGGCTATCACATTCCTGGTACATAGGGGCACCAGTGAGGGGCTCAGGATCATCCCACAGTTCCCAGAACTTCGGAAAATCCCTTCCCACAATGGCGTCATGCGGTAACTGAGATACTAAGCCCACTGGATGAGAGAGGGTACCTTTTGGGGGTCTCGAAACACACTGTAGTCACTGGATACTCTCGGGTGTCCCCATGCACACAAATAACAGCTACCTTGCTATTCCCAGAGACCTCTGTTTTAACTAACTCAGCCTTTATCAGGGTCACAAGGCTACCTGAATCCAGCAATACCACAACATTTCTACCATTAACACACATTTTGCATAAATGTTTCTCAGTTCCTCGAATGGCAGTGCATGCGACTGTCGCACACAGCGACTGACGTCTGCCCGTCAGAAAGTCACACTGCATGGGTTCCTCCACAACCGGGCAATTGGCTGCAATATGTCCCGCTTGCCGGCAGCGGTAGCAAACGATCCTTCTTGCCGCCTCTTGAGCCGCTGATTTCCCAGGCTGTTCTCGCCAAACTTGGGGTAGAGCTCCCACCCTCTCACTCTCTCCACCCTCACCCCTTGGAATCCTCTTATCCGCCCCTGGGGATGGTCTGGTCTTAGGGTGGAAAGTCCGAGTGTCTCTGGAAGAGGCCGTCAGGTTCTCTGTAGCCAAGTATTTCTCCACACGATCCACAAGACCATCGGCCGTCTCTGGGTCTCCATGGCTTACCCACTTTTGGATGGCAGTAGGAAGAGCTCTCAAAAACCGATCCATTACAACACGTTCCACAATCTTTGGTGCGGACAAAGTCTCTGGCTGTAGCCACTTTCTGCTCAGGTGAATGAGATCATACATTTGAGACCTGGGGGGTTTTCCAAGCTGGAAAGTCCAGTTATGCACACGCTGAGCCCGGACAGCCTGGGTGACACCCAGCCTTGCCAATATTTCAGCTTTTAGCATCACATAGTCTTTTGCTTGGTTAGGCTCTAGGTCATAGTAAGCTTTCTGCGATTCACCAGTTAACAGAGGAGCCACCAGTCCAGCCCACTGCTCCTCAGGCCACTTTTCTCTTTCAGCGGTCCTTTCAAATGTGGTCAAAAATACCTCTGGATCATCCTCTCCAGTCATTTTTGTCAATAAACGACTCACCCCAAAGGACGCGGTATTAGTGGGACGGCTTTCCTCACTGGTCTGCGGACGTTGCTGCATTACTGCTTCCATCTGTTGTTGTAGTCTCTGCTCTTGCTTCTGCAACAGGTCTATGAAGCGGGCCTCAGATTGCTGCTGGGCTCGTTGCTGAGCCTCCAGACTCTGTTGCAAAGTTGCGTTTGTCTGCTGCTGGGCTGCAAGGCTCCTTTGCAAACCTGCATTTGTCTGCTGTTGATTGGCATTTGCTAGAGCCAGCTGCTTCAGTATCTCCTCCATGCTGGCTTAAAAAAAACTGCCCGCATTCTCCACCAACTGTGAGGGGGTTAGCTCGGCAGCGGGTGTGTGTGACCCCCGGGATGGGCTCCCCACACAAAACAGGCCCAGCAAACGGAGGTTGTGGTTTTCAAAATCAAAAAAGGTGCGGTTTATTTTCTATTTACAGTGACAAAACACAGCAAAGCAAAAGAAACATAACCAAAATAAATCCTGGTCAAGTTGACCTCTGACTAAACATACAGGTTTCCTAACTAACAACTGGGATCAGCCTAGTGCTGTCCTAGTCCCTAAGTCCCTGGTTTAGTAAAAGTCCAAACAAATAGCCACACAGGCTTTGCCTCACCGCACAGGGGTTCACTCTCCCTAGACAGTCCACACAGGTCTGGTTCCAGGCATGAGCTAACATCTAATGAAGCTGGGAGTTCTTATAGAGGCCTAAATGAGCTGACAAGGTTCAGCTGGTCTCCTCATCTCTGTCTGCACGACGCCCCACACTCTCCCTAGAGGTATGAGTCATCCATGAGCCCACTAGCCTTATACAACTCTCCACCTAGTTGTATAAGTCGGCGTAAAGCCTGAATCTGGGCGAAATATATCTACCCCCCTGGATGCAACCAGGTGACTTTACCTTCCTGCTGTCACAATAGGAATCCCTCTGCGTACCTAAAAATAAATGGTACTCTGTCTAAAAGGGTATCCATCTCTAATGGAACCAGACAGGGATGCCCATTATCACCCCTGTTGTTTATTCTTTCATTAGAACCATTCATCAGGACGATCCAGAACAACCCTGCGATTCATGGTTTCCAGACTCAGGATAGGGAGTTTAAAACGGCGGCCTATGCGGATGACCTTTTATTCTTCCTGACCGACCCAACCTTGACCGTCCCCAACCTCTTAAAAGAATTCGCCCACTTTGGCTATTTAGCAAATTTAAAGATAAATTATTCGAAATCTGAAGCTCTCAATATTTCACTCCCAGAAGCTGTACTCTCCCTGACTAAGGCCAACTCCACATTTCGATGGGATCCCACCGCCCTTCGGTACTTAGGAACATTGCTGACCCCACAACTACAATCTATTTACGAGGTAAATTACCCCCCATGCTCAAAACCTGCGAAACAGATCTCAACAATTGGCATCTAGGCACCTTCTCATGGTTTGGTCGGGCTGCCATCATCAAGATGGTGGTCCTGCCTAAATTCCTTTACTTGATGCGCACCATACCTGTCAAGATCCCTCCGAAATTCTTTAAAGCATTAAACTCCATCATTCTGAAATTCTTATGGCACCACAAGAAACCAAGGGTAAAATTACCTACTCTGATGATGCCTAAAGATTCGGGTGGGATTAATCTACCGAATTTTAAAAACTATTACTACGCAGCACATGTAGCCAGGGTCATTGATTGGCACTGCCACGATGGCACGAAAGATTGGGTTAAGCTAGAGGCGACCTTGAGCGCGTTCCCACTCACGCTCTCACCATGGATCCCAGGGTCGGGTCATTCCTCCAGCCTAAAAAGCTGCCCGATCACGCATAATACATTAGACATTCTGAGAACACTAGTTAAAAAGAAAAAGACAAATATCACCACGATCCCCAGCCCTCTGACCTCGCTGAAAGACAATCCTGACTTTTCCCTGGGTATTCATAACCCCACGCTCCATTCAGCAATGAAAGATACCTCCCTACGAGTGGGTGAATGCTTTCTAGGTACTAAGGTTAGAAACTGGACATCCCTCAAGACAGATTGCGAATTACCCCATCTAAAGCAGTGGACTTACTTTCAGATCCGGAGCTACCTAGGCAAGTTTAGAAACTCTCAAGATCTTTACAGACCTCTGACCGCGATGGAAGCGGCCTGTCACAACAAAACCCCAGTGTTTAAGGCCACCTCTCTAGCATACTCCTGGTTGCAAAACCCGGGAGATGTGGGGGAGAGTGCGCATAGGAGAGAGTGGTCCCGAGACCTAAACACAGAGATATCAGATGAACAATGGAAATATGCATGCATCTTGGTTAGGGATGAGCCGAACACCCCCGGGTTCGGTTCGCACCAGAACCTTCGAACGGACCGAAAGTTCGCGCGAATTTTCGAACCCTATTCGTTATAATGGACGCGAACGTTCGAAATCAAAATTGCTAATTACAACGGCCAATATGCATGTTAATGTCATAAAACAGGTTTGGGGACCCGGGTCCTGCCCCAGGGGACATATATCAATGCAAAAAGAAATTTTAAAAACTAACGTTTTTTCGGGAGCAGTCATTTTAATGATGCATAAAGTGAAAAAAAAAAAAGTGAAATTTTCCTTTAAATATGGTACCTGGGGGGTGTCTAAAGTATGCCTGTGAAGTGGCATGTGTTTCCCGTGTTTAGAACTGTCCTTGCACAAAATGACATTTGTAAAGGAAAAAAAGAAGCCATTTAAAACCACTTGCGGCTTTAATGTCATGTCTTGTCCTGGCCGCCATATGGCTGAAAATCCTTGAGAAAAATGGCATGGCTACCCCATCACCCCCCCCCCACCCCAGCCCCTTTGGGTCTTGTATGGATACTAAGGGGGACCCCGCACCCAAAATAAAACCCTATACCTACAACCCTATATACTCTGAACAGCAGTATATAGGTGGTGCAAACAAGACATGGACTGTAGGTTTGTTCTTAAGTAGAATCTGAACAGGTACATTATGAAGTGTAGCTACATCCCAAAAAAATCAATTTTTAAGCTTTTTGGAGAACATAGGGAGGGGTTATCACCCCTGTAACATTTGCTGTCTTTGCACATCTGTTCAGAACATGTCACCTCACTTTCCGTCCCAATGACAAATGTTTTTGGAAAAGTGGGGTTTTAATTGAAACAAGGATTGGTGATAAAGCATCAGTAGAGAGGAGATACCTTTTTCCCAAATTAAATCTAACAGGATAGAATTTTCCTTCCTAGGGGTAGATTTCCTCTCACTTCCTGTTTTCTCTTGCCGTTTGCAAGTAGGAGTCGTTTGTAAGTTGGATGTTTGAAAGTAGGGGCCTGCCGTATATACTCTGCAGAAATTTGCCCTATTAGATGTTGGTGTAGCCACAAGACTGGTGGGCACAGGAATGGGCCCTGCTGTGAGTTAATAGATCAAGATTTGTACTTGCATGCACCTGTTGAACCGGGCAGAAAAATTGGGCCTTTGGTGGTGGTGGTGGTGGTGGTGGACGGTGTTGCCACAAGACTGTAAGCCCTCACAGTTACTCTTGGTGGGTGCAGGAATGGGCCCTGCTGTGAGTTATTAGATCAAGATTTGTAATTGCATGCACCTGTTGAACAGGGCAGAAAAATTGGGCCTTTGGTGGTGGTGGTGGTGGTGGACGGTGTTGCCACAAGACTGTAGGCCCTCATAGTTACTCTTGGTGGGCGCAGGAATGGGCCCTGCTGTGAACTATTAGATCAAGATTTGTAATTACACGCCCCTGTTAAACAGGGGCTGAAAAATTGTGCCTTAGGCATTGGTGCTGGTGCCACAACACTGCAACCCCTCACAGATACTGTACTTGGAGCACAGCAGTCACACCTGTTGCGAAGCATCTTTTTAAAAAATTGTAATTACACGCCCCTGTTATACAGGGGCTGAAAAATTGTGCCTTAGGCACTGGTGCTGGTGCCACAACACTGCAACCCCTCACAGATACTGTACTCTGAGCACAGCAATGAGACCTGTTGCAAAGCATTGCCTAAAAATTGTAATTACACGCCCCAACAGGGGCTGAAAAATTGTGCCTTAGGCACTGGTGCTGGTGCCACAACACTGCAACCCCTCACAGATACTGTACTCTGAGCACAGCAGTCACACCTGTTGCGAAGCATCTTTTTAAAAAATTGTAATTACACGCCCCTGTTATACAGGGGCTGAAAAATTGTGCCTTAGGCACTGGTGTGGTGGCATGGATCATTGAGGAGGAGGAAGAGGATAGTCAGTGAACATAACAGGACAGTCACTCAGCATCAGCATAGGCAGTCTTGAAGGGATGTGACATTATAAATTATTCCGTTATATCCGCTTCAGGTGTCTGGTAGCTGGTGGTGATCCAAGACTGATTCATTTTTATGAAGGTCAGTCGATCAACCGAGTCGGTGGACAGGCGCACCCTATGATCGGTGACAAATCCTCCAGCAGCACTGAATGTGCGTTCGGAAAGAACGCTGGATGCAGGACAGGCCAGTAGCTCAATTGCATACTGTGCAAGCTCTGGCCAGTGATCCATCCTCAGGACCCAGTAAGCCAGAGGATTTTCGGTGGGAAAGGTGTCCAAGTCTGACCTTGCCCCTAGGTATTCCTGCACCATGTATATCAGACGCTGGCGATGGTTGCTGGAACCGATCATACCTTGGGGCTGCGGACTAAAAAATTGTCTGAACGCATCGGTCAGACGTCCACCTTCCCCACCGCTCCTTCTGCTACTGACCGAAGCCTCAGCAACTCGTCGTCCAGGACCAGGAGTTTGTAACCTCCCAGTTTCTGGGAACGCGTTGCACAGACCTTTCTGCAAGGCCTCCCTGAGATGTCTCATCCTCTGCTCCCTCTGCGACGGCAAGATAAGGTCCGCAACCTTACCCTTGTACCGTGGATCAAGGAGAGTGGCCAGCCAGTAATGGTCACTCTCCTTGATCCGAAGAACACGAGGATCCTTCCGCAGGCATTGCAGGATCAGGGAGGCCATGCAGCGTAGGTTAGCTGAGGCATTCGGTCCGGAGTTTTCTGGGTCACTGAGGATGACATGATCGCCAGCCACCTCCTCCCAGCCACGTACAAGTCCACTGGTTTGTTGGGACTGTACATCATCCCTAAAAGACTGCTGCTGCTGATGCTGAGTGCCAGGCTCCACCTCCATGCTCACACAATCCTCCTCCTCCTCCTCCTCCTCCTCCTCTTCCTGTGTGATGGGTGGGACAGAAGGAACATTGTCTGGATAAAGGGGGCCTTGAGAGACAAGGAAGTCCTCCTCTTCCTGCCTCTGTTCTGCCTCAAGTGCCCTGTCCATTATCCCACGCAGCGTATGCTCCAACAGGTGGACAAGAGGTACAGTGTCACTGATGCATGCACTGTCACTGCTCACCATCCTCGTGGCCTCCTCAAATGGTGAGAGGACAGTGCATGCATCCCTGATCATGCTCCACTGGCGTGGGGAAAAAAAGCCAAGCTCCCCTGACCCTGTCCTGGTGCCGTAGTCGCAAAGGTACTCATTGATGGCCCTCTGCTGCGTGTGCAGTCGCTGCAGCATGGCCAACGTTGAGTTCCACCTGGTGGGCATGTCACATATTAGGCGGTTCTTGGGCAGGTTCAGCTCCTTTTGCAGCTCAGTCAGCCGAGCACTGGCATTATAAGATCGGCGGAAATGCACACAGACTTTCCTGGCCTGCCTCAGGACATCCTGTAAGCCTGGGAACCTGCCCAAGAACCGCTGCACCACCAGGTTGAGGACGTGAGCCATACAGGGCACATGGGTGAGCTGCCCCTGTCGCAGGGCGGAGAGGAGGTTGGTGCCGTTATCAGAAACGACCATTCCTGGCTTAAGCTGGCGTGGCGTCAACCACCTCTCGGCCTGCCCCTGCAGAGCTGCCAGAACCTCTGGCCCAGTGTGGCTCCTGTCCCCCAAACACACCAGCGCAAGCACGGCATGGCATCTTTTTGCCTGCGTACTCGCGTAGCCCCTTGTACGCCTACGGAGCACCGCTGGTTCCGAGGACAGAGCACTCGAAGAGGACATGGAGGAAGAAGAAGAGGAGGGGGTGGAGGAGAGAGGTGTGTCACAACCAGTAGTAGCATTTTGGAGGCGTGGTGGCGGAACAACCTCCAACACTACTGCACCTTGTCCTGCATCCCTCCCAGCTGCCAATAGAGTGACCCAATGGGCCGTGAAAGAAAGATAACGTCCCTGTCCATGCCTGCTGGACCATGAGTCAGCGGTAATATGCACCTTACCGCTGACCGCCCTGTCCAGCGAGGCATGGACATTGCCTTCCACATGCCAGTAGAGAGACGGAATCGCCTTCCGTGAGAAAAAGTGGCGTTTGGGAACCTGCCACTGAGGAACCGCACATTGAACAAACTCACGGATGGGGGCCGAGTCTATCAACTGAAAAGGCAGCAGTTGAAGTGCTAGCAATTTAGCCAAGCTAGCATTCAACCGCTGGGCATGTGGATGGCTGGGAGTATACTTCTTTCGACGGTCCAGCAGCTGGGGCAGGGAAATTTGCCTGCTACAATCGGACGTCGGTGTACTGCAAGTACTTGGTTGTGACACACCTAATTCTACACCTTCAGTCCTCTCAGAGCAGCTTTCAGAGAGGACTGAAGATATAGTGGGGATGGAGATCCCAGCTGATGAGGAGCAAGGAGAGGTCCGCTTTGTTCTTTGGTGTGGGTCTTTTATGTGTGCTTGCCAACGAGCTGCATGGCAGGTCGACATATGTCTGCTCATGCTTGTGGTGCCCAAGCGGCTGATGTTTTGGCCACGCGAGATACGCTTGAGACAAATATTGCAAATAGCAGTGGTGCGATCTGATGCACTCGTCTCAAAAAAGGCCCACACCAAAGAACTTTTGTGATAACGTGCAGAGGCAGCGCCCTGCACAGGCGGAGCTCTGCGGTGTGGTACAGTTGCTGTGCTGGCCTCTAGCTGGCCTCCAGGGGGCATCCTGCCTCGTTGGACATGTGACGCTGCATCCTCCTCCTCCTCCTCCTCCTCTCTCCCTTCAGGCACCCACGTGGAGTCAGTGACCTCATCATCCCCTCCCTCTTCACCACTAGAGCAAACCTGGCAGTAAGCTGCAGCTGGTGGAACACTACTGCCAGATTGCTGTCCTTCAGCATCCCCTCTCTCTGCGCGCACACTACTGACTTCCTCAAGCTGGGTATCATCATCCGAGCCTTCGAATCGTTGGGCATCCTCCTGGAGCATGTACCCAACACTGTGCTCAAACAGTTCGGGGGACTCCTCAGGAGGACATGGTGGGTCTAGGGAAGGGGTGGCTGATGATGCCATTGAGTACACGTTGGCAGCTGCTCTGCCAGTACCCTGAGCCTGGGTGAGAGAGGATGAGGAGGATGAGGAGGGCTTGGTCATCCATTCTACCAAGCCTTCGGCATGATGCGGCTCCACATGTCCAGCTGCCGAAAACAAAGACAAGCGTGTCCCATGGCCACGTGCTGATGACGATGCACGACCACGTCCACGGCCAGCACTGTTGTCTCTAGAAACAGAGCCTGCCTGCCCTGTGTTCTTGCCTCGGCACGCTCTGCCTCTCCTTGGCGGTCTTCCAGCCATTGTAGTCGGTAGTGTATATAGTATAAAAAATAGAACTCCTATGTGTGCTCACAACACACTGTAGGTCCTATGGGTGCTGACACTAACACACTATAGGTACTATGTGTGCTGCTGACAAGAAAATATAGGAGCTCTGTTTGCTGCCACTAACACACTAGAAGTCCTATGGGTGCTGCTGAGAAGAAAATATAGGAGCTCTGTTTGCTGCCACTAACACACTAGAAGTCCTATGGGTGCTGCTGAGAAGAAAATATAGGAGCTCTGTTTGCTGCCACTAACACACTAGAAGTCCTATGGGTGCTGCTGAGAAGAAAATATAGGAGCTCTGTTTGCTGCCACTAACACACTAGAAGTCCTATGGGTGCTGCTGAGAAGAAAATATAGGAGCTCTGTGTGATGCCACTAACACACTAGAAGTCCTATGGGTGCTGCTGAGAAGAAAATATAGGAGCTCTGTTTGCTGCCACTAAAACACTAGAAGTCCTATGGGTGCTGCTGAGAAGAAAATATAGGAGCTCTGTGTGATGCCACTAACACACTAGAAGTCCTATGGGTGCTGCTGAGAAGAAAATATAGGAGCTCTGTTTGCTGCCACTAACACACTAGAAGTCCTATGGGTGCTGCTGAGAAGAAAATATAGGAGCTCTGTTTGCTGCCACTAACACACTAGAAGTCCTATGGGTGCTGCTGAGAAGAAAATATAGGAGCTCTGTTTGCTGCCACTAACACACTAGAAGTCCTATGGGTGCTGCTGAGAAGAAAATATAGGAGCTCTGTGTGATGCCACTAACACACTAGAAGTCCTATGGGTGCTGCTGAGAAGAAAATATAGGAGCTCTGTTTGCTGCCACTAACACACTAGAAGTCCTATGGGTGCTGCTGAGAAGAAAATATAGGAGCTCTGTGTGATGCCACTAACACACTAGAAGTCCTATGGGTGCTGCTGAGAAGAAAATATAGGAGCTCTGTTTGCTGCCACTAACACACTAGAAGTCCTATGGGTGCTGCTGAGAAGAAAATATAGGAGCTCTGTTTGCTGCCACTAACACACTAGAAGTCCTATGGGTGCTGCTGAGAAGAAAATATAGGAGCTCTGTTTGCTGCCACCAACACACTAGAAGTCCTATGGGTGCTGCTGAGAAGAAAATATAGGAGCTCTGTGTGATGCCACTAACACACTAGAAGTCCTATGGGTGCTGCTGAGAAGAAAATATAGGAGCTCTGTTTGCTGCCACTAACACACTAGAAGTCCTATGGGTGCTGCTGAGAAGAAAATATAGGAGCTCTGTTTGCTGCCACTAACACACTAGAAGTCCTATGGGTGCTGCTGAGAAGAAAATATAGGAGCTCTGTTTGCTGCCACTAACACACTAGAAGTCCTATGGGTGCTGCTGAGAAGAAAATATAGGAGCTCTGTGTGATGCCACTAACACACTAGAAGTCCTATGGGTGCTGCTGAGAAGAAAATATAGGAGCTCTGTTTGCTGCCACTAAAACACTAGAAGTCCTATGGGTGCTGCTGAGAAGAAAATATAGGAGCTCTGTGTGATGCCACTAACACACTAGAAGTCCTATGGGTGCTGCTGAGAAGAAAATATAGGAGCTCTGTTTGCTGCCACTAACACACTAGAAGTCCTATGGGTGCTGCTGAGAAGAAAATATAGGAGCTCTCTTTGCTGCCACTAACACACTAGAAGTCCTATGGGTGCTGCTGAGAAGAAAATATAGGAGCTCTGTGTGATGCCACTAACACACTAGAAGTCCTATGGGTGCTGCTGAGAAGAAAATATAGGAGCTCTGTTTGCTGCCACTAACACACTAGAAGTCCTATGGGTGCTGCTGAGAAGAAAATATAGGAGCTCTGTGTGATGCCACTAACACACTAGAAGTCCTATGGGTGCTGCTGAGAAGAAAATATAGGAGCTCTGTTTGCTGCCACTAACACACTAGAAGTCCTATGGGTGCTGCTGAGAAGAAAATATAGGAGCTCTGTTTGCTGCCACTAACACACTAGAAGTCCTATGGGTGCTGCTGAGAAGAAAATATAGGAGCTCTGTTTGCTGCCACCAACACACTAGAAGTCCTATGGGTGCTGCTGAGAAGAAAATATAGGAGCTCTGTGTGATGCCACTAACACACTAGAAGTCCTATGGGTGCTGCTGAGAAGAAAATATAGGAGCTCTGTTTGCTGCCACTAACACACTAGAAGTCCTATGGGTGCTGCTGAGAAGAAAATATAGGAGCTCTGTTTGCTGCCACTAACACACTAGAAGTCCTATGGGTGCTGCTGAGAAGAAAATATAGGAGCTCTGTGTGATGCCACTAACACACTAGAAGTCCTATGGGTGCTGCTGAGAAGAAAATATAGGAGCTCTGTTTGCTGCCACTAACACACTAGAAGTCCTATGGGTGCTGCTGAGAAGAAAATATAGGAGCTCTGTGTGATGCCACTAACACACTAGAAGTCCTATGGGTGCTGCTGAGATGAAAATATAGGAACTCTGTGTGATGCCACTAACACATTAGAAGTCCTATGGGTGCTGCTGAGAAGAAAATATAGGAGCTCTGTTTGCTGCCACTAACACACTAGAAGTCCTATGGGTGCTGCTGAGAAGAAAATATAGGAGCTCTGTGTGATGCCACTAACACACTAGAAGTCCTATGGGTGCTGCTGAGAAGAAAATATAGGAGCTCTGTTTGCTGCCACTAACACACTAGAAGTCCTATGGGTGCTGCTGAGAAGAAAATATAGGAGCTCTGTGTGATGCCACTAACACACTAGAAGTCCTATGGGTGCTGCTGAGAAGAAAATATAGGAGCTCTGTTTGCTGCTACTAACACACTAGAAGTCCTATGGGTGCTGCTGAGAAGAAAATATAGGAGCTCTGTTTGCTGCCACTAACACACTAGAAGTCCTATGGGTGCTGCTGAGAAGAAAATATAGGAGCTCTGTGTGATGCCACTAACACACTAGAAGTCCTATGGGTGCTGCTGAGAAGAAAATATAGGAGCTCTGTGTGATGCCACTAACACACTAGAAGTCCTATGGGTGCTGCTGAGAAGAAAATATAGGAGCTCTGTTTGCTGCCACTAACACACTAGAAGTCCTATGGGTGCTGCTGAGAAGAAAATATAGGAGCTCTGTTTGCTGCCACTAACACACTAGAAGTCCTATGGGTGCTGCTGAGAAGAAAATATAGGAGCTCTGTTTGCTGCCACTAACACACTAGAAGTCCTATGGGTGCTGCTGAGAAGAAAATATAGGAGCTCTGTGTGATGCCACTAACACACTAGAAGTCCTATGGGTGCTGCTGAGAAGAAAATATAGGAGCTCTGTTTGCTGCCACTAACACACTAGAAGTCCTATGGGTGCTGCTGAGAAGAAAATATAGGAGCTCTGTTTGCTGCCACTAACACACTAGAAGTCCTATGGGTGCTGTTGGGGTGCAATGCTGTGCTAACAGCACTGCGGTTGGTACTACTGCAATACTGTACTAACAGTAAGCACGCACCAGACTAATCCCCAGCAGCAGCTAATAACACACTAACTGTGCAATCAGCAGCAATGAACGATCAATGACTTAGGTAGCAATGGTTTAGCAAAGAAATAGCCAATGGTTTAGCAAAGAAGAGCAAATCTTTCAGTATCAAGCAAAGACAGAATCAGCAGACTAATCTCTCCTAAAGCCGGAACTCATGTGACCGGGGCCGATGGCGTGGCGGCCTTTTAAATGGTGGGGCGTGTACTAAAGCCCCTGAGCTGTAATTGGCTACAGGCGTCCTGCCTGTAGCCAATTATTGCTCTCCGAGTTTCGGGCGCTGTGATTGGCCAAGCATGCGGGGTCACAGTGCATGCTTGGCCAATCATCAGCCAGCAATGCACTGCGCCGGCCGCGCCGGCCGCAATGCATTGCGGGGCCGCTCGCATCACACGAATGTGATGCGAACGGCCCAAATAGTTCTGGGCTCGACGAGCGAGCGAACGCCCGATGCTCGATTCGAACATGGGTTCGAATCGAGCACCGGGCCCATCCCTAATCTTGGTACACAAATGCTCCATAAGTACTAAATTACAGGAAACAAGCTATAAGTTGCTGACACGGTGGTACCATACACCCGTAAGACTTCACAGATGGGATAGCCAAAAATCTGAGATCTGTTGGAGATGTCAAACTGAAAGGGGCACGTTAGCTCACATTTGGTGGCACTGTGCCCTGATCACCAGCTACTGGTCAGAAGTTCGGAAACTGATTAAACAGATCACTGAAACTAAGCTAAACCTAGATGCTGCATGTTGCCTGCTACATATATCCAGTTTTTCACTTAAGAGATACAAACATTCCCTGACAAAACACCTTCTGAATGCGGCCAAGTCCCTAATTCCCCTGTATTGGAACTCATCTCGAGTCCCATCCATTTCTGAATGGCTCAATAAAGTAGGGGAAATAGCCACCATGGAAGACACCCTGGCCCAGGACGGTGGTGATGCGAAGAAGTTTCACGACACCTGGCGACCGTGGTTTGATTTTAAGTATTCTCAGGAATATACACATGTGGGTACGAACACACCCACCTAAGACTGTTCGATATGGTAATTTCTCCTACGGTTGGCCCTCGGAGGCTGACCGCCTTTTAAGACCAACCCGGCTACACTTTGAAGTGAGCGCAATATCCCCTCCCCCCCCCTTTTTTTTTTCTCTCCCTACCTTTATTTGCTTCCCCCCTACTTTCTCTTTCCCTTTTCTTAAATCTAAACACTGCTACAATTGAGATAGCGGATGTTGACAATAATGTTTGATCAGAAAGTACTGACCAATAATGCTCCTTTATCCCTTATAACTAGAAGACACTGTTACGTTCTAACTTTTTGACTATGTACAGATTGACATTATTTCCTATGAAGTATGTTCAGAAGACTGGTAATAACGTGTAATGGCTTTATTTCTTTACTAATCATTCAACACTCTCACTGACAGTCATGGCTCATACCCATGACTGTCGCCAGTCGGCAGTCTTCAGCTAGGCTTTGTTACTGATTTCTTGCCACACTGTACTGTTTTGATCGCAATGTTTGCAGTTGCATCTGCGTTCTTTGATAAGTGCACTCCTGTATTGTTTTCATTCTTTTTCTTAATAAATACTTTGAATGAAAAAAAAAAGTGTCTAGATTCCCCTGCTGTTTTTTGAGATCTAAAAAAATTAGGTCTTCATTCACCTTTGTGTATTTGTTGGTCATAAGTGCTGAGTTTAAAACTTTCGGAATAGTGTCATGTAAAGTGGAGTGCCCTACTGCCCCTTCCATAGGGGTGGCAGTGTCTGTAGTGGTACGTTTAGGAAGTGCACGTGCTGTTTTGGACGTTTTAGGGCCCTTTTTGTCTTTTTTAGGGTTGGCTGGTGGAGTACCACCGCCATACCGTAGTCTTTTACGTGATGAATTAGCTGCAGGTGTCATTGTGGCACGTACATTGCTTTGTTGAGAAAACGCTGATAGAGATGAATCGGATTCGGCTTCTGTGGTAGGGTTTATAGTGTGGATAGCACGAGAAACACCCCTTCTACCAGAGTTTTCTCCTGACCACCTGTAAGCATAACCCTCAGTAAAGGCTGATTTGTCCTTACTGAATTTGATTTGTTTTTTAATAATGATCTCTTTATTGATTACTTCCAATCAGTCTTTTAGTTCTTTCCACTTTGCTGTATACGTATTGTTGCCAGCTAGGTGGAGATATTCAGAGTTTAAATGTTCAATCCCCTTATCAACTATGCTGGGAATATTGTATGATGAGTGACCTCATCAATTCAAAGCTACAATTGGTAAGTGTGCTTTCCCATGATTTTTTTAAATCCGCAGATGGATCCTTAATAGTAGGGAAGATTTGAAGATTTGAACTCTAATGCCCCATACACACGATCATTTTTCATGCCGTTAAAAATGCCATTAAAAAAAATGGCCATTAAAAATGATCGTGTGTATGGGGCATTAGGCCAATTGGACAAGTATTCTCAGCCAAATATAGTTTAAAGTATTCAATGTGCCAATGTAAGTGCGACTTGCATTTCAACAAGCTAAACATCTTAGCAAAAAACGTTTTAATATCATCTTCGATCTTATGATTACTAAGACAGGCCGTCTGTATGTTTGTCATAAATCCTGCCCAATCAGTGCCGGGAACGTCCATCATCAATAACACCTAAGGGAGGCTTGGCTTTAAGTGTAAAATGGGGATCGGGGATAATAGTTTTTACAATAGTAAATAATAGAGGCACTCAGGGGAGTGCATTCATCGAGAACAGTGAAATCATCAACGAGTGCACTAACGAAACGGCTGTGTTCTCCACCCAATAATTGTAACAACATTTTTGAGCATAGCCTCACATAATATTCGATAATAAATAGAAAAGAAGTACCATCATCCAATTTATATAGGAGAACTAGACAAGGTGGAAATATGGAAATATGGAGGCAGTTGCTAATGCTGCCCAACCCAATATAACCACCTAAAGGGAGGACATACTGGACTATCTCGGTACTGATACAATGACAATGTAGTATAATATAAAAATATTGTTTAATACATATAAAACATACACACAAAAAAAAACTGCAAATTGTATACTATATTAATGCATTTAATTCTATGTGAATTGTTTTAGAAGACTTGCTCCCCCTGGTGTAGGATCTGATTGCAGGAGGCTCATCCTTATTCCCCATCGGCGGACTTGAGCTTGTCCTGGTAGGGACGCTCTCTGAGCTGTCCCTACTTGCACCGACGAGCCCGGTCTTCTTGGCCAATGGGCTCTGTCGGAGCGCACATGCGCAGTAGCGCTTCACACGCACCTGCGCAGTGTGGACAAGCTGACCCTGTGACGTCAAACGTCTCCAGCAGCGTGATCTACGTCCACAGGGTTGGGGAGCTCATATAACGGCCCCGCAACGGGACCGTTTGGTGTGAGCCGCATTGACTCTCCCACTGGGCAGATGTGGCGGGCGGTGTGCTGATTAGGTGAGTGATGGTGGCTGCGAGCGGTGGGTATGGATTATTTCCCTATACATTTCCCCTCCTTCGGATTTAAAGCGGGGTTCCACCCTCGATTTTTTTTTTTAAAGTCAGCAGCTACAAACACTGTAGCTGCTGACTTTTAATAAGGACACTTACCTGTCCTAGGCGCCCGCAAAGTCGGCATCCCCAAGGCCGATAACTCAATCGCAGCATGTCCCCGGCAGGTCCCCGCGCCGCCATCCTCACTAAGGGAAACAGACAGTGAAGCCTTGCGGCTTCACTGCACATGCGCGAGCCGCGCGGTGCTTTGTGAATGGGCCGGCTGCTCTCTGGGATACACACAGCTCCCAGAAGGCAGCACGCCCCATTCACCAGAAGACCCCTTGAGTAGGACAGAGGAAGAAGACCAGCCGCGGACGATGAAGAGGCAGATTAGGGACTTCCGCATAGCAACTGCTATTTCTGGTAAGTAATTTTTTTTTTTCAATTATTTTATTTATATTTGTAGATTTTTGGTAAAAAAAAAATCAGGGTGGAACTCCACTTTAACTGTATTGTGCCTCCCTCTCCCCTCCCCCTTCTCCCTCTCTCCACAGAAGGTTGCCACATAGTGTGGTACTGACTGATTAGTCCAATCATTTTTTAGACAAACATAAGACATCAGCTACCTATGAATGTACTTGTTCTCAGATTACCTCTGCACCGTCCATGTGATCATCCTGCCCTTGGTTACTGTGACACTCAGCTTGTTGTAGAGCCTGGTGAGCGCCAATCCAATACATGGTTATTCTGATGGTGGATGGGATTGCATTATTCATCCTCACTGGCTGCACCCCCTTTCCCCACTCATCTTTCGCCCCATTCCCCCCTTCCCCAATTCCCCACACCCACCCTTCCCGCGTCCCCAAACTAACCTCCCCTACCTCCCCTACCCCCAACACTCACCTCCCTCCCCCCTCCACATTTCCCCTACCCCTCTTCCCCTCCCCCTCCCCTTTCCCCCTCCCCCTCCTTTTTCACCCCCTTTCCTCCCTCTCCCCCTCTCCCTCCTTTCCCCCCTCCTTTTTCTTCACTTTCCCCCTCTCCTTCCTTCCCCCTCTTTTCCCTCCCCTTCCCCCCATCCTTCCCCCCCTCCTTTCCCTTTCCTCCTCTCCCTTTCCTCCTCTCCACGTAGGCCAACCACACTGCCCCACCCGGGTTTTATCTATTTCTAGATAATGTCATTAATACATACCATATTACCTTTTAATTAGAGACTGTAATTTACACTTCCCCTCGTCCGCCACGGGGGGTATGGTTCGAGCCATCTGTTGTCTGACCGATTGGGTGAGCAGGTTTTGTTATCTTAAATAGGGATGAGCTCGGTGTTCGAGTCGAACATACGTTCGACTCGAACATCGGCTGTTCGATCGTTCGACGAAGATCGAACTATTTGGGCCGTTGGCACCAAATTCGAGTGACTCGAACGGCCCACAATGCACTACGCCATCACAGTGCAATCCAGGCGCTGTGATTGGCCAAGCATGCACTGTGACCCTGCATGCTTGGCCAATCACAGCGCCGGCAGCGAGGAGAGCCATAATTGGCCACAGGCAGGATGCCTGTGGCCAATTATAGCTCAGGGGGATTTAGTACACGCCCCACACTATAAAAGGCTGCCATCGCGGCGGCCTTGTGTAGTGTGTTCCGGTTCAGGGAGAGAGAAGGATAGGCAGGGACAGTGTCAGTGCTATTTGTTCATTTAACTTCTGTGCAGGGAGAGAGAAGGATAGGCAGGGACAGTGTCAGTGATATTCTTTGCTAAACCTTGTGTACAGGGAGAGAGAAGGATAGGCAGGGACAGTGTCAGTGATATTCTTTGCTAAACCTTGTGTGCAGGGAGAGAGAAGGATAGGCAGGGGACAGTGTCAGTGTCATTTTTGCTAAGCCTCCTGCACAGTATACACCTGAAGCTAGCCCTTATTGCTGTGTTTTCCTGTTGTGTAACACAGGCAGGCATCTGCAGCACTTACAGCGGGCGTAGTGTGCTTCCTGCAAAAAATAAAAACCTGAAGCTAGCCCTTATTGCTGTGTTTTCCTGTTGTGTAACACAGGCAGGCATCTGCAGCACTTACAGCCGGCATAGTGTGCCTCCTGCACATTATATACCTGAAGCTACCCCTTATTGCTCATGGTTTTTTTCCTTTTGTGTTACACTAACAGGCATCTCCAGCACTTGCAGCGGGCGTAGTGTGCTTCCTGCAAAAAATACACCTGAAGCTAGCCCTTATTGCTGTGTTTTCCTGTTGTGTAACACAGGCCGGCATCTGCAGCACTTACAGCGGGCGTAGTGTGCTTCCTGCAAAATATACACCTGAAGCTAGCCCTTATTGCTGTGTTTTCCTGTTGTGTAACACAGGCAGGCATCTGCAGCACTTACAGCCGGCATAGTGTGTCTCCTGCACATTATACACCTGAAGCTAGCCCTTATTGCTCGTGGTTTTTTTCTTTTGTGTTACACTAACAGGCATCTCCAGCACATGCAGCGGGCGTAGTGTGCTTCCTGCAAAATATACACCTGAAGCTAGCCCTTATTGCTGTGTTTTCCTGTTGTGTAACACAGGCCGGCATCTGCAGCACTTACAGCGGGCGTAGTGTGCTTCCTGCAAAATATACACCTGAAGCTAGCCCTTATTGCTGTGTTTTCCTGTTGTGTAACACAGGCAGGCATCTGCAGCACTTACAGCCGGCATAGTGTGCCTCCTGCACATTATATACCTGAAGCTACCCCTTATTGCTCGTGGTTTTTTTCTTTTGTGTTACACTAACAGGCATCTGCAGCACTTACAGTGGGCGTAGTGTGCTTCCTGCAAAATATACACCTGAAGCTAGCCTTTATTGCTGTGTTTTCCTGTTGTGTAACACAGGCAGGCATCTGCAGCACTTACAGCCGGCATAGTGTGCCTCCTGCACATTATACACCTGAAGCTAGCCCTTATTGCTTGTGTTTTTTTTTCTTTTGTGTTACACTAACAGGCATCTCCAGCACTTGCAGCGGGCGTAGTGTGCTTCCTGCAAAAAATACACCTGAAGCTAGCCCTTATTGCTGTGTTTTCCTGTTGTGTAACACAGGCCGGCATCTGCAGCACTTACAGCGGGCGTAGTGTGCTTCCTGCAAAATATACACCTGAAGCTAGCCCTTATTGCTGTGTTTTCCTGTTGTGTAACACAGGCAGGCATCTGCAGCACTTACAGCCGGCATAGTGTGTCTCCTGCACATTATACACCTGAAGCTAGCCCTTATTGCTCGTGGTTTTTTTCTTTTGTGTTACACTAACAGGCATCTCCAGCACTTGCAGCGGGCGTAGTGTGCTTCCTGCAAAAAATACACCTGAAGCTAGCCCTTATTGCTGTGTTTTCCTGTTGTGTAACACAGGCCGGCATCTGCAGCACTTACAGCGGGCGTAGTGTGCTTCCTGCAAAATATACACCTGAAGCTAGCCCTTATTGCTGTGTTTTCCTGTTGTGTAACACAGGCCGGCATCTGCAGCACTTACAGCGGGCGTAGTGTGCTTCCTGCAAAATATACACCTGAAGCTAGCCCTTATTGCTGTGTTTTCCTGTTGTGTAACACAGGCAGGCATCTGCAGCACTTACAGCCGGCATAGTGTGTTTCCTGCACATTATACACCTGAAGCTAGCCCTTATTGCTCGTGGTTTTTTTCTTTTGTGTTACACTAACAGGCATCTGCAGCACTTACAGCAGGCGTAGTGTGCTTCCTGCAAAATATACACCTGAAGCTAGCCCTTATTGCTGTGTTTTCCTGTTATGTAACACAAGCAGGCATCTGCAGCACTTACAGTGGGCGTAGTGTGCCTCCTGCACAGTATACACCTGAAGCTACACCTTATTGCTGGTTTTCCCATCTCCCTGCAGGCCATTAGAATGTCTGGAAGGCAAACAAGGAGAGGCAGACAGTCAGGAGGCAATAAAAGAGGGCAAACAGGCTCTGTGTCTAGAGACAACAGTGCTGGTCGTGGACGCGGTGCATCGTCATCAGCACGTGGCCATGGGACACGCTTGTCCTTATTTTCGGCAGCTGGACGTGTTGAGCCGCATCATGCCGAAGACTTGGTAGAGTGGATGACCAAGCCCTCCTCATCCTCCTCATTCTCTCTCACCCAGGCTCAGGGTATTGGCAAAGCAGCTGCCAAAGCGTCCTCTTCCCTCGTATCAATGTCATCATCAGTCACTCCTTCCCTAGACCCACCGTGTCCTCCTGAGGAGTCCCCCGAACTGTTTGAGCACAGTGTTGGGTACATGCTCCAGGAGGATGCCGAGCGTTTCAAAGGGTCTGATGATGATACCCAGCTAGAGGAAGGCAGTAGCGTGAGAGCAGAGAGAGGGGATGCTCAAGAAGGACAGCAATCTGGCAGTCATGTTCCAGCAGCTGCAGCATACTGCTAGATTGGCTCCAGTGATGAGGAGGGAGGGGATGATGAGGTCACTGACTCCACATGGGTGCCTGATAGGAGAGAGGAGGAGGATGAGGAGAACGCACATCTCCAACGAGGCAGGATGCCCTCGGGGGGCCAGCGTAAGGGCAGCACACCGACTGAATCACACCGCAGAGCTCCGCCTGTGCAGGGCGCTGCCTCCACCCATTATTCCAAAAGTTCTTTGGTGTGGGCCTTTTTTGAATCAAGTGCATCAGGTCGCACCGCTGCTGTTTGCAACATATGTCTGAAGTGTATCTCGCGTGGCCAAAACATCAGCCGCTTGGGCACCACATGCTTGACCAGACATAGGTTGACCTGCCATGCAGCTCGTTGGCAAGCGTATCTTAAAGACACACACCAAAGAACAAAGCGGACCTCTCCTTGCTCCTCATCAGCTGGGATCTCCAACCCCACTGTACCTTCAGTTCTCTCTGAAACCTGCACTGAGAGGAATGAAGGTGTAGAATTAGGTGTGTCACAGCCAAGTACTTGCGGGCACTTTGCTAGCAGTACACAGACGTCCGAATCTAGCAGGCAAATTTCCCTGCCCCAGCTGCTGGACCGTCAAAAGAAGTTCACTCCCAGCCATCCACATGCCCAGCGGTTGAATGCTAGCTTGGCTAAATTGCTAGCAATTCAACTGCTGCCTTTTCAGTTGGTAGACTCGGCCCCCTTCCGTGAGTTTGTGCAATGTGCGGTTTCTCAGTGGCAGGTTCCCAAACGCCACTTTTTCTCACGGAAGGCGATTCCGGCTCTCTACCGGCATGTGGAAGGCAATGTCCATGCCTCGCTGGACAGGGCGGTCAGCGGTAAGGTGCATATTACCGCTGACTCATGGCCCAGCAGGCATGGACATGGACGTTACCTTTCTTTCACGGCCCATTGGGTCACTCTCTTGGCAGCTGGGAAGGATGCAGGACAAGGTGCAGTAGTGTTGGAGGTTGTTTCGCCGCCACGCCTCCAAAATGCTACTACTGGTTGTGACACACCTCTCTCCTCCACCCCCTCCTCTTCTTCTTCCTCAATGGCCACTTCCTGTGCTTTGTCCTCGGAACCAGCGGTGCTCTGTAGGCGATCAAGGGGCTACGCAAGTACGCAGGCAAAAACATGCCATGCCGTGCTTGCGCTGGTGTGTTTGGGGGACAGGAGCCACACTGGGGCAGAGGTTCTGTCTGCTCTGCAGGGGCAGGCCGAGAGGTGGTTGACGCCACGCCAGCTTAAGCCAGGAATGGTGGTTTGCGACAATGGCACCAACCTCCTCTCCGCCCTCCGACAGGGACAACTGACCCATGTGCCCTGTGTGGCTCACCTCCTTAACCTGGTGGTGCAGCGGTTCTTGGGCAGGTACCCGGGCTTACAGGATGTCCTGAGGCAGGCCAGGAAAGTCTGTGTGCATTTCCGCAGATCATATAATGCCAGTGCTCGGCTGGCTGAGCTGCAAAAGGAGTTGAACCTGCCCAAGAACCGCCTTATATGTGACATGCCCACCAGGTGGAACTCAATGTTGGCCATGCTGCAGCGGC
Organism: Rana muscosa; assembly: GCA_029206835.1. Classification (NCBI taxonomy): domain Eukaryota; kingdom Metazoa; phylum Chordata; class Amphibia; order Anura; family Ranidae; genus Rana; species Rana muscosa. Next base: position 966,068,189 of record CM055118.1, read on the forward strand.
TGCACACGCAGCAGAGGGCCATCAATGAGTACCTGTGCGACTACGGCACCAGGACAGGGTCAGGGGAGCTCAGGTTTTTTTCACCACGCCAGTGGGGCATGATCCGGGATGCATGCACTGTCCTGGCACCATTTGAGGAGGCCACGAGGATGGTGAGCAGTGACAGTGCATGCATCAGTGACACTGTACCTCTTGTCCACCTGTTGGAGCATACGCTGCATGGAATAATGGACAGGGCACTTGAGGCAGAACAGAGGCAGGAAGAGGAGGACTTCCTTGCCTCTCAAGGCCCCCTTTACCTAGACAGTGTTCCTTCTGTCCCACCCATCACACAGGAAGAGGACGAGGAGGAGGAGGAGCAGGAGGAGGATTGTGTCAGCATGGAGGTGGAGCATGGCACTCAGCATCAACAGCAGCAGCCTTCCTGCAAAGTCTGCGGAAGGATCCTCGTATTCTTCGGATCAAGGAGAGGGACCATTACTGGCTGGCCACTCTCCTTGATCCACGGTACAAGGGTAAGGTTGCGGACCTTATCTTGCCATCGCAGAGGGAGCAGAGGATGAGACATCTCCGGGAGGCCTTGCAGAAAGGTCTGTGCAACGCGTTCCCAGAGACTGGGAGGTTACAAACTCCTGGTCCTGGACAACGAGTTGCTGAGGCTTCGGTCAGTAGCAGAAGGAGCGGTGGAGAAGGTGGCCGTCTGACCGATGCGTTCAGACAATTTTTTAGTCCGCAGCCCCAAGGTATGATCGGTTCCAGCAACCATCGCCAGCGTCTGATATACATGGTGCAGGAATACCTAGGGGCAAGGTCAGACTTGGACACCTTTCCCACCAAAAATCCTCTGGCTTACTGGGTGTTGAGGATGGATCACTGGCCAGAGCTTGCACAGTATGCAATTGAGCTACTGGCCTGTCCTGCATCCAGCGTTCTTTCGGAACGCACATTCAGTGCTGCTGGAGGCTTTGTCACGGATCACAGGGTGCGCCTGTCCACCGACTCGGTTGATCGACTGACCTTCATAAAGATGAACCAGTCTTGGATCACCACCAGCTACCAAGCACCTGAAGCTGATATAACAGAATAATTAATTTTCAAATGTCACATCCCTTCAAGACTGATGCTGATGCTGAGTGACTGTCCTGTTATGTTGACTGACTATCCTCCTCCTTCTCAATGATCCGAATCTTGAGGATAGCTTGGAAGAACTTTTTTGTTTCTGGGTGCCGCCACCAGTGGCTAAGGCCCAATTTTTCAGCCCCTGTTTAACAGGGGCATGTAATTAAAATTTTTGATGCAATGCTTTGCAGCAGGGCTCATTCCCGCACTCCAACTAGAGTATCTGGGAGAGGTTGCAGTGTCGTCGCACCAGCACCAGTGCCTAAGGCCCAATTTTTCAGCCCCTGTTTAACAGGGGCGTGTAATTACAATTTTTGATGCAATACTTTGCAACAGGGCTCATTGCTGTGCTCCAAGTACAGTATCTGTGAGGGGTTGCAGTGTTGTGGCACCAGTGCCTAAGGCCCAATTTTTCTGCCCCTGTTTAACAGGGGCATGTAATTACAATTCTTGATCTAATAATTCACAGCAGGGCCCATTCATGCGCCCACCAAGAGTAACTGTGAGGGCTTACAGTGTTGTGACAACACCACCACCACCGCCACCACCAAAGGCCCAATTTTTCAGCCCCTGTTCAACAGGGCCATGCAATTACAATTCTTGATCTAATAATTCACAGCAGGGCCCATTCATGCGCCCACCAAGAGTAACTGTGAGGGCTTACAGTGTTGTGGCACCAGCACCACCACCAAAGGCCCAATTTTTCCAAACACTGTTCAACAATGGCATGTAAATACAATTCCTGATATAATAGTTCACAGCAGGGCATTCCAGCGCCCACCAAGAATAACTGTGAGGGCTCACAGTGTTGTGACAACACCAACATGTAAGGGGCAAATTTCAGCAGAGTATATACGGCAGGCCCCTACTTTTAAACATCCAACTTACAAACGACTCCTACTTGCAAATGGAAGGAGACAACAGGAAGTGAGAGGAAATCTACCCCTTGGAAGGGAAATTCTCTCCTGTAAGAGTTAATATGGGAAAAAGGTGTCTCCTCTCTACTGATGCTTTATCACCAATCCTTGTTTCAATAAAAACCCCACTTTTCAAAAACATTTTTCATTGGGACGGAAAGTGAGGTGAAATGTTCTGAACAAGGGGCACAGACAGCAAAACAAATGTTACAGGGGTGATAACCCTTCCCTATGTTTTCCAAAAAGCTTAAAAATTGATTTTTTGGCTGGAGCTACACTTAAACAATGTATGTGTTCAAAATTACAAACAGATTCTACTTAAGAACAAACCTACAATCCCTGTCTTGTTTGCACCGCCTGTATACTGCTGTTCAGAGTATATAGGGCCTTTTTTATTTTGTGTGCGGGGTTCCCCTTAATATGCATACAAGACCTAAAGGGGCTGGTAATGGGCTGGGGTAGGGGGGGAGGCTGGTGGGGTAGCCATGCCATTTTTCTCAAAGATTTTTATCCATATTTCCGGGACCAGACATGACATTAAAGCCGCAAGCAGTTTTAAATGGCTTTTTTTCCTTTACAAATGTCATTTTGTGCAGGGACAGTTCTAAACACGGGAAACACATGCCACTTCACAGGCATACTTTAGACACCCCCCAGGTACGATAATTAACCACTTAACGACCGATCACTGTATATATACGTCGGCAGAATGGCACGGACAGGCACAATCACGTACCTGTACGTGCCTGCCTTCGTATGGGTGGGGGGTCCCATCGGACCCCCCTCCGGTACAGTGAGCAGCCGGGATCGCTTCGGGAGTGATCTGTGATGAGGGGGCCGCCATTTGATTCTGGCCACCCCCTCGCGATCGCTCCCGGCGAATGAAAAGCTTCCTCTGCCTGTGTAGTGTTTACACAGGCAGGAGGAAGTGATGTCATCTCTCATGCGGCGCTCACATATATCGAGCGCCGCATGAGAGAAGACATCAGGTTAGTGCACTAAACGGCACACTGACACCAGGACACATAGGCACACGATCGCCCCCCCAGACACCCCCAGATCACCCCCCAGCCCCCAGTCACAGTGTCACTAATTGCAGTGACCATTTATTTACTGATCACTGCAATCAGTGACATTTGTGACTGTAAAAGTGTCAGGGCAGAGTGTTTTAGGTCCAGTGTAGCCCCCTAACCCCCCCTAATGAAGGTTTAACCCCTTGATCGCCCCCCAAGTAATCCTTTCACCGCTGTCACTAAGCGATCGATTTCTGATCGCTGTCTTAGTGTCAGTGATGCCGATAGGTAGCCAGTTATTTTTTTTAGGTTCGCCGCAGGTTTTTATAGCGTCAGGTACCCCCATATATTACCTAATAAAGGTTTAACCCCTTGATCGCCCCCCAGGTAACCCTTTCATCCCCTTTTGCCAGTGTCACTAAGCGATCGTTTTTCTGATCGCTGTATTAGTTATGCTGGTGCCGATAGGTAGCCAGTTATTTTTTTTAGGTTCGCCGCAGGTTTTTATAGCGTCAGGTACCCCCATATATTATCTAATAAAGGTTTTAACCCCCTAATTGCCCCTAGTTAACCCTTTCACCAGTGATCACCGTATAAGTGTTACTGGTGACACTGGTTAGTTAGTTTGCTTTTTATAGTGTCAGGGCACCCGCCCTATATAACCCAATAAAGGTTTAACCCCCTGATCGCCCAGCGGGTGATATCAATTAGGTTTTAGTGTCAGAGAGGGTCTGCGTCGCCCCAGGCAACGTCAGGTTAGTGCCAGGAACGCTAACACCCACGCGTGAAGCATACACCTCCCTTAGTGGTTTAGTATCTGAACAGATCAATATCTGATCTGATCAGATCTATACTAGCGTCCCCAGCAGTTTAGGGTTCCCAAAAACGCAGTGTTAGCGGGATCAGCCCAGAAACCTGCTAGCACCTGCGTTTTGCCCCTCCGTCCAGCCCAGGCCACCCAAGTGCAGTATCGATCGATCACTGTCACTTACAAAACACAACACACATAACTGCAGCGTTCGCAGAGACAGGCCTGATCCCTGCGACTCCAGTGCTGTAGGAGGTGATTTCACCATCACAGTTAAAAAAAAAAGAGCATATATGCCGAAGCAGGGGGGCAGCAGGGGCGGAGGAGCGATTTTGCTCCTAATGCCGCGTACATACGGTCAAAATTCCGACGGAGGCATGCCCGTGCGGCATAACTTTTGCGGGAGGATGCCCCCATGCTTCGGCATATATAAATGGTGCATGTATGCCCATCATTAGAAGTGGCTGAATGAAGGGAGGTATTCTAATGGTGGGCATTCCCACCGATCAATCTCTTTTTTTTCGTTCAGCCAACAGGCTGCATGAAAAAAAAGATTACAATACATGTCCAACAAGGACCAGCAACGTACTGGTATGTTGCTGGACTTTGGTTATACCAGATTGATGCCTGCGGGTTTAGGTATCATCTTGGTATCATTCTTTTCAGCCAGCGGCCGACTTTCATGTAAAAGCAATCCTAGTGGCTAATTAGCCTCTGGACTGCTTTTACAAGCAGTGGGAGGGAATGTCCCCCCCCCCCCCCGGATATAAAAAGCGCCATTGGGAAAGCATTTTAATCACACCGATCTTGGTGTGGTCAGATGCTTTGAGGGCAGAGGAAAGATCTAGGGTCCAATAGACCCCAGTTTTTTCAAAAAAAGACTACCTATTGCTATCATGGGGGATATTTACATTCCCTGAGATAACAATAAGAATGATAAAAAAAAATATGGAAAGAACAGTTTAAAAATTAAATAAAAAAGCAAGATTAATAATAAAAAAAAAAAGCACCCCTGTCCCGCCCTGCTCTTGCGCAATGGCGAACACAAGCGTCGGTCTGGCGTCATATGTAAACAGCAATTGCATCATGCATGTGAGGTATCACCGCGAAGGTCAGATCGAGGGCAGTAATTTTAGCAGTAGACCTCCTCTGTAAATCTAACGTGGTACCCTGTAATGGCTTTTAAAAATGTATGTAGTTTGTCGCCACTGCGCGTTTGTGCGAAATTTTAAAGCATGTCATGTTTGGTATCTATGTACTCAGCCTAAGATCATCTTTTTTATTTCATCAAGCATTTGGGCAATATAGTGTGTTTTAGTGCATTACAATTAAAAAAAGTGTATTTTTTCCCAAAAAAATGCGTTTGAAAAATCACTGCGCAAATACTGTGTGGAAAAAAAAAATGCAACACCCACCATTTTAATCTGTAGGGCCTTTGCTTTAAAAAATATATATAATGTTTGGGGGTTCAACATAATTTTCTTGCAAAAAAATAAATATGTTTTCATGTAAACAAAAAGTGTCAGAAAGGGCTTTGTCTTCAAGTGGTTAGAAGAGTGGATGTAAGCTTCCTAATGTTGTGTATAAAATGCCAGGACAGTTCAAAACCCCCCCAAATGACCCCATTTTGGAAAGCAGACAACCCAAGCTATATACTGAGAGGCATGTCGAGTCCATGGAATATTTTATATGTTGACACAAGTTGCGGAAAAAATACAATTTTTTTTTTTTTTTTTGCACAAAGTTGTCACTAAATGATATATTGCTCAAACATGCCATGGGCATATGTGGAATTACACCCCAAAATACATTCTGTTGCTTCTCCCGAGTACGGGGATACCACATGTGTGAGACTTTTTGGGAACCTAGCCACGTACGGGACCACAAAAACCAAGCACCGCCTTCAGGCTTTCTAAGGGTATAAATTTTTGATTTCACTCCTCACTGCCTATCACAGTTTCGGAGGCCATGGAATGCCCAGATGGCACAAAACCCCCCCAAATGACCCCATTTTGGAAAGTAGACACCCCAAGCTATTTGCTGAGAGGTATGGTGAGTATTTTGCAGATCTCGCTTTTTGTCACAAAGTTTTGAAAAAAAATAAAAAATAAAATTGTATTTCTTAATTTTCAAAAACAAATGAGAGCTGTAAAATACTCACCATGCCTCTCAGCAAATAGCTTGGGGTGTCTACTTTCCAAAATTGGGTCATTTGGGGGGGGTTCTGTGCTATTTTGGCATTTTTTGGCCTTCGAAACTGTGATAGGTAGTGAGGAGTGAAATCAAAAATTTGCGCCCTTAGAAATCCTGAAGACGGTGCTTGGTTTTCGGGGTTCCGTACGCGGCTAGGCTCCTAAAAGGTCCCACACATGTGGTATCCCCTTACTCAGGAGAAGCAGCAAAATGTATTTTGGGGTGCAATTCCACATATAACCATGGCATGTGTGAGCAATATATCATTTAGTGACAACTTTTTGTAATTTTTTTTTTTTTTTTGTCATTATTCAATCACTTGGGACAAAAAAAAAATATTTAATGGGCTCAACATGCCTCTCAGAAATTTCCTTGGGGTGTCTACTTTCCAAAATGGGGTCATTTGGGGGGGGGTTGTACTGCCCTGCCATTTTAGCACCTCAAGAAATGAGATAGGCAGTCATAAATTAAAAGCTGTGTAAATTCCAGAAAATGTACCCTAGTTTGTAGACGCTATAACTTTTGCGCAAACCAATAAATATACGCTTATTGACATTTTTTTTACTAAAGACATGTGGCTGAATACATTTTGGCCTAAATGTATGACTAAAATTTAGCTTATTCGATTTTTCTTATAACAAAAATTAGAAAATATTATTTTTTTTCAAAATTTTCAGTCTTTTTCCGTTTATATCGCAAAAAAAAAAAATCGCAGAGGCAATCAAATACCATTAAAAGAAAGCTCTATTTGTGGGAAGAAAAGGACGCAAATTTTGTTTGGGTACAACATTGCATGTCCGCACAATTTCCAGTTAAAGCAGCGCAGTGCCAAATTGTGAAATCACCTCTGGTCATTAAGCTGCGTAATGGTCCGGGGCTTAAGTGGTTAAAGAGATATTTCACTTTTTTTTTTTTTACTTTATGCATCATTAAAATGACTGCTCCAGAAAAAACTTCAGTTTTTAAAACTTATTTTTGCATTGATACATGTCCCCTGGGGCAGAACCCGGGTCCCCAAGCCCTTTTTAGGACAATAACATGCATATTAGTCGTTATAATTAGCACTTTAGATTTCGAATGTTCGTATCCATTGTATTTAATAGGGTTTTTAACGTTCGCGCAAACTTTCGGTCCGTTCGAAGGTTCTGGTGCGAACCGAACCGGGGGGTGTTCGGCTCATCCCTAATCTTAAACAATGACTGTATTTCTGTATTATATCCTGTGTATATATTGCTTTATATATATGTTTTGGTTTATTGCATTATTTGTTTCACAGACTACTCCTGCTGAGGAAGCGGCTTAGCCCGTGAAACTGGTAGAGGCAACATTTCATACTCCACTCCAACAGAAACTTCACAGGGTCACCTGTTAGTAGTTGTTGTTTTTTGTGGTGTATTGTTTTTAATACTTGTGTATGTTTTATATGTATCAACCTCTTGAGATCCGGGCCATATACAAATGACGGCCTCAAGGTGGATCTACAAATCCGGGAGGCCGTCAATGACGGGTATTCCGGCCACTGGGGGGCGCGCGAGCGCGCGCCCGGCGCGTCACTGGGATGTTGATGCGCGTGCCTGGCGGCCGCGATGTCCCCAAGGCACCCGCGATCGGCCGGTACACAGACAAGGATGTGGATCTCTGTGTGTAAACACAGAGATCCACGTCCTGTCAGGGAGAGGAGACCGATGCTGTGTCCCTTGTACATAGGGACATAGATCGGTCACCTCCCCCAGTCAGTCCCCTCCCCCACACAGTAGTAATCACTCCCAGGGCAAACATTTAACCCCTTCCTCGCCCACTAGTGTTAACCCCTTCCCTGCCAGTGTCATTTTTACAGTAACCAGTGCATTTTTATAGCACTGATCGCTGTAAAAATGACAATGGTCCCAAAATGGTGGCAAAAGTGTCCGATGTGTCCGCCATAATGTCGCAGTCACAATAAAAATCGCTGATCGCCGCCATTACTAGTAAAAGAAAAATATTAATAAAAATGCTATAAAACTATCCCCTATTTTGTAGACGCTATAACTTTTGCGCAAACCAATCAATAAACGCTTATTGCGATTTTTTTAACCAAAAATATGTAGAAGAATACGTATCGGCCTAAACTGAGGAAAACATTTTTTTTTTTTTTTTTAAATTGGGATATTTATTATAGCAAAAAGTTAAAAATAGTGTTTTTTTCAAAATCGTCGCTCTTTTTTTGTTTATAGCGCAAAAAATAAAAACCGCAGAGATGATCAAATACCACCAGAAAGCTCTATTTGTGGGAAATAAAGGACATCAATTTTGTTTGTGAGCCACGTCGCACGACTGCGCAATTGTCATTCAAAACGTGACAGCGCTGAAAGCTGAAAATTGGCCTGGGCAGGACGGGGGTTTAAGTGCCCAGTAAGCAAGTGGTTAAACAATATTTTTATATTATACTACATTGTCATTGTATCAGTATCGAAATAGTCCAGCGTGTCCTCCCTTTAGGTGGTTATATTGGGTTTGGCACCATTAGGTCCAGCATGTCCTCCCTTTAGGTGGTTATATTGGGTTGGGCAGCATTAGTAACTGCCTCCATATTTCCACCTTGTCCAGTTCTCCTATATAAATTGGATGATGGTACTTCTTTTCTATTTATTACAAAAATGTTGTTACCGTCTCTACATTGGGTGAACTTGCATTTTGTGTGTTTCATGGACTGTGCATGTGTTTTCAATTGCCTCATTAGCACACAAACTTATGTTATATAAAGTTTGCATATAGCATTCTTTACCTTGCCCTGAAAAGAGGCAAGATTGCTTGATGGCCTGAATTTTTCTTTGCTGAGCTCGATGGAGCAAAAAGGGATTCAGAACACCCTGCGGTTTCAGGTTATGCCTGGTCATTTGCATAAAGTGAGTTTGGAGTTCCTTGTGCAGGATTTGCTGGAGAAATCGACTGGAGTGGAAAAACGACACATCTATTGTATCCAGGACCAGGCAGCACCAAGGTACTATGATGTTTCTTTTGTGCATAGCAATTTTTGCACGGGAATTTTTGCGAAGTGTAAGGAATTGGAAAAAGTTAATCATGAGTCTATAAGGCCTTTCATAGTGGAACCCTTGTATGCTATGGAGGAGAAACCATTGGTTGTTCACCTGTTTAACCCCTTCACAGACATTGCCTTGGTAGTGGCCTTTTTGAAGAGATACTGCTCTTCAGTGAAGGGAGGCTTCAGGCTGACTATTCGTCTGGGGATCTTTAATAACAATATACAAAAAATGTAGCGCTATACATAAAAGTTATATACAAAACACCCAAGTGTAGTGCTCAAAACAAATAAATGTAAAAGAGTCCGTAAAAAGTCCAAAATGGACAAAATATATGTGTAAATAAAGTCTTTGATGACCATTCAAACGTGGATAGTCTTGAAATTTTCAAAACACAACTGGTGACTTTCAAAAAGCAAATGACTATAACGTGACCACCACCAAATGGAAAGGAGGCTTACCAGATGGAATGGACCCAGTAAACGTATGTCTAAAGGGTCAAACAGGCTTGGTACATGTATACTCGTAGGTCTAGAGTCCTGGCTGGCGTTGCACACATCAATGTCCAAAATCCAGGGTCTAGTGGTGTCACCAAATATCCGAACCCAGTATGATGATGGGATAGCTCACAATGGAACCATATTATAGGGAAGAAGGAGAGGGCACATAGCGTAATAACGTAGATACTATTTATTAAATGCAGGTAGATACACTTACATTCAAGCAGTAAACGTAGCGCTTTGCAAAACACTCAGTGGCAGCAGTGGAATCTCCCGACGCGTTTCGCAATACCTTGCATCGTCTGGGGTATGACTCCACTGTTGCCTGCATATTATTTATAAGTTTAAGGGACCTCCCCCTCATTAATCCATTATGCAATCACTTCCTGAATCTTTCAAAATGGCGTGTCGGCGTGCGTTCCACGCCTCTCTATGTAATCCCTGCATAGTGCGCTAATATATTCATCATATGGGAAGCTGTATGGAAAAAAGATGGGGGGATAGATCCATGTTTGTGTGGAATAACCTCATCATACATGCTAGATACGGGGCATCACTAACCCAATACTTACAATACATCATAGATCTTAGTCTGGCGACTAACGTCGCGGCTGTGACGTCACGCGTAAACCATGTGATAGACGCCATGCAATCGTCCGGCGACGTTACATGACGCGCGAACATCAATGTCCAATCAGACGGCGCCTGAACCATGTGACGGACGCCATGTGATCGTCCAGTGGCGTCACATGACGTCCATATCCAATCAGACGGCGCGACCGCGTCACGAGGAATCCCGCCGTCATGTGACCATCACATGATGTCACATGACCCGCGAGCATCTTAATGAAAAGCGACGCGATCGCGTCATCGCATACAAGCGCCGCCCCCATCTGAGACACGCAGCCCGGATAGGACGTAGAGACGTCCGTATTGAGTCCGACAACGCAATCGCATAATCAAGCGATCACGGCGTGCTTCCCGGAAGTGGGCAACCCTGAAATGCTAATACATTGACTGTGCTCCACCGCCCCATAACGGCAAAAAATGTGAAACGCAGCCAAATGTGTACACACAGGACTCCAACTAATCTACAGGAATTATCTAGCATCGCCCAAATCGGGCGAAAAAAGGAAAAAATTCCCCGGGATAACAATGGTGAAGCTAGTAGCTGTAAGTCTAACTACCCATTAGCACAAAAATAGTTTTATTGTTATAAAAATAATAAAATCAGCTGAGCTGAGGTTAAATTACTAAATGTGTAAACAGATAATAAATATAAAAATAAAAATAAAAAATGAAAAATAAGAAATATCTTTTGGATAACAGATCAAGAAATATAGATGGTCCGCTCCAACTGTGCGAGACTAACGTATCGCACATAGAGAGGACCATCAATGTGGAAGAATGTAGGGACCTCAACCCATCATAACCAATGACGGAAGGAGGCCCACACACCCCAACAGGAGATTGCCCAATGGATGAATGAGGAGCAAATTCCATATGAATCCAAATTTGTCCCCAAACACAACCATACATAATATATTAAAAGTTGTGTAAAGAATATATAAAACCATATTGAATTGGTTAAAAATACAAGAAACACTAAACAACAAGAAAAAGCAGAAAACGGATCCATGATCGAAAGGCACCAACTAATGTTAGGACTGGTCGATGAAGGAATTGATATCCCATTCGACATTTAAACCAGACGGCCTGTGTGTCTGTAATTGGTATATCCAGTAAGTCTCCAGCTGGGACACACCCCTAATTCTGGGGGCACCTCTCCATGGGGGAATAAAACAATCAATGATCAAGAACTGTGTGCCAGCTGGATTCCTACTGTGATGTAACCTATAGTGTCTAGGGACCGTGTGATTCACATCACCCCCTAAAATTAATGTAACATGTTCCCCCACTCTAACCGAAAATGGCCTGATGGTGCGGCCCACATATTGTTTGCCACAAGGGCAGGTGATAAGATATACAATGTGTGTAGTAGAGCATGTACAAAAATGTTTAATTGGGTATGACTTCCCTGTACTGGTAGACCTAAACTCTAAGGTTTTACCTCTCCCGGATGTGTTATATTTACACACACTGCACTTTTTACAGGGATGATATCCCACCAATTGATGAAAAAAGGAAGGACGTACCGGGGGGTTAATGATGTTGGGTGCTATTTTACCCTGGAGAGTGGGTGCACCTCTGAAGACAACTTTGGCCTGTTCGGGTAAAACTGAGCCGAGGATATTGTCATTCCTCAAGATGTTCCAGTGCTTGGCTATAATAGCTTTCACTTGTTTATGTTGCATAGAGAAGGAGGTGAGCATTGCCCATTTGAAGCTGTTGTTGGATTCTACTTTGGGCTTAACTTCCAATAAGGAATGCCTGTCGGTCTCCAGTACTTGTTCGAGATCTCTATCGATCCTGACGGGGTCATACCCCTTATCAATGAATCGTTGTTTGAAAATCTCGGCTTGAGTCAGGAAGATATCGGTATCAGTACAGTTTCGCCTCAACCTCAGAAACTGACTACGTGGGACGGACCTCAACCAAGATTGGTGATGACAACTGTCCTGCGGAATGTATCCATTCCGATCAGTTTTCTTGAAGTGTGTCTGAAAGTGGAACTGTCGATCTTGGATGCTGATCTCCAAATCCAGAAACTGGATTCTTTCATGGCTGGCAGTATATGAGAGAGAAATGCCTCTGTCATTGGCATTAAGATGGCATTAAGATGGTCCATAAAGATCTTAAGTGATGCCAGACTGCCACTCCATAGGAGGAGGATGTCGTCAATGTACCTAGCACAAAACATATTTATTATCTGTTTACACATTTAGTAATTTAACCTCAGCTCAGCTGATTTTATTATTTTTATAACAATAAAACTATTTTTGTGCTAATGGGTAGTTAGACTTACAGCTACTAGCTTCACCATTGTTATCCCGGGGAATTTTTTCCTTTTTTCGCCCGATTTGGGCGATGCTAGATAATTCCTGTAGATTAGTTGGAGTCCTGTGTGTACACATTTGGCTGCGTTTCACATTTTTTGCCGTTATGGGGCGGTGGAGCACAGTCAATGTATTAGCATTTCAGGGTTGCCCACTTCCGGGAAGCACGCCGTGATCGCTTGATTATGCGATTGCGTTGTCGGACTCAATACGGACGTCTCTACGTCCTATCCGGGCTGCGTGTCTCAGATGGGGGCGGCGCTTGTATGCGATGACGCGATCGCGTCGCTTTTCATTAAGATGCTCGCGGGTCATGTGACATCATGTGATGGTCACATGACGGCGGGATTCCTCGTGACGCGGTCGCGCCGTCTGATTGGATATGGACGTCATGTGACGCCACTGGACGATCACATGGCGTCCGTCACATGGTTCAGGCGCCGTCTGATTGGACATTGATGTTCGCGCGTCATGTAACGTCGCCGGACGATTGCATGGCGTCTATCACATGGTTTACGCGTGACGTCACAGCCGCGACGTTAGTCGCCAGACTAAGATCTATGATGTATTGTAAGTATTGGGTTAGTGATGCCCCGTATCTAGCATGTATGATGAGGTTATTCCACACAAACATGGATCTATCCCCCCATCTTTTTTCCATACAGCTTCCCATATGATGAATATATTAGCGCACTATGCAGGGATTACATAGAGAGGCGTGGAACGCACGCCGACACGCCATTTTGAAAGATTCAGGAAGTGATTGCATAATGGATTAATGAGGGGGAGGTCCCTTAAACTTATAAATAATATGCAGGCAACAGTGGAGTCATACCCCAGACGATGCAAGGTATTGCGAAACGCGTCGGGAGATTCCACTGCTGCCACTGAGTGTTTTGCAAAGCGCTACGTTTACTGCTTGAATGTAAGTGTATCTACCTGCATTTAATAAATAGTATCTACGTTATTACGCTATGTGCCCTCTCCTTCTTCCCTATAATATGGTTCCATTGTGAGCTATCCCATCATCATACTGGGTTCGGATATTTGGTGACACCACTAGACCCTGGATTTTGGACATTGATGTGTGCAACGCCAGCCAGGACTCTAGACCTACGGGTATACATGTACCAAGCCTGTTTGACCCTTTAGACATACGTTTACTGGGTCCATTCCATCTGGTAAGCCTCCTTTCCATTTGGTGGTGGTCACGTTATAGTCATTTGCTTTTTGAAAGTCACCAGTTGTGTTTTGAAAATTTCAAGACTATCCACGTTTGAATGGTCATCAAAGACTTTATTTACACATATATTTTGTCCATTTTGGACTTTTTACGGACTCTTTTACATTTATTTGTTTTGAGCACTACACTTGGGTGTTTTGTATATAACTTTTATGTATAGCGCTACATTTTTTGTATATTGTTTGTTTTTTGCTTTTTCCATAGGCATTGTAGCTGCTCACATTTGTTAGTAGCGCGAATATTGTTTGTATTTTGTGCTATTTTTTGGTTTGAATATATTTGCTGCAGCTACTTACTCTGTTCATTACACATCTTGTTATGGATGTGTTTGATTACAGAGCTTCTCGCACTGTTAACACGGATGGTGTGTTTTCCACCACCAATAGTGATACAGAAATAGGAGGTGTATTTACCAGACTCAAAAATGTTATGTCTTCAGAATTACATCTGCAATGGGACTTACTGTTCTTGGAACAATACATATCAGACCGTATGGTTCCTAGAAGTCTCCGCTGGGAAGTTCAACCCCAACAGGGAGACCTAGAGATTGATTCCTGGTTCAATTATTTCAATGACGCCGGGATCAATTTTCTGGGAGTTCTGATCTCTAGGAAAAAGGTGAGACTGGCGGAATTAGACAGGGAAATTAAGGAACTCAAGGAGAAACTTTTCTCATACAAACAATCCCTTGAGTATCTTTCCCTCTCTGCCAGCCTACAAAACCACCTCGAAAAAGAGGATAGAGACCAGAAGCTAAAAAAGCATAAAAAATATTCAAGGGATGCCGGAGATTACAGGAATAATACTGTGTTTGGGTGGCAGAAATTATTTTTGACATCCTTTGGCGCAGAGATGGACTCTACCCCCTCTCAAACATCTGCAGCCAGTTCCACCCAGGCTTCCATAAGAGGTCCAGCACCTATTCAGATTGCAACCACATCTAGTGTCCCAACTCCTTCGTCTAACTCACAAGGGGGCCATTCTCGAGCACCCCCACCTAGAAACCCTCGTACCCCCATTCATCAACGGGGTAGGGGTAGGTCCAGAGGGGTTAGAGGGACCAGAGGTTCATCTAGGGGTCATCCCTATCATCATAGTGCTCCACGTCACTATGAGTATGACGATTATTCATATAACATCTCTCCAGCTCGACAGAGAGCTGCCCCGTCATCTTACTATGACCATCTATCATATTATGGTCCCCCACCAGTTACTACTCACAATAGATATATCCCTCTAGAGGATACGCGTGATGATAGCCATCATACACGTACTAGATATCCTCCTGAATCCTCTTATTATAGTCCTGGCTATCCCAATCAACAAAGCCACGATACACGGGATTTTCACGAGGTCCCAGACACACGCCGAAGAGGGCCAGATCCAAAAGAGGGACCAGAGGGGGGCAGAGAATTCAGAAGAGGAAAAAGAAGGAGCGTATAAAAGGCCAAGGCGTTTTCAATCTAAGTACAAAGGAGTTCACCCCCGAGGAATTATCAGTTTTGGATAAAGGCCTCAAATTTGCCCCTCCAAAGAAACTCGATAAGTTTGGTACCTTTATCGACATACACAAGTATGTTCGGAAGGTTAACATACAACGGTACCTCATCACTAATCCCATTGTGAGTGAGGCCAGGGCAGCTACGTTTGGGACGGTACACTCGGGTCTATCTAACCCGTCTCTGTTTAATCCCCCCGTCCCCGTAGCACCCTCTGTCAGTATCTTCAGAGATTTAGTACTGAAGGACTTGTCAGAAATTCCAGAGAAACGAGGCTCTTATCAAACTGTGTCCAGTGTGGGTCTCAAGTCCTTGTGTTCAAACAAGGACTTGGTGATCCGCCCAGCGGACAAAGGTGGAGGTATAGTGGTCCTTGACAAATCTGACTATGAACAAGAAATGGTCAGGATTTTAAATGAACCCAATACCTACCAATGGATGTCCACCAACCCTACCTCTAGGTTTAAAGTTGAACTTCAGAGTTTGGTTGACAGTGGCTTCTCTAGAGACATTCTAAACAAGAAGGAAAAGGCGTTCCTGGTTCCCGCGGTCCCCAGGATACCAACTATTTATTATTTACCGAAGGTTCATAAAGACCCGGTACACCCCCCCGGTCGTCCCATTGTGAGCGGGATTAATTCTGTTACATCCAGAATTGGCCGCTATATCGACCATTATCTTCAGCCCTTGGTCAGACGTGTGCCATCCTATTTGGCGGATACTGGGGCCACTATTAGAAAACTCCAGGATACGAGTATAGGAGGTGATTACATCATGGTGACAGCCGATGTGGCCTCACTATATACTTGTATCCCACATGGCAAAGGGTTAGAGGCTGTTAAGTATTACCTAGAGAAGGAAGAAACACTAGCTCCCTTCCAACGGGAATTCATTATGGAATTGTTGGAGTTTGCTACCAGAAGTAGTTACTTCTGGTTCAACGACAATTTCTACCTCCAACTAAGAGGTGTGGCTATGGGGGCCAAGTATGCCCCCAGCCTGGCGAATCTCTTCATGGCCAAATGGGAGGAGGATGTCGTCTATACCTATGACACCCAACACTTAGTGTTTTGGGCTAGGTACATTGACGACATCCTCCTCCTATGGAGTGGCAGTCTGGCATCACTTAAGATCTTTATGGACCATCTTAATGCCAATGACAGAGGCATTTCTCTCTCATATACTGCCAGCCATGAAAGAATCCAGTTTCTGGATTTGGAGATCAGCATCCAAGATCGACAGTTCCACTTTCAGACACACTTCAAGAAAACTGATCGGAATGGATACATTCCGCAGGACAGTTGTCATCACCAATCTTGGTTGAGGTCCGTCCCACGTAGTCAGTTTCTGAGGTTGAGGCGAAACTGTACTGATACCGATATCTTCCTGACTCAAGCCGAGATTTTCAAACAACGATTCATTGATAAGGGGTATGACCCCGTCAGGATCGATAGAGATCTCGAACAAGTACTGGAGACCGACAGGCATTCCTTATTGGAAGTTAAGCCCAAAGTAGAATCCAACAACAGATTCAAATGGGCAATGCTCACCTCCTTCTCTATGCAACATAAACAAGTGAAAGCTATTATAGCCAAGCACTGGAACATCTTGAGGAATGACAATATCCTCGGCTCAGTTTTACCCGAACAGGCCAAAGTTGTCTTCAGAGGTGCACCCACTCTCCAGGGTAAAATAGCACCCAACATCATTAACCCCCCGGTACGTCCTTCCTTTTTTCATCAATTGGTGGGATATCATCCCTGTAAAAAGTGCAGTGTGTGTAAATATAACACATCCGGGAGAGGTAAAACCTTAGAGTTTAGGTCTACCAGTACAGGGAAGTCATACCCAATTAAACATTTTTGTACATGCTCTACTACACACATTGTATATCTTATCACCTGCCCTTGTGGCAAACAATATGTGGGCCGCACCATCAGGCCATTTTCGGTTAGAGTGGGGGAACATGTTACATTAATTTTAGGGGGTGATGTGAATCACACGGTCCCTAAACACTATAGGTTACATCACAGTAGGAATCCAGCTGGCACACAGTTCTTGATCATTGATCGTTTTATTCCCCCATGGAGAGGTGCCCCCAGAATTAGGGGTGTGTCCCAGCTGGAGACTTACTGGATATACCAATTACAGACACACAGGCCGTCTGGTTTAAATGTCGAATGGGATATCAATTCCTTCATCGACCAGTCCTAACATTAGTTGGTGCCTTTCGATCATGGATCCGTTTTCTGCTTTTTCTTGTTGTTTAGTGTTTCTTGTATTTTTAACCAATTCAATATGGTTTTATATATTCTTTACACAACTTTTAATATATTATGTATGGTTGTGTTTGGGGACAAATTTGGATTTATATGGAATTTGCTCCTCATTCATCCATTGGGCAATCTCCTGTTGGGGTGTGTGGGCCTCCTTCCGTCATTGGTTATGATGGGTTGAGGTCCCTACATTCTTCCACCTTGATGGTCCTCTCTATGTGCGAGACGTTAGTCTCGCACAGTTGGAGCGGACCATCTATATTTCTTGATCTGTTATCCAAAAGATATTTCTTATTTTTCATTTTTTATTTTTATTTTTATATTTATTATCTGTTTACACATTTAGTAATTTAACCTCAGCTCAGCTGATTTTATTATTCTTATAACAATAAAACTATTTTTGTGCTAATGGGTAGTTAGACTTACAGCTACTAGCTTCACCATTGTTATCCCGGGGAATTTTTTCCTTTTTTCGCCCGATTTGGGCGATGCTAGATAATTCCTGTAGATTAGTTGGAGTCCTGTGTGTACACATTTGGCTGCGTTTCACATTTTTTGCCGTTATGGGGCGGTGGAGCACAGTCAATGTATTAGCATTTCAGGGTTGCCCACTTCCGGGAAGCACGCCGTGATCGCTTGATTATGCGATTGCGTTGTCGGACTCAATACGGACGTCTCTACGTCCTATCCGGGCTGCGTGTCTCAGATGGGGGCGGCGCTTGTATGCGATGACGCGATCGCGTCGCTTTTCATGAAGATGCTCGCGGGTCATGTGACATCATGTGATGGTCACATGACGGCGGGATTCCTCGTGACGCGGTCGCGCCGTCTGATTGGATATGGACGTCATGTGACGCCACTGGACGATCACATGGCGTCCGTCACATGGTTCAGGCGCCGTCTGATTGGACATTGATGTTCGCAGCGTCATGTAACGTCGCCGGACGATTGCATGGCGTCTATCACATGGTTTATGCGTGACGTCACAGCCGCGACGTTAGTTGCCAGACTAAGATCTATGATGTATTGTAAGTATTGGGTTAGTGATGCCCCATATCTAGCATGTATGATGAGGTTATTCCACACAAACATGGATCTATCCCCCCATCTTTTTTCCATACAGCTTCCCATATGATGAATATATTAGCGCACTATGCAGGGATTACATAGAGAGGCGTGGAACGCACGCCGACACGCCATTTTGAAAGATTCAGGAAGTGATTGCATAATGGATTAATGAGGGGGAGGTCCCTTAAACTTATAAATAATATGCAGGCAACAGTGGAGTCATACCCCAGACGATGCAAGGTATTGCGAAACGCGTCGGGAGATTCCACTGCTGCCACTGAGTGTTTTGCAAAGCGCTACGTTTACTGCTTGAATGTAAGTGTATCTACCTGCATTTAATAAATAGTATCTACGTTATTACGCTATGTGCCCTCTCCTTCTTCCCTATAATATGGTTCCATTGTGAGCTATCCCATCATCATACTGGGTTCGGATATTTGGTGACACCACTAGACCCTGGATTTTGGACATTGATGTGTGCAACGCCAGCCAGGACTCTAGACCTACGAGTATACATGTACCAAGCCTGTTTGACCCTTTAGACATACGTTTACTGGGTCCATTCCATCTGGTAAGCCTCCTTTCCATTTGGTGGTGGTCACGTTATAGTCATTTGCTTTTTGAAAGTCACCAGTTGTGTTTTGAAAATTTCAAGACTATCCACGTTTGAATGGTCATCAAAGACTTTATTTACACATATATTTTGTCCATTTTGGACTTTTTACGGACTCTTTTACATTTATTTGTTTTGAGCACTACACTTGGGTGTTTTGTATATAACTTTTATGTATAGCGCTACATTTTTTGTATATTGTTTGTTTTTTGCTTTTTCCATAGGCATTGTAGCTGCTCACATTTGTTAGTAGCGCGAATATTGTTTGTATTTTGATCTTTAATAACAAATCTAAGTTTTCGTCAAACTGAAGGTGGATTCTGAAGGGATTGGTGGAGTGCGGCATCCACCAGCTAATTTTTCAATAGCAGGGCATAGAGTGTTTCTCTACTACCGTGGTCAACGAACACACTGCAGGAGATGTATTACGTTTGGGCATACCAGAGATGAATGTAATGTGGAGATGCACTGCTGGAACTGTGGGTAGGAGGGACATGAGACTGGGGCTTGCTTGGTTAAGCAGGCCTTTGATATATGTGGACAGCGTGATCACCCAGTGAAGAATTGTCCAAAAGTAATAAGGGCCTATGTCTCTTATGCTAAAGCTGTCAGGCGCACCGCTGAGAGTGGACGAACACACCTCTTCCACCTCCTCTTCCTGTCTTTCAGGAGAAAGCGAACACCAGAGTGTGGAGGAGAGAGTTGTGGAGAGAGTAGAAGTGCCACTCACCAGTGTGGAGCAAGTAACAGCGGAGAGTGGAGCAGAGGTGGAGTGGGTGGTGGACTAGGCTATGGAGGAGTTGGCAGAAGCCTTACAGTGGGAGTCAGAGGTGCAGGAAGCCCAAGAAGAAGAGGTGGAACAGATGGAGACACTGGGTGCCAAGATCAAGGTGGACGCTTTAGAGAGCCCTAAGAAGAGAAGGGCTAAGAAATTAAAAGTAGAGGCAGCTGGAATTGAAACAAGTAACCCCTTTGAGGTTCTGGGGGATGTCGGAGTGGAGGTAGAATCACCAGAAATCTCCGGGGACTCCAGAAATTTTTCAGCTGGCCACAATGCCGCCTAGTCAGGATTTTCTGGGTGATGAAAGCGTTGTGGCCCTGAGGAATGTATGTCAGTTTTCTGGCTTAAGTGATAGGACTGGGGGTGAATGATGCACATCTTCATGTGCATGAGCATCAAGCTGGTGTCCCTCAATGTGAGGGGTTTTGGGTGTCTTGCTAGACAGAGTGCCATTTTTGAGGACTTAAGGGTCAATGGAGGAGAAATCACCTGTCTACAGGAATGTTTTTTTTAATCAACCGCCCAAGCCTCTGGAGTGGGTGGTGGATTACATATGGTCGGCAGTGGGGAACAATAGGAATGCTGTGGTAGGCATTATCATTACAAATAGAAATATTCACATTTTGTCACATGTTGTGTTAGTGCCAGGAAGATTAATTATGGCAGATTTAGGTTTGGTTAACCAGAAGTTTAGGCTTTTTAATTTATAGCTCTTGTGAATAGACAAGAACGTCTTGAGTTTTTTGAAGTTTTGAAGTTACATGCAGTGGGAAGGAGACCTAGTGTGATCATGGGTGATCTTAATATGATCCGATTTGTGAAAGATCGGATAGGAGTAGCAGAGACTGAGTTAGATGTAGGTAGCACCATGCTGAATGGGGTAATTCAGGACTTATATCTCAATGATGCTCATATTGTTCTGGGTTTGGTGGATCCTTATTTCCCTTTTTTTTCGGAGAGTGGGCGCACCAAATCCAGAATTGATTTATGTTTGTTTTCTGATTGTGTTCAAATGTGCTAATGTTAAGCAAAGGCTGGTAATTTTTTTCAGACCATGTGGCAGTGTATGTTGATTTGGTTACGGGTGATAGTATTAAGTTTGGTTTAGGGGTATGGAGGTTAAATAGTTTATTGTTGCAGGACGAGCAGGTCAAAGCCCATTTTAGTAATGTACAGTATATAGTAGATGGGTTAAAAGGGAAAAAAGATTTTAGTAATATTTTGGGGTGGTGGGATTGGGTCAAAAGGAAAATGTTATTAGGTTTTTTTTAAAAGAGTAGGGATAAAAGTAGCAGTGAGAAAAGGAGATATTCTAGGTTACAAGTCAGGTTGGCTACATTATATTCATTTAGGAATAAGGGCTTTGACAGGGCCGATGAAATAGACCATGTTAGGAAGAGGATTAAAGAGGTAATAACTGAAAGAGGAAAACTACCGTAATTATTTTTCAAGCGAGAGTAAAACACCTGGAGCAGGATGAAAAATGCTCTAAATTTTTTTGCAAGAAGGTTTGTAAGGAAAAATTTGTTTGAGTGTGTGTATGATGAAGGGAGGGTATGTAAGGGAGAGAATGTGCTGGAATGCGTGACTAAATTTTATGAACGGTTATATGAGGGAGTGTGTGTTGATGTGTCAGATACTAGAATGAATGATATGGTAGAGTATAATTTAGATGAGGATTATGAGGTCTTTTTGCAGAAAGCGGTGAACGAGGAGGAGGTGTGGGAAGCTGTGACAAGCATGGGGGCTAATAAAACCCCGGGAGGGGATGGCTTACCAAGTGAGTTTTTAAAATTGTTTTGGGATATTAAGGGGGATATAGTTGAAGTATTTAATTACATGATGAGGGAAGGGTATTATTAACAAATCTATGAGAGAGGGGGTAGTGATATTAATTTATAAGAAAGGGGATAAGAAGGATATTCAAAATTGTTAAATTCAGACTACAAGGTCTTTGCATAAATGGTGGCGAGGAGATTATCTAAGGTCATTAGTAGGATGGTTAGCGAGACACAGACCTGTGCAGTGCCGGGTCGAATGATCTCAGAGATTTTAATTTTAGTTAAGGATATAATACATTTTTGTAAAGACAGGAATAGTTAGATTATCCTGACATCATTTGACCTAGAGAAGGCATATGATAAAGCGAATCATGGGTTTTTGTGGGAGGTTTTGAAACGGATGGGTATACCGCAGCAGCTCATTAATGTAATAAAAGGGTTGTATTGGGAAATCAGTAGTTAGGTTCTGGTTAGTGGGAGTTTGAGGCGGGCTTTTTTGGTTAAATCTGGGGTGAGACAGGGGTGTACCCTGTCCCCTATTCTCTTTATTTGTTTTATTGATCCACTGTTAAGGATGATTTAGAGGGATAAGATGGTGAGGGGCTTTTTGGTGCCTGGGAGTGGGGGGAAAATTGTGAAATGTTTAGGTTATATGTATGACGTGGTGGCAGTGTGTCAGTCGGTGGTGGGCGCAACAAGGGTGAAGTTACTTTTGTCTATTTTTTGTGTATGTGTGGAAATAAGTGTGAATTGGAATAATGTAGTTTGGGTGTGTATGGGAGACAAGTAGAATGTGTGGATGATCAGATTGGGAAGGTTGAGGATTTTGGGTATTGTGTTTGACCATGGAATGAAAGGGGAAGCGTGCTGGAATGAAGTGGGAGAAAAGATAGCCAAGAAGTTGAGGTTTGGGTGTCTAAGAAAATTGTCGATTTATGGAAAACTTTTAGTAGTCAAGGCAGTAATTTTACCTTTAATTTTGTATGCAAGCAATATCTTCCCTCCTGGGGAGATAATATTGAGGAAAATTAATAAGTTATTGTTTACTTTTTTATGGAGGTCAAAAATGGAAAGAGTCAAGAGAAAATATGTGTTGTGAAGGGGTTAACTCGGTAGCGGGTGTGTGTGACCCCCTGGTTGGGCTCCCCACACAAAAACAGGGCCAGCAGACGGAGGTTGTGGTTTTCAAAATCAAAAGGTGCGGTTTATTTCTCTATGTACAGTGACAAAAACACAGCAAAGCCAAAAAGAAACATAAACAAAATAAATCCTGGTCAGTTTGACCTCTGACTAAACATGCAGGTTTCCTAAACTAACAACTGGGATCAGCCTGGTGCTGTCCTAGTCCCTAAGTCCCTGGTTTAGTAAAAGTCCAAACAAATAGCCACACAGGCTTTGCCTCACCGCACAGGGGTTCACTCTCCCTAGACAGTCCACACAGGTCTGGGTCCAGGCATGAGCAAACACCTAATGAATCTGGGAGTTTTTATAGAGGCCTTTAAATGAGCTGACAAGCTTCAGCTGGTCTCATCAACTCCCTGCCTGCACGACGCCCAGCCCTCTCCCTAGAGGTATGAGTCATCCATGAGCCCACTAGCCTCAGCTGGGCTTCATCAACTCCCTAGTTGTATAAGTCGGCATAAAGCCTGAATCTGGGAGAAATATATCTACCCCCCTGGATGCAACCAGGTGACTTTACCTTCCTGCTGTCACATACCCCCCCTCTTGTTTTAACCTTGGGGTTGGAACACCAGCAATCAGGCATTCATGTACTCGAGACAAAGCATCCACATTCCCCATTTGAACGCCAGGGCGATGCTTTACTGTGAAGTTGAATTCCTGTAGGGCCAGGAACCACCTATTCACTCTTCTATTTGTCTCCTTGTTTTGAGCCATCCACTTTAACGGAGCGTGATCCGTAACCATGTCAAAGTGCCTACCTAGCAGATAGTACCGAAGGGAATCTAGAGCCCACTTCACCGCTAAACACTCCTTTTCAACCGTGGCGTAATTTACCTCATGGGACTTCAACTTCCTGCTGAGGTAAATGACTGGGTGCTCTTCCCCGTTCCAGACCTGGGACAATACTGCTCCTAACCCCACATCTGACGCATCACTTTGTACGACAAAGTCTTTAGAGAAGTCGGGTGAGTACAACACTGGCTGGCTACATAAGGCTTGTTTCAAGAATTGGAATGCTGCCTCAGCCTCGGGGGTCCATTTAATCATGACCGACCCTTTCCCTTTCGTCAGGTTGGTTAGGGGCACAGCCTTAGAAGCAAAGTGGGGAATGAAGCGCCGATAATAACCCGCGATTCCCAGAAAGGCCCGTACCTGCTTCTTGCTGTTGGGACGTGGCCAACTCTGGATGGCCTCGACTTTGTTGAGTTGGGGTTTTATCACTCCCCTGCCAATGGTGTACCCAAGATATTTGGCCTCCTCCTGCCCAATGGTACACTTCTTGGGGTTAGCCGTAAACCCCGCTTCCCGGATAGAGTCTAGGACTGCTTGCACTTTTGGCAGATGTGAGGCCCAATCTGTGCTATGGACAATTACGTCATCCAGGTAAGCCGCAGCATACTTCCGATGGGGCCTCAGTATCTGGTCCATTTTCCGCTGGAATGTGGCCGGTGCATTCTGTAACCCGAACGGCATTCTCTTATATTGGAACGCCCCGTCTGGGGTTACAAATGCGGTTTTCTCTTTGGCCGACTTGGCCAGGGGAATTTGCCAATACCCTTTTGTGAGGTCAAGAGTCGTCATGTATCGGGCTGTTCCCAGCCGGTCGATCAACTCATCTATACGTGGCATGGGGTAGGTGTCAAATTTTGTAACTTTGTTCAACTGACGAAAATCGTTACAAAATCGCCAGCTCCCATCCGGTTTAGGCACCAACACAATGGGACTAGACCAATCACTTTGGGACTCCTCTATCACCCCTAAGTTCAGCATTTTCTGTACTTCCTCCCGTATTGCCTCCCGTCGGGCCTCTGGGATCCGATAGGGTTTTAACTTCACCCTTTCACCGGGCGGGGTAATAATATCATGCTCTACCCCAGATGTTTGTCCCGGCAGCTCAGAGAACACCTCCTTGTTGCGAAGCACAAACTCCTTAACCTCCTGTTGTTGGGGTTGTGACAAGGTGGCTGCTATTCCAACCTCCGGAATCACGCAACCAGTTTGAGCTGGTGACCAAGTTTCTGTGACTAGGGACTCTCTATCCCTCCAGGCTTTCAACAGATTAACGTGATATATCTGTTCGGGCTTTCGCCTTCCTGGTTGTCTGACCTTGTAATTCACTTCGCTCACTTTTTCCATTATCTCGTAGGGGCCTTGCCATTTGGCAAGGAATTTACTTTCAACCGTAGGGACAAGTACCAATATCCTATCCCCCGGGGAAAAGGTACGGGTCTTTGCTCCACGGTTGTACACTCTCTGCTGTGCCAACTGCGCTTGGGCCAAATGTTCCTTCACAATGGGCATTACCTGTGCAATTCGATCTTGCATCAGGGCGACATGCTCAATCACACTCCTGTGGGGAGAACTCTCACTTTCCCAAGTTTCCTTGGCAATATCCAACAGCCCTCTTGGGTGTCTCCCATACAGTAACTCAAAGGGGGAGAATCCCGTAGAGGATTGGGGCACCTCCCTAATAGCAAACATCAAATAAGGAAGTAGACAGTCCCAATCCTTTCCATCTCTATCCACCACTTTCTTCAACATTTGTTTTAGGGTTTTGTTGAATCTTTCAACCAGCCCATCGGTTTGGGGGTGATACACAGATGTACGCAATTGCGTCACTTTGAACAATTTACACAGCTCTTTCATAACCCGGGACATAAAGGGTGTACCTTGGTCCGTAAGCAGTTCTTTACAAATACCCACCCGGCTAAAAACAAGAGATAGCTCTTTGGCTATGGTTTTGGCCGAGGTATTTCTGAGAGGGATCGCTTCTGGATAACGGGTGGCATAGTCCATTATAACCAATATGTACTGGTGCCCCCTAACGGACTTGATTATAGGACCTACCAAATCCATTGCGATTCTCTCAAACGGGACCTCAATGATGGGTAGAGGGACCAGCGGGCTACGGAAATGTGGCATCGGGGCCGACCTCTGACACACAGGGCAGGAGGAACAATAATTTTCTATGTCCTTCATCACCCCAGGCCAATAGAATCTCTGTAATACCCTCTCTCGGGTTTTCTCTGTCCCCAGGTGACCTCCAAGAATGTGCCCATGGGCCAACTCCAACACCAACTTCCTGTAAGGTTTGGGCACCACAAGCTGCTCAACGGTTTCTTCTGCCCTTTTTGCCACCCGATACAGTAGGTCCTTCTCTACGCTGAAGTATGGGTAAGTGCAGGTATTATCTGGGTTCACTAACTCGCCATCTATTTTCACTACGTTTTCCCGTGCCTTTATTAGGGCGGGGTCTTTCAACTGTTCTGTGGCAAAGTTTTCCCTGTGAACCTCAAGATCAGAAAACTCCACCGACGGTAGGTTTTCGTCTGAGGAAGTGGGCTCCTCTCCAGTTTCTTGAGTCTCCCCTGCCAATACTGATAAGGGAAATCCCGGAGAGTCCTCACCACTCTCAGGGGAGTTCTGGCTATCACATTCCTGGTACATAGGGGCACCAGTGGGGGGCTCAGGATCATCCCACAGTTCCCAGAACTTCGGAAAATCCCTTCCCACAATGGCATCATGCGGTAATTGAGATACTAACCCCACTGGATGAGAGAGGGTACCTTTGGGGGTCTCGAAACACACTGTAGTCACTGGATACTCTCGGGTGTCCCCATGCACACAAATAACAGCTACCTTGCTATTCCCAGAGACCTCTGTTTTAACTAATTCAGCCTTTATCAGGGTCACAAGGCTACCTGAATCCAGTAATACCACAACATTTCTACCATTAATACACATTTTGCATAAATGTTTCTCAGTTCCCCGAATGGCAGTGCATGCGACTGTCGCACACAGCGACTGACGTCTGTCCATCAGAAAGTCACATTGCATGGGTTCCTCCACAACCGGGCAATTTGCTGCAATATGTCCCGCTTGCCGGCAGCGGTAGCAAACAATCCATTTGGCTGCCTCTTGAGCCCCTGACTTCCCAGGCTGTTCTCGCCAAACTTTGGGTAGAGCTCCCACCCTCTCACTCTCTCCACCCTCACCCCTTGGAATCCTCTTATCCGCCCCTGGGGATGGTCTGGTCTTAGGGTGGAAAGTCCGAGAGTCTCTGGAAGAGGCCGTCAGGTTCTCTGTAGCCAAGTATTTCTCTACACGATCCACAAGACCACCGGCCGTCTCTGGGTCTCCATGGCTTACCCACTTTTGGATGGCAGTAGGAAGAGCTCTCAAAAACCGATCCATTACAACACGTTCCACAATCTCTGGTGCGGACAAAGTCTCTGGCTGTAGCCACTTCCTGCTCAGGTGAATGAGATCATACATTTGAGACCTGGGGGGTTTTCCAAGCTGGAAAGTCCAGTTATGCACACGCTGAGCCCGGACAGCCAGGGTGACACCCAGCCTTGCCAATATTTCAGCTTTTAGCATCACATAGTCTTTTGCTTGGTCAGGCTCTAGGTCATAGTAAGCCTTCTGCGATTCACCAGTTAACAGAGGAGCCACCAGTCCAGCCCACTGCTCCTCAGGCCACTTTTCTCTTTCAGCAGTCCTTTCAAATGTGGTCAAAAATACCTCTGGATCATCCTCTCCAGTCATTTTTGTCAATAAACGACTCACCCCAAAGGACGCGGTATTAGTGGGACGGCTTTCCTCACTGGTCTGCGGACGTTGCTGCATTACTGCTTCCATTTGTTGTAGTCTCTGCTCTTGCTTCTGTAACAGGTCTATGAAGCGGGCCTCAGATTGCTGCTGGGCTTGTTGATGAGCTTGCTGCTGGGCTGCAAGGCTCCTTTGCAAACCTGCATTTGTCTGCTGTTGATTGGCATTTGCTAGAGCCAGCTGTTTCAGTATCTCCTCCATGCTGGCTTAAAAACTGCCACTGGTTCTCCACCAACTGTGAAGGGGTTAACTCGGTAGCGGGTGTGTGTGACCCCCTGGTTGGGCTCCCCACACAAAAACAGGGCCAGCAGACGGAGGTTGTGGTTTTCAAAATCAAAAGGTGCGGTTTATTTCTCTATGTACAGTGACAAAAACACAGCAAAGCCAAAAAGAAACATAAACAAAATAAATCCTGGTCAGTTTGACCTCTGACTAAACATGCAGGTTTCCTAAACTAACAACTGGGATCAGCCTGGTGCTGTCCTAGTCCCTAAGTCCCTGGTTTAGTAAAAGTCCAAACAAATAGCCACACAGGCTTTGCCTCACCGCACAGGGGTTCACTCTCCCTAGACAGTCCACACAGGTCTGGGTCCAGGCATGAGCAAACACCTAATGAATCTGGGAGTTTTTATAGAGGCCTTTAAATGAGCTGACAAGCTTCAGCTGGTCTCATCAACTCCCTGCCTGCACGACGCCCAGCCCTCTCCCTAGAGGTATGAGTCATCCATGAGCCCACTAGCCTCAGCTGGGCTTCATCAACTCCCTAGTTGTATAAGTCGGCATAAAGCCTGAATCTGGGAGAAATATATCTACCCCCCTGGATGCAACCAGGTGACTTTACCTTCCTGCTGTCACAGTGTGTAGACGTGAATGTAATGGTGGGTTGGCTTTTCCGAATGTGAGTGTTTTTGTTAATGCATTATTGGTTTTGCGTGGTGAAAGTTTTAAGGAATGGTGGAGTGTGTACTAGGATGATAGCTTTTTCGGGTGGTTGTTCAGGAGATGGGGGTGGTTGGGAATGGATTTGAGGATACTGGTGGCCTACGTGGTGGCACGCGACTACTGGGTATTAGAAAAGTTTAGGGTAGAGTTTAAGTTAGCAGATTTAGGAGAAGGTGAGAGGGATAAAGTGAAGGTGAGAAAGTGGTTGATAGAGAAGGAGTATGTGTGTAACCTTAAGGGAGTTAATGCGTCAGTGGCTGGGGAAGTATGGAAGAAAATTAGTGTGTATGGGGTGACAAATGTGCAGAGACAGATAGTATGGATGAGTTTGCATGAATGTCTAGCTACAAGGCTATTTATGAAAAGGAGGGATTTGTGTGTGTCTGATATTTGTCCAAGGATGAATTGTGGGGGTGTGGAAGACAGTGAGCATGTGTTCTGGGGGTGTGGTGTAGCGAAAGATGTGATTAATAAAAGTCAAGATCTAGTGAAAGAAATAACAGGAGTGAAGGTGAGTCAGTGAAAAATGATGAGTACATTTGGGTGTCCTTATACAGTTTGTAACACATGTATTTTCTCTTTGTACTTTGTTTATGTCTTTGCAAAACAGATGTGTTTTAGAGCAATTATTTGTTACTTTTGTTTCTTTTTTTGGGGGAGGGATATTTTTCACTGAAATATTTTTGATGTTGTCAATGTTTGTTGTTTGTAGATTGTTAGTTTTACTTTGATTTAATTGTCTGTGCTGCATTATTTTGCAAAATCTTCCTCAAGCTGTTGTGACTAATACATGTTTAAATCCTTAAGAGACTGTCCGTTTGTGGGTGCAGTCCTTTTAACTCCTGTTAATTTCCTCTGAAAAATGGTCAGACCTCAAAACCATATTCTGTAAAGCCGCGTACACACGATCGGTTTTACCGATGAAAACAGTCCGATGGATTTTTTTTAGCGGACAAACCGATCGTGTATGGGCCCCATCGGTCTTTTTTCCATCGGTGTCAAAAAATAGAACATGTTTTAAATTTTTCCTATGGATAAAAAACCCATAGCAAATTCCGATTGTCTATGGGCAAGTCCATCGGTTAAAAAACCCACGCATGCTCAGAATCAAGTCAACGCATGCTCAGAAGCATTGAACTTAATTTTTCTCGGCTCATCGGAGTGTTTTACGTCCCCGCATTTGGAACGGTCGGTTTTTTGACTGATGGTGTGTAGGCAAGACTGATGGAAGTCAGCTTCATCGGTTTTCCGATGGAAAAATACATCGGTTTAAAAACCATAGGAAATCCGATCGTGTGTACAGGGCTTAAGTGTCTCAAATTAACATACTTGTGTTTTCTGCTTTCCTTGCTCTTTTCCAAGTCCTGTTTTGTTGAGCAATAAAATTTGTGTTTTATGTGTTTTGTTAATAATTTGTTTTGCAGATGCATGCTCAATCCAAGTAATGCATTTTAAACTCCCCCCTAAACAATTTTCATGCAACAGATTTCCCAGCTGCAGCTTAACAAGGCTGATTGGCATGGCAAAACAAAAAAAAAGGTGTGATTTGTCTAAAAGCTACTTTCCTAGTGCCTTCATGGTAGCATATTCATGGATTGTGCGTATGCTGCCATGGATAGGCACCAGGAAAGGAAAAATACAGAGAGGTAAGTATTCAATTTTCCATTTTAGCGCAGTGGTTCTCAGCCTCATGCCTAGTACACACGACCGGGACTCCCGACAGGAAAAGATCAGTCGGAAATCCTGCTCTCTACTTTTCCCCCCGTACAGACGATTGGTTTTCCCGTCAGGAAAACTCAGATGAGAGCTTTTCCTCGGGAGTCCCGACCCTGTGTTTGCTCCATCTGAGTTTTTCCCCACAGGAAAACTGCCAAAAATGTCAGTTGGGAAAAAGTCAGTCGGGAAACCCGCCGGGAAAAAAGAGAGCTGGTTCTCTTTTTTTTAGCCGGCCGATTTTGGCAGTTTTCTCATTGGAAAAACTGCGAGGGAGCATACACACGGCCAGGATTCCCGGCCAAAAGCTCTCCTCGCAGTTTTCCCGTCGGGAAACCCGGTCGTGTGTATGGGGCATCAGTCCTCAAGTACCCCCGACAGGACATGTTTTGGGAATTTCTTAGCTAAAATAGCTGTCCAAAATACCAAGCCATTGACTGTGATTTAAAGCACCTGTGCAAGATGAAGGAGAACCTGCAAACATGGCCTGTTGGGGGTACTTGAGGACAGGGTTGAGAACTAGGGATGAGCCTGATGTTCGAGCCGAACAGTGAACAATTTGGGGTGTTCGCAGCAATTTCGAAACCTGCGGAACACCCTTTAAAAAACTATAGGAGAAATCAAAAGTGCTAATTTTAAAGGTTAATATGCAAGTTATTGTCATAAAAAGTGTTTGGCCCCAGGGGACATGTATCAATGCAAAAAAAAGTTTTAAAAACTGCAGTTTTTTCAGGAGCAGTGATATTAATAATGCTTAAAGTGAACCAATAAAAGTGAAATATTCCTTTAAATTTCGTACCTGGGGGGTGTCTATAGTATGCCTGTAAAGTGGCGCATTTTTCCCATGTTTAGAACAGTCCCTGCACAAAATGGCATTTCTAAAGGAAAAAAAGTAATTTAAAACTACTTGCGGCTATAATGAATTGTCGGGTCCCGGCAATAAAGATAAAAGTCATTGAAAAAAACGGCATGGGTTCCCCCCCAGTCCATTACCAGGCCCTTTGGGTCCCCCCAAATTCCATACCAGGCACTTCAGGTCTGGTATGGATATTAAGGGGAACCCTGCGCCAAATTAAAAAAAAAATGGTGTAGGGGTCCTCTTCAAAATCCATACCAGACACTTCAGGTCTGGTATGGATTTTAAGGGGAACCCCGCGCCAAAATAAAAAAAATATGGCGTGGGGGTCCCCCTAAAAATCCATACCAGACCCTTATCTGCGCACACAACCTGGCAGGCTGCAGGAAAAGAGGGGGGACGAGAGAGCACCCCCCTTCTCCTGAACCATACCAGGCCACATGCCCTCAACATGGGGAGGATGTCCCCATGTTGATGGGGACAAGGGCCTCATCCCCACAACCCTTGCTTATCGGAATCTGGAAGACCCCTTTAACAAAGGGGACCCCCAGATCCCGCCCCCCATGTGAATTGGTAACGGGGGACAAGTCCTTTATTAAAAAATGAAAAACAAATCCAGTGATGTAATCCTTCCTCGTCCCGGGATACGGAGAAACATGCCGCCACGACACGATCTGCCTCCATTGGAGGCGCCCCGCCGAATGACGCTAGACCCGACGTGACAGCTCTTAAATAGCTGATGGGGGGGCCATCCGTGACATGCACGGGTGACCCTGCAACGGGGAAACGCCACGGAGTTACCCAGTGACATGCACGGGTGACCCCGCCCCCCTCTGATGCAACAAGGGTTTCCGGTGGTTTCCCTGTGGCGTCATGGGTGACCCCGCCCCCCTCTGACACCACCACGTTGCGTCAGAGGGGGGCGGGGTCACCCGTACATGTCACTAGGTAACCTCGCGGCATTTCCCCGTTGCGTCAGAGGGGGCAGGGTCACCTGTACACGTCACTGGGTAACCCCGGCGATTCCCCTTGCGTCTCTGGCCCTGCCCTCAGCTATATAAGAGTTGTCAGACTGGCGGCGCGTCATTCGTTTTTTTAATTTTTAATAAAGGACTTGTCCCAAGCCGTCTCCTGTTGTTTTTAACATTTTGACACTTTTTTTGTGAAATGGTAGGGGTACAATGTACCCCTTACCAATTCACATAGGGGGGCTGGGATCTGTGGGTCCCCTTTGTTAAAGGGGGCTTCCAGATTCCGATAAGCCCCCCGCCCGCAGACCCCCACAACCACAGGGCAAGGGTTGTGGGGATGAGGCCCTTGTCCCCATCACCATGGGGACATCCTCCCCATGTTGAGGGCATGTGGCCTGGTACGGTTCAGGAGGGCAGGCGCTCTCTCATCCCCCCTCTTTTCCTGCGGCCTGCCAGGTTGCGTGCTTGGACAAGGGTCTGGTATGGATTTTTGGGGGGAACCCCACGCCATTTTTTTTTTATTTTGGCGCGGAGTTCCCCTTAAAATCCATAATAAAGGAAAAAAGTTGCGCTAAACGTGAAAAGAAATAAAGTGACCCTATGAGTGATGTTTAGGGGTATCGTGTGAAAACATAAGTCAAAGTAACACACATAAAAAATTATTGATATTACCACAATTACCAAATGAACAATAAAGGTAATGATACGTGAGTAAAAATTAAATATGATGGGCACAGAACTCGCATCAAATTAAAAATTGCACTCTGCCTGTGAAACATAAATAATGTCCACCATCATATAATGTCATATAAGTGAATAAAGAGCACGGCGGCTCTCCAAGTGGATGAACACTGCGAATAAGGTGGTATAAAAATTCAACACAGGACAAAATATTCAGTAGCAAAGTTCATGAATGAAATGCATTGAAAGCCTTCAAAACAATCCTCCACCATGACCGATACAG
Organism: Rana muscosa; assembly: GCA_029206835.1. Taxonomy (NCBI): domain Eukaryota; kingdom Metazoa; phylum Chordata; class Amphibia; order Anura; family Ranidae; genus Rana; species Rana muscosa. The sequence goes on from CM055118.1 coordinate 966,101,216, forward strand.
TCCATAATGGATAGACACCAGGGATAAAGTGATGGATAGGACAGCCCTCACCCAGAAACACACTGCAGCTTACCGCAGATCGATGATCCCTTATGACAGGGGATCGGAATGCGCCTGTGCCTAATTCCCCAGCCGAGAGTATCTGGCATACAGCATACAACAAGGGAGATGGCATCCTGACCAGGAAGTAGCAGCTTGCAGTATGAAAAGTGCGGTCCCAATGTTTCAGTAAACCCAGAAAGGAAAGAAGGCTAATAGTGTAAATCCTTACACACTTTATTGCACATATGATAAAAATGGACACTTACAAAAATGCTGAGTAAAAACAAGCGAAATTCAAGCCGGCCGGCTCTCAATACAAACAGCCCGTACAGTTCCGGGATTGCGTGGGCACGGTGATGTCAGCACTTGGCTCCGCCCTACGCGTTTCGTCACTACAGGACGTGTTCACAGGATACGGGCGGCGTGCTGATGTACCGCAAGATATAGCTATCTCACCTAACCAAGCCTCAATGTGAACCGCGGGACGTGAGAAGACGCCGCCATCTTAGTTAAGGGATGGAATACTCAGATTCCTATGCAATAGGTAAGGTAAATTGGGCAAAATACCGAACCATGTTAAAAACATTAGGAAAATAAATTACTAACGTTGAAGGGAAAAAAAAATATTTGGCCACATAAAGAGCCCTTCGGGCTAAGGGACAAAAATATTTGGAAAACAGAAGGCAACTTGCGCCGTCCCGAGATTGACATCAAGTTCACAGCGACAGTATGATACCTAGAAAACCTAAACCTCTATGCGACTATAAATTAAATAAAATAGCACAAAGAAAAATACATAAGACGTGGATGCCATCTAGCAGTTAATGAAAAATAACCAGATGTGGCAAAAGAAAAAAAGAAAAAAGAAAAAGTAAATACATAAAAATATCAATAATAAAAAATGTATTATTATTATATATTGTATGATTATATGTTATTACTACCATATAAATATAATCTTGTTACATATAAAAATGCTCATAATGTCTAAGTGCATATGTAAGGACCCCAAGTGGCACAACCTAATAGAGGATCCCAACAGTCAGCCCTCACTATAGCAGATATATAAAACAAGAATGGACTGCCATAGTGAGGGCTAACTGTTGGGATCCTCTCAGGATCCTCCTGGATTTTTGGGGGGAACTCCACGCCATTTTTTTTTTATTTGGGGCGGAGTTCCCCTTAAAATCCATACCAGACCTGAAGGGTCTGGTATGGATTTTTGGGGGGAAGCTCACGCCATTTTTTTTTTATTTGGCGCAGGGTTCCCCTTAATATCCATACCAGACCTGAAGGGCCTGGTAATGGAATTTTTGGGAACCCCCACGCATTTTTTTTTTCAATGACTTTCAATGACTTTTATCTGTATTGCCGAGACCCGACAATTCATTAACCACTTAAGCCCCGGACCATTTGATAGCTAAAGGACCAGAGGTGAATACAGAATTTTGCACTGCGCTGCTTTAACTGTAAATTGTGCGGACATGCAATGTTGTACCCAAACGAAATTTGCGTCCTTTTCTTCCCACAAATAGAGCTTTCTTTTAATGGTATTTGATTGCCTCTGCGATTTTTATTTTTTGCGAGATAAACGGAAAAAGACTGAAAATTTTGAAAAAAAATGATATTTTCTACTTTTTGTTATAAGAAAAATCGAATAAACTCAATTTTAGTCATACATTTAGGCCAAAATGTATTCAGCCACATGTCTTTAGTAAAAAAAATGTCAATAAGCGTATATTTATTGGTTTGCGCAAAAGTTATAGCGTTTGCAAACTAGGGTACATTTTCTGGAATTTACACAGCTTTAAATTTATGACTGCCTATCTCATTTCTTGAGGTGCTAAAATGGCAGGGCAGTACAAAACCCCCCCAAATGACCCCATTTTGGAAAGTAAACACCCCAAGGAAATTGCTGAGAGGCATGTTGAGCCCATTGAATATTTTTTTTTTTGTCCCAAGTGATTGAATAATGACAAAAAAAAATAAAATTACAAAAAGTTGTCACTAAATGATATATTGCTCACACATGTCATGGTTATATGTGGAATTGCACCCCAAAATACATTCTGCTGCTTCTCCTGAGTACGGGGATACCACATGTGTGGGACTTTTTAGGAGCCTAGCCACGTACGGGACCCCGGAAACCAAGCACCGCCTTCAGGATTTCTAAGGGCGCAAATTTTTGATTTCACTCCTCACTACCTATCACAGTTTTGAAGGCCATAAAATGCCAAAATAGCACAACCCCCCCCCCCCAAATGACCCCATTTTAGAAAGTAGACACCCCAAGGAAATTGCTGAGAGGCCTGTTGAGCCCATTGAATATTTTTTTTTGTCCCAAGTGATTGAATAATGACAAAAAAAAAAATAAATTACAAAAAGTTGTCACTAAATGATATATTGCTCACACATGCCATGGTTATATGTACAATTGCACCCCAAAATAAATTTTGCTGCTCCTCCTGAGTACGGGGATACCACATGTGTGGGACTTTTTAGGAGCCTAGCCGCGTACGGGACCCCGAAAACCAAGCACCGCCTTCAGGATTTCTAGGCACAAATTTTTGATTTGACTACTCACTACCTATCACAGTTTCGAAGGCCATAAAATGCCAAAATAGCACAAAACCTCCCCAAATGACCCCATTTTGAAAAGTAGACACCCCAAGCTGTTTGCTGAGAGGCATGGTGAGTATTTTACAGCTCTCATTTGTTTTTGAAAATGAAGAAAGAAAATTTTTATATCTTTTATTTTTTCAATTTTCAAAAATTTGTGACAAAAAGCGAGATCTGCAAAATACTCACAATACCTCTCAGCAAATAGCTTGGGGTGTCTACTTTCCAAAATGGGGTCATTTGGGGGGGGGGTTTGTGCCATCTGGGCATTCTATGGCCTCCGAAACTGTGATAGGCAGTGAGAAGTGAAATCAAAAATTTACACCCTTAGAAAGCCTGAAGGCAGTGATTGGTTTTTGGGGTCCCGTACGCGGCTAGGCTCCCAAAAAGTCTCACACATGTGGTATCCCCGTACTCAGGAGAAGCAACAGAATGTATTTTGGGGTGTAATTCCACATACGCCCATGGCATGTTTGAGCAATATATCATTTAGTGACAACTTTGTGCAAAAAAAAAAAAAAATTGTCTTTTTTCCGCAACTTGTGTCAACATATAAAATATTCCATGGACTCGACATGCCTCTCAGTATATAGCTTGGGGTGTCTACTTTCCAAAATGGGGTCATTTGGGGGGGTTTTGAACTGTTCTGGCACTTTATACACAACATCCACTCTTCTAACCACTTGAAGACAAAGCCCTTTTTGACACTTTTTGTTTACATGAAAACATATTTTTTTTGCAAGAAAATTATGTTGAACCCCCAAACATTATATATATTTTTAAAGCAAAGGCCCTACAGAATAAAATGGTGGGTGTTGCATTTTTTTTTCTACACAGTATTTGCGCAGCGATTTTTCAAACGCATTTTTTGGGGAAAAACTACACTTTTTTTAATTTTAATGCACTAAAACACACTATATTGCCCAAATGTTTGATGAAATAAAAAAGATGATCTTAGGCCGAGTACATAGATACCAAACACGACATGCTTTAAAATTTCGCACAAACGCGCATTGGCGACAAACTACATACATTTTTAAAAGCCTTTAAAAGCCTTTACAGGTTACCCCGTTAGATCTACTGCCCTCGATCTGACCTTCGCGGTGATACCTCACATGCATGGTGCAATTGCTGTTTACATATGACGCCAGACCGACGCTTGCGTTCGCCATTGGGCAAGAGCAGGGCAGGACAGGGGTGCTTTTTTTTATTATTAATTTTGCTTTTTTATTTTATTTTTTAATTGTTCCTTCCATATTTTTTTTTTTTATCACTTTTATTGTTATCTCAGGGAATGTAAATATCTCCTATGATAGCAATTGGTAGTGACAGGTACTCTTTTTTTGAAAAAACTGGGGTCTAGACCCTAGATCTTTCCTCTGCCCTCAAAGCATCTGACCACACTAAGATCGGTGTAATAAAATGCTTTCCCAATTTCCCAATGGCGCTTTTTATATCCGGGGGGGGGGGGACATTCCCTCCCACTGCTTGTAAAAGCAGTCCAGAGGCTAATTAGCCACTAGGATTGCTTTTACATGAAAGCCGGCCGCTGGCTGAAAAGAATGATACCAAGATGATACCTAAACCCGCAGGCATCAATCTGGTATGACCATTCAAAGTCCAGCAACATACCAGTACGTTGCTGGTCCTTGTTGGACATGTATTGTAATCTTTTTTTTTCATGCAGCCAGTTGGCTGAATGAAAAAAGAGATTGATCGGTGGGTATGCCCACCATTAGAATACCGTCCTTCATCCACCCACTTCTAATGATGGGCATACATGCACCATTTATATATGCCGAAGCATGGGGGCATCCTCCCGCAAAAAAGTTATGCCGCACACACATGGTCGGACTTTTCCACGGGCAAGCCTCCGTCGGAATTTCGACCGTATGTACGCGGCATTAGGAGCAAAATCACTCCTCCGCCCCTGCTGCCCCAATGCTTCGGCATATTTGCTTTTTTTTTAACTGTGGTGGTGAAATCACCTCCTACAGCACTGGAGTCGCAGGGATCAGGCCTGTCTCTGCGAACGCTGCAGTTATGTGTGTTGTGTTTTGTAAGTGACAGTGATCGATCGATACTGCACTTGGGTGGCCTGGGCTGGACGGAGGGGCAAAACGCAGGTGCTAGCAGGTATCTGGGCTGATCCCGCTAACACTGCGTTTTTGGGAACCCTAAACTGCTGGGGACGCTAGTATAGATCTGATCAGATCAGATATTGATCTGTTCACATACTATACCACTAAGGGAGGTGTATGCTTCACGCGTGGGTGTTAGCGTTACTGGCACTAACTTGACGCTGCCTGGGGTGTGACGCAGACCCTCTCTGACGCTAAAACCTAATTGATATCACCCGCCGGGCGATCAGAGGGTTAAACCTTTATTGGGTTATGTACGGCGGGTGCCCTGACACTATAAAAAGCAAACTAACTAACCAGCGTCACCCGTAACACTTATATGATGATCACTGGTGAAAGGGTTAACTAGGGGCAATTAGGGGGTTAAAACCCTTATTAGATAATATATGGGGGTACCTGACGCTATAAAAACCTGCGGCGAACCTAAAAAAAATTACTGGCTACCGATCTGCATCACCGACGCTAAGACAGCGATCAGAAAGATGATCGCTTAGCGACAGTGGTGATAGGGGGTGAAAGGGTTACCTGGGGGGCGATCAAGGGGGTTAAACCTTTATTAGATAATTTATGGGGGTATCTGACGCTATAAAAACCTGCGGCGAACCTAAAAAAAAAATACTGGCTACTGATCTGCATCACCGACGCTAAGACAGCGATCAGAAAAATTATCGCTTAGCGACAGTGGTGATAGGGGGTGAAAGGGTTACCTGGGGGGCGATCAAGGGGGTTAAACCTTTATTAGATAATTTATGGGGGTACCTGACGCTATAAAAACCTGCGGCGAACCTAAAAAAAATTACTGGCTACCGATCTGCATCACTGACGCTAAGACAGCGATCAGAAAAATTATCGCTTAGCGACAGTGGTGATAGGGGGTGAAAGGGTTACCTGGGGGGCGATCAAGGGGGTTAAACCTTTATTAGATAATTTATGGGGGTACCTGACGCTATAAAAACCTGCGGCGAACCTAAAAAAAATTACTGGCTACCGATCTGCATCACCGACGCTAAGACATCGATCAGAAAAATGATCGCTTAGCGACAGTGGTGATAGGGGGTGAAAGGGTTACCTGGGGGGCGATCAAGGGGGTTAAACCTTTATTAGATCATTTATGGGGGTACCTGACGCTATAAAAACCTGCGGCGAACCTAAAAAAAATTACTGGCTACCGATCTGCATCACCGACGCTAAGACAGCGATCAGAAAAATGATCGCTTAGCGACGGCGGTGCTAGGGGGTGAAAGGGTTATCTGGGGGGTGATCAAGGGGTTAAACCTTTATTAGGGGGGGTTAGGGGCCTACACTGGACCTAAAACTAAACTGTAGTGACACTTTTACAGTCACAAATGTCACTGATTGCAGTGATCAGTAAATAAATGGTCACTGCAATCAGTGACACTGTGACTGGGGGCTGGGGGGTGATCTGGGGGGGCGATTTATGTGCCTATGTGTGCTGGTGTTAGTGTAGTGTTTGTGCACTAACCTTGATGTCTTCTCTTGTACGGCGCTCTGTATATGTGAGCGCCGCACAAGAGATGACATCACTTCCTCCTGCTTCCTCTGCCTGTGTGTACATTACACAGACAGAGGGGGTATTTCCATTCGCCGGGAGCGATCGCGGGGAGGTGGCCAGAATCGAACGGCCGTCCCCTCATGTCGGATCGCTCCCAGACGAATTCCGACCGCTCACTGTACAGAAGGGGGGTCCGATTGGACCCCCCAACTGTACAAAGGCAATCACGTATGCTCTACGTGATTGTGCCTGTCGGTGCCATTGTGCCAACGTATATATACAGTGAGCGGTCGTTAAGTGGTTAAAGCCACGAGTAGTTTTAAATTACTTTTTTCCTTTAGAAATGTCATTTTGTGCAGAGACTGTTATAAACACGGGAAACATGCGCTACTTTACAGGCATACTATAGACACCCCCTAGGTACGAAATTTAAAGGAATATTTCATTTTTATTGTTTCACTTTAAACATTATTAAAATCACTGCTCCCGAAAAAACTGCAGTTTTTGAAACTTTTTTTGCATTGATACATGTCCCCTGGGGCAGGACCCAGGTCCCCAAACACTTTTTATGACAATAACTTGCATATTAACATTTAAAATTAGCACTTTAGATTTCTCCCATAGACTTTTAAAGGGTGTTCCGCGGATTTTCGAATTTGCCGCGAACACCCCAAATTGTTCGCTGTTCAGCGAATGGGCGAACAGCCAGTGTTCGAGTCAAACTCATGTTCGACCCGAACATAAAGCTCATCTCTAGTCAGTGCTATAAGAAAGCTGGTCTATGTGGTCAGGGCAAAGAAAGTGTTCCTTACATTCACCTTCTTTTGCTTAAGGTGCTAGGGAAGGTGGTGGGTTCATTCAAGCGGTTACCTATGCTGAGTTTCATTCAAGGCTGCTATAAATTATTCTGTCTTCCTGGCAGTATCCAGAGGGTCTGGTCCCAGAGATATGCCGGATGCTCAGGTGGTGATTCTTAACCAAAATATTGGCAAGAAGGGAGATCCTTCAGGCCGGTTACCTGGGAGGTGGTGGCTACAAAGGCTGGCCTCTAGGAATGGAGTCCAGTCCTGGAAAAGACCACTGTCCAGGGGAAGAGGTCAAGCTCCAAGAAAGCCTTGACCATCACCATTCTAGAGCTTCGGATGGCACGTCTGGCTTTAGTAGCCTGGGCGTTTAGATTTCAGGGTTGTTCTGTCAGAGTACATTCCGGCAAGGTCACACTAGTGGTTTACCTCATTCTACCAAGGAGGCACTAGAAGTCACGCAGCCAGAGGGAAGTGAGCCTTGTTCTGGCTTGGGCAGAGGAGCTTGTACCTTGCCTATCAGGACTCTTTATTTCATGAAATGGAGAATAGGCAGACGGTTCTCTGGAGCCGTCAACAATTGTCCCCGGGAAAAATGGCTTCTACACCCCGACTTTTCTGACCAGATGCCAGAAAAAGGGGTACCCCGGACATGAGATTCACGGGCGTCTATGTTCAACAAGAAGTTGGACAGCTTTGTGTCGGAGACAAGTGTTCCACTTGCACATGGGATGCGTTAGTGACCCAGTTCAGCTACTTCCGCAGCTTCTACGCAGTGGAAGGGTAGCCAGTAGGGATGAGCCGAACACCCCCCAGTTCGGTTCGCATCAGAACACCGTTAAAGTCTATGGGACTCGAACATGAAAAATCTAAAGTGCTAATTTTAAAGGCTTATATGCAAGTTATTGTCATAAAAAGTGTTTGAGGACCCCATGTTGATGGGGACAAGGGCCTTATCCCCACAACCCTTGCCCGGTGGTAGTGGGGGTCTGCGGGCGGGGGGCTTATTGGAATCTGGAAGACCCCTTTAACAAAGGGAACCCCCAGATCCCGCCCCCCCCTATGTGAATTGGTAAGGGCTACCATTTCACAAAGAAAGTGTAAAAAATTGTAAAAAAACACACAGACACCGTTGGGATAAGTCCTTTTTTTTAAATTGTGGGGGTCTGCGGGCGGGGGGCTTATCGGAATCTGGAAGACCCCTTTAACAAAGGGGACCCCCAGATCTCGCCCCCCCTATGTGAATTGGTAATGTACCCCTACCATTTCACAAAGAAAGTGTAAAAAACTGTAAAAAAACACAGACACCATTTTATTAAAAATAAAAAAATAAAAATAAAAAAAAGATTCCAGCGGTGGTAATCCACTCTCGGTCTCCACTCCAACGCTGTCGGTATCCTGCGATGGATGCTCTCCTCTCTGGGGGCCAGCGGTGGATGATCCCCTCTCCATCCAGGTCCAGGCTCCAGCAATGAGATGTCCTGCGCTGAAGGGGAAACCCGGGCTTACCCAGTGACGTGCGAGTGACCCTGCCCCCTCTGATGCAGCGGAAACCTGTGTTACATCAGAGGGGGGCGGGGTCACCCGCACGCCACTGGGAAAGCCCGTGTTTCCCCTTGCGTCAGAGGGGGACGGGGTCACGTGACGGGTGGCCCCGTCCTCAGCTACATAAGACCTGTCAGGCTGCGGCGACGATATTCCCGGGGTGTCTCCGGTGGAGACAGGATGCGCTGCGCTGGACATCTCATCGCTGGAGCCTGGACCTGGATGGAGAATAGATCATCCACCGCTGGACCCCGGAGAGGAGAGCATCCATCGCAGGATACCGACAGCGTTGGAGTGGAGACCGAGAGTGGATTACCACCGCTGGAATCTTTTTTTTATTTTTATTTTTTTATTTTTAATAAAATGGTGTCTGTGTTTTTTTACAGTTTTTTACACTTTCTTTGTGAAATGGTAGGGGTACATTACCAATTCACATAGGGGGGGCGAGATCTGGGGGTCCCCTTTGTTAAAGCGGTCTTCCAGATTCCGATAAGCCCCCCGCCCGCAGACCCCCACAACCACCGGGCAAGGGTTGTAGGGATGAGGCCCTTGTCCCCCTCAACACAGGGACATGGTGCTTTGAGGGGTCACAGAACCCCAGAGCATCATCCCCATGTTGAGGGCATGTGGTCTGGTACGGTTCAGGTCTCTTTTCCTACGGCCTGCCAGATTGCGTGCTCGGATAAAGGGTCTAGTATGGATTTTTGGGGGGAACTCCACGCCATTTTTTTTTTAAATTTGGGGTGGAGTTCCCCTTAAAATCCATACCAGATCTGAAGGGCCTGGTAATTAAATTTGGGGGGACCCCCACGCATTTTTTTTTTTTATCAATGACTTTCAGTGACTTTTCTCTGTATTGCCGGGAGCCGACAATTCATTATAGCCGCGAGTATTTTAAATGACTTTTTTTCCTTCAGAAATTACACTTTGTGCAGGGACAGTTCTAAGCACGGGAAACAAGTGCTACTTTACAGGCATACTATACACACCCCCTAGGTACGAAATTTAAAGGAATATTTCACTTTTATTGTTTCACTTTAAGCATTATTAAAATCATTGCTACCGAAAAAACGGCATTGATACATGTCCCCTGGGGCAGGACCCGGGTCCCCAAACACTTTTTATGACAATAACTTGCATATAAGCCTTTAAAATGAGCACTTTAGATTTCTCCCATAGACTTTTACAGGGTGTTCCACGATTTTTTGAATTTGCCGCGAACACCCCAAATTGTTCGCTGTTCGGCGAAAGGGCGAACAGGCAATGTTCGAGTCGAACATGAGTTCGACTCGAACTCGAAGCTCATCCCTAGTAGCCAGTAATACTAGTAGCCTGGCATGGCCCAGAAGATCCTGGTATGCAGGGTAACCATGGACTCTTCCGTCTCGTCCAGACTTGCTTTCGCAAGGGCCGATATTCCATCTTGCCTTGCAAATCGCTAAGTTTAACGGTTGGCTGTTGAAGCCCACATTGTAAACAATCGGGGGCTTTCAGGTTCAGTGGTAACTACCCTGATTAATGCAAGAAAGTCAGCCTCTAGGACCTTTTATTATAGGGTCTGGAGGACCTATGTTTCCTGGTATGAAACCAAAGGATGACATCCTCGGATGTATGTCATAGGTAGAATTCTTACCTTCCTACAAGTTGGAAGTAAAAATTAAGCTAGCCTTGAGTACCATCAAGGGTCAGATCTCGGCCTTGTCAGCATTTTTTCCAAAGGCCACTTGCTTCCTATTCCTTGATCCGGGCCTTTATACAAGGAGTAATGCATATAAATCCGCCAGTTAGGTCGCCCTTGTGCCCATGGGATGGAGTCTAGTTTTGTCGGCGTACAGGGACAGATCTTTGGGCCAATTGGTGTTCTTGGTTGCGGTAGCCTCCGCAAGAGAGTTTCGGTGTTGGCAGCTATCTTGTATATAGAGCCATACTTAATTATTCTTAGGGATAGGGTGATGTTAAATCCTCACCCAGCCTTTTTTTCCTAAAAAGGATCTAGCTTTCATTTGAATCAAGACGTTTCTTACCTTCCTTTTTACCAGAACCTCGTTCTGCGGAAGGAAAGTTATCTCTTTCTCTCAATATAGTTAGAGCAGTTAAAGGTCTATCTGAAAGTTTCAGATACAGGAAACTAACGTTTTGTTGTGCTGCCAGAAGATCCTAGGAATAATAGGGCAGCGTTCAAATCAGCTATTAAAATGGTTACACTCTCTCGTTAGAATAAGAGCAGTCAAGGCCTATCTGAAGCGGCTGCTCAGATACGGAAAACTGATGTTTGTTGCAATACCAGGAGTCCCCAGGATAGGGAAGGCAGCCTCAAAATCAACTGTTTCAATTTGGATTCATGAGGTTATTATTCAGGCTTGTGGTTTAAAGAAAGGGTTTCCCCCTGTTCTTTTTCAGTGCACTCTACCAGGACAGTAAGCGCTTCATGCGCGGTGCATTTCCAAGCCTTTATGACTCAGATTTACGAGACCGCAACTTGGTCGTCGGTACATACGTTCACTAATTTCTATCAGGTGAATGTAGGACGGCAAGAGGATGCCGCTTTTTGGCTCACTGTACTGCAGGCAGCAGTATAGGTCCTCACGTCTGATGGCGGTCTGCGTTATTTGTGTCTCCCTCCCCTCAGTAGGCATTGCTCTAGGACATCCCATGTAGTAAAGAACAAAGCTCTGTGTCCCATGATGTACGATAAAGAAAATAGGATTTTTTATTACAGTTTACCTGTAAAATCCTTTACTCTTTCGTCCATGGACCGACACAGCTTCTCTATTGACAAAGTGGGTATTATCCGTTAATTAGGAGTGACTAGGCAGAAAAACTTGTAAAAAGTGTTGCATCACACCTTCTACAGTACCGCCCAGGGGGCGGACCCTCTGGGTATACCCTCTCAGTCTGCATCTTCGCAGATCAGTTTTTTTCTGTCTAGCAAGGAGTAGGACATGGCTCCCTTCGGGCCCATTGGTCCGGGGAAAAAAGATATATATATATTTTTATTTTTTTTGCTACATTTGTTGTTTCCTGCGATCTTCGATCAACTGCCGACTGGGTGACAGGCTGGATCCTCGATCCTTGTAGTCTCCCCAGTTTCGGCCATCGAGCGTGTGCCGACCCTAGCTACGCGCTGGGTTTTCCACGACATGCCCGTCGCTCCACGGGTGGCCGGTGAGCTTACGCTCCAGGGCCTGCATCGGACCGCTCAGCTTCGGCTGACCTTACGGCCGAGTCGCAGCAGCCTGGCCGGTGAGCTTACGCTCCAAGGCTTGCATCGGACCGCTCAGCTTCGGCTGACCTTACGGCCGAGTCGCAGCAGCCTGTCCGGTGAGCGTCATGCTCCAGGGCATACATATGATCGTCCCTTCTGGGTCCAATCACAGCATGCCTGGCCAACAGTCACTTTCCGTGCGCGGACGATGATCTGTTTGGAATGTCTTCCAGCAGAATACATGCAGGATAGGTAAGTAAAACTCCCCTGCCTCGGCTGGGTGATTTAGCTGGACATTCCTGGAGAGATCAAGTAAGTGGTTGTGGCCCCTTTCTTCCCTCTCTCCCTGCCTTTCCCTCCTCCCTGGGCTTCTAGCTAAAGGTTGCTGGGTGCTGGGGGTCACCTAGGGGGTCCCACTGGAGCGGGGCTGGCTGTAACTAACATTTAAAAGAAATGTCATTTTTTCTTACCTGTGTTTGTGTCCTTCCTCCTCCATGCTGTCGGCGGCCATTTTGAGGTGGTCCATGCCAAGTTTGGCCTCTTGTGACTGCCCGGCGGCCATCTTCCTGTGGTTCGGCCACACCCACTGGCCCCTATCAGCTGATCGGCGGCCATGTTTGTCCACCCTGTATGCAGATATTGCCGTTCGGCGGCCATCTTTTTGTGGGCTATGGCTGCTTGACCTCTATCTTCTGTCGGCGGCCATTTTCTTAGAGCCCACATTATCTTCCATACAGACGTTTTTGGCAACCATTTTTCGAGAGCCTCCGGCCTCTAGGGTGCATTACACTGGCGCGAAAATTCACACAGGAAGTGCTGATAAAAGAAGCAGACTGACACAGCAGCAGAGGGGACAGCATCACAGGCGCAGCATAGCAGTACCTATCCAGGGTGGTGAGTCCTCTGGGTGACCCGGCCTCTCTGCAGCACAGGAGGGTGGCCTATTGATATCTTGCCTGGAGCCCTGTGAATGTCAGCGTGTGGTCAGCATGGCATCTGAGCCAGATGTCTTCTCCCCTGAAACACCAGATTTAGCAGCTGGTGCCCCTGAGGTGTCTATGAACGCTATGACTGCAATCCTAGAGGCGTTTGCTGCCAGGGTGGAAGCAGCACACGGGAATACAGGGGGTAGTAAACGCCCCATCCCCTGCAAGCTTCTGGGAATAATTCTGGTGCAGAACCAGGTCCAGCTACGGCTCGGGGCCCAGATTCTGACGCATCAGAGACTGCAGACCGTGACCGGACAGTGAGGATGACTCAAAGTCCAGGTCAGTACGCGAGACGGCTTTGGTATCTGACCTTATTACTGCAGTGCGGGATATGCTAAAATTGGAAAATACTGCAGAAGCAGCAGAGACTCCGGTCCACTTGGGTTTCATAGACCTGCCCGCACTGCTAAGGTGTTCCCTTGTGTGTCTTTTGATAAACTCTTATACAAGGAATGGGAGAACCCACTGAGGGTCTTTACAGCCCCAAAGAGGTTTGCGGTACGGTACCCCTTTTGAGGAGAGTTTTCTGAAGAAATGGACCTCTCCCCCCTATAGTGGACCCTCCGGTGTCCAGACTTGATAGAGCCACCACAATTCCTGTAGAAGGGGCTCCTGTTTTCAAGGACCCTGTGGATAAGAAGGCTGAAGCACTCGCTTGCTACCTATACTCAGTGGTAGGCTCGGCAGTACGCCCGGCATTGGCGGGGGCCCTAGTGTCTCACACACTTACTGAATGGGCAAGATTGCTACTCCAGGGGTTAAGGAGCGAGATGCTCCTCCTGATGAGATAACATTGGCCGACCTGTTGGTCCAGGGCCTTAGGTTTGTCTGCGAGTCAGACATGAATACTATTCCCCTGCTGTCTAAAACTTCGGTTTATGCAGTAGCAATACGCCGCCTGATCTGGCTAAAAGGCTGGTCTGCGGACCAGACTTCCAAGAAAGCCCTGTTGGATCTGCCTTTTAAGGGCGACAGACTTTTTGGGGCTTCTCTGGATGACATCATCAAGGATGCCACAGGAAGTAAAAGCACTTTGCTTCCCCAAATTAGCAAGGGTAAGGGGCCACGCCAAGGGCAAGGGCCCTCCTTTACTGCACGCAAGTGGTTTTTTCGTCCCCCTAGGGCGACAGGGAAAAGACCCCAGGCCGATAAAGCGCCTGCCCAAGGACAAAAGCGTCCCTGGTCCCGCATACCCAATAAGCCTGCGGACAAATTTGCGTCCGCATGAAGGTCCACCCCCACCCAGCTCTCGGGTGGGGAGACGTCTTCGCAAATTCGCGACTCAGTGGACAGCACTAATCTCCGACAGGTGGGTTTGCAAAGTAATCTCCTCAGGCTACAAGATAGAGTTTCTCTCTTGTCCACCGGACAGATTCAACACCTCCAATCTCCAGCTACTACCGACCCGCCGGGAGGCCCTGTATGGGGCGGTCCAGGGTCTACTGGAACGCGGGGTAGTTATTCCAGTTCCAGAACTGGAACGGGGTTTTTACTCAAATCTGTTCATTGTGCCGAAGAAGGAGGGGGTTCGTCCAAGCTTGGATCTCAGAGCCCTCAATTGCTTTGTGAAGGTACAAAGTTTTCGGATGGAGTCGGTTCGATCTGTAGTCACGGCTCTCCATCCGGGGGACTTTCTGGCCTCCTTGGACATCAAGGACGCATACCTGCATGTCCCCATATACTCCAGACACCAGAGGTTTCTGCGATTTGCTATCGGGAAGGACCACTACCAGTTTGTGGCCCTCCCGTTGGGCCTTGCCTCAGCACCCAGGACGTTCACCAAGGTGCTCGCTCCGATTCTGGCACTTCTAAGACAGCGGGGTATCGCTATCACAGGCTACTTAGACGACCTTCTGCTGAAGGCCCCTTCAAGCTCAGAATTAGAGGTAAGCGTGTCCTTAACCTGTCAGACTCTTCAAGACTGTGGTTGGATACTAAACACGCAAAAGTCAGTATTGGTGCCCACTCAACGCCTAGGGTACCTGGGGTTGATTCTGGATTCTTCAGAGGCAAAGGTATTCCTCCCTGTGGAGAAGTTGCAGACCCTCCGGGCTGCAGTACGGCAGCTGACTTCCAGGAATTGGTCGTCACTCCGTTTTTTGCATGCGAGTGTTGGGCCTCAGGGTAGCCTCCTTCGAGGCGGTTCCATATGCTCAATACCACACTCGAGTGTTACAGAAGGAAGTTCTGTCCAGATGGAACAGATGTCCATCATCTCCGGATTATCAAATCCGAGTGAGCCACATAGTCAGGAGATCCCTGGTATGGTGGCTGACAGCACCGGCTCTAATGGCCGGGAAGTCATTTCTTCCGGTTTACTGGATAGTGATCACGACGGACGCCAGCCTTACAGGTTGGGGGGGAGTCTGGGGTGTTCAGTCGGCGCAAGGTCGCTGGACCCCAGAGGAAGCCCTCCTGCCGATCAATGTCCTGGTAATCCGGGCGATCAGGCTGTGCCTCTTCAAATGGTCTCAGAGGCTGCAAGGGCGTCCAGTCAGGATCCAGTCAGACAACGCCACAGCAGTGGCATATGTCAATCATCAAGGAGGAACAAGAAGCTCAGCTGCAACATCGGAGATCGCTCGCATCCTGAAGTGGGCAGAGAGGAGCGTACCGGCACTGTCGGCCGTGTACATTCCGGGTGTGGAAAACTGGCAGGCGGACTACCTGAGCCGCCAGATGCTGGACCAGGGAGAAGTGTCCTTACACCCGGAGGTGTTCCAACTCCTCTGCCAAAGATGGGGCACACCAGACGTAGATCTTCTGGCTTCCCGACTCAATCGGAAGGTATTGAGATTTGTGGCCCGGTCAAGAGACCCATGGGCAGACGCAACGGACGCGTTGGTAGCATCGTGGGGTCAGTATCGGCTAATCTATGCCTTCCCTCCCTTAAGGCTTCTTCCTCTTCTGCTCCACAGAGTGGAGGCAGAGGGAATTCCAATGATCCTAATCGCTCCAGATTGGCCTCAGCGTCCTTGGTACGCCGATCTAGTACGTCTGGTAGCAGACGTCCCCTGGCGCCTACCACTACGGAAGGACCTGCTATCGCAAGGTCCCATATTCCATCCTGCTTTACAGTCATTGGCTTTAACGGCATGGCTGTTGAGAACCAGGTACTGAGAGACCGGGGCCTGTCAGACTCAGTAATCTCTACTATGAGAAGTGCTCGAAAACTGTCCTCTAGGAAGGTTTATCATCGCACTTGAAAGGCCTACATCTCCATGTGTGAGGAAATGAAATGGCATCCGCGTACCTATTTGGTTTCCAGAATCCTGCTGTTTTTTACAGCATAGGGTGGACCAAGGGCTTGCCCTAAGTACGATTTAAGGGACAGATATCTGCCCTGGCTGTCTTTTTTCAGCGACCCCTGGCGACTCACTCTCTTGTGAGTACATTTGTGCAGGGGGTCCGACATGTGGCCCCTCTGGTCCGTCCCCCGTTACCTCCGTGGGACTTGAACCTGGTCCTCTCGGTGCTTCAGACGGCACCGTTTGAGAATATTAGAGATATTCCCCTGTTGACACTTTCTCAGAAAGTGGTCTTTTTGGTGGCTGTTTTGTCAGTTAGACGAGTCTCTGAGCTGGCAGCCTTGTCCTGCAAGGCTCCCTATTTGATTTTCCACAAGGATAGGGTGGTGCTGCGGCCGCAGCCTTCCTTTCTTCCGAAAGTCGTTTCGGCTTTTCATCTCAATGAAGACATTGTACTTCCATCCTTGTGTCCTCAGCCGTCGAATCCTAAGGAGTCGGCGTTGCATTCCTTGGACGTTGTCCGAGCTTTGAGAGTATACCTATCTGCTACTTCCCTGTTCCGGAAGTCAGACTCACTGTTTGTTTCGGTGGCTGGTCCCAAGAAGGGCCAAGCAGTCTCATCGGCCACCATCTCTAGGTGGATCCGACAGATAGTAATCCAGGCTTACGCCTTAAAGGGTCAGGCGCCCCTCTTTCCTGTCACGGCGCATTCGACCAGGGCAATAGGTGCCTCTTGGGCTTTCCGACATCAAGCGTCTGTTTCCCAATTATGTAAAGCGGCGACTTGGTCGTCCGCTCACACTTTCACAAAATTCTACAAAGTTGATGTAGGTGCATCTTCGGATGCCTCTTTCGGCCGCAAGGTTTTGCAAGCGGCTGTTTAGAGTTGCAACTCCTCCGTTGGAGGAGTGCTGTTTTGTGTTTGGGGTGAAGTTTATTTTTATGCTGTTACCACCCCTCGTTTTTTCTCTGACACTGCTTTGGGACGTCCCACTTTGTCAATAGAGAAGCTGTGTCGGTCCATGGACGAAAGAGTAAATAGGATTTTTTACTCACCGTAAAATCCTTTTCTCTGAGTCCATGGACCGACACAGCACCCACCCCTCCTTTTAAGTTTGTACTGCTTTTTGACGAACTGATCTGCGAAGATGCAGACTGAGAGGGTATACCCAGAGGGTCCGCCCCCTGGGCGGTACTGTAGAAGGTGTGATGCAACACTTTTTACAAGTTTTTCTGCCTAGTCACTCCTAATTAACGGATAATACCCACTTTGTCAATAGAGAAGCTGTGTCGGTCCATGGACTCAGAGAAAAGGATTTTACGGTGAGTAAAAAATCCTATTTTCTTGGAGTACCGTATATACTCGAGTATAAGCCGACCCGAACATAAGTCGAGGCACCTAATTTTACCACAAAAATTTGAAAAAATGATTGAGTCGAGTATAAGCCTAGGGTGTCCATCTGCATGCCTCACCGTGCCTCACTGTGTCCATGTGCATGCCTCACTGTGCCCATGCCTCACTGTGCCCATGCCTCACTGTGTCCATGACTAGACTGACGTTTAACATGGGAGTCTATGGAAGGGGTGCCCGGGTTTGAAAAATCGGTGCTCCCTGGCCGTAGGTCTCCTAGACAAAAAACTTTGCACACTTATAGAGAAGAAATGGGGCAACATGTGTGCCAAGTTTCGGGACCAGAGGACCTACGACCGGCCAGTACCGGGTCCCCAAATCACCAGAGAAATGACCGTTTAACATGGGAGTCTATGGAAGGGGTGCCCGGCTTTGAAAAATCGGTGCTCGCCGGCCGTAGGTCTCCTAGACAAAAAACTTTGCACACTTGTAGAGGAAGAGTGGGGCTACATGTGTGCCAAGTCTTGGTCCCCAAAGTCTGGCAGATCAGGCACAAAAAAGGTGACTCGAGTATAAGCCGAGGGGGGCATTTTCAGCACAAAAAAATGTGCTGAAAAACTAGGCTTATACTCGAGTATATATGGTACATCACGGGACACAGAGCTTCCCGCCCCTCTTATTTGTGGTATGTGTATATATGTTCAAGTTTGGGATACTTATTGCTTTGCTACAAAACTGAGGAGCTCCCGATATGGGAGGGGTTATATAGGGAGGAAACTTCCTGTCTAATTGATTACAACCAGTGTCCAGCACCTGACGGTGAGATATAACCCATGTGGTAAAGAACAGAGCTCTGTGTCCCGTCATGTACTCCAAGAAAAGGATTTTACAGGTAAACTGTAATAAAAAATCCTATTTTTTGCAAATGATACATGTCCCCTGGGGCAGCACCCAAGTCCCCAAACACTTTTTATGGCAATACCATGCATATTAACCTTTAAAATTAGCACTTTTGATTTTTCACGTTTGTGTACCATAGACTTTAAATTTTTTGCTTGTTCGCATGTTCTGCTGCAAACCGAACCGGGGGGTGTTCGGCTCATCCCTATTGAGAAGCACTGATTTAGAGCACTGAGCTAAAATCTAGCTCAAGACAATCCTATTGTAATTGTGGGCATTTGAGGGAAACCAAGTGAGTGTTAGAACCGCTGCTTGTTTTTTTTAGGTTTGGATTTGTGTCCCTTTTCTGAAAATTGGCTTCACTTCCTGTCACATAGCTAAACAGGAAGTGAGGGTAAAACCCTACCAATGTCTTTCCTTGGGGACACACAAGTCAATCTAACTAGTGTCCCCATTAGGCAAATTGCACTCTAGCACTTTGTGGTGTACACCCCAAATTTTTAGGTATTTTGGGGTTTATTAAAGGAAAATCCACTGCAATACAAGCGTACTCGCTGTAAATCTGAGGGGAAGCGCTGGTGATTTTATCATCCAAAAAGATGCTGTTTTTTTAGTCCAAGATACCTAATAATTTGGGGTGTACACAGCAAAATGCTAGAGTGCAATTTACATAACGGGGAAATTATTTAGATTGACCCGTGTGTCCCCAAGGAAAGACATTGGTAGGGTTTTACCGTCACTTCCTGTTTGGCTATGTGACAGGAAGTAAATAAATTTGAAGGAGAAAATAGCAAAATTTGGGAGGTGTCTTCACCCTATCAGGGGTGTAAACATCCACAAAAACTGACAAGACTTCTAATCCCTCTGCACTATATCCCCAAGCAAAAATAAGAAAGGATTTACCGGTAATTTAGTTTAACTTTGCAAAGATACCTTCCTAAGTTCAACTGTGATGCATGTCAGTGGCCCATTTAGACCTTGTTTAACCACTTAAGCCCCGGACCCGGCTTTCTTTTGGTGGTAATTGATCACTTCTGCGGTTTTTATTTTTTGCGCTATAAACAAAAATAGAGCGAAAATTTTGAAAAAAAAGCAATATTTTTAACTTTTTGCTATAATAAATACATTTCTTTCCTCAGTTTAGGCCGATACGTATTCTTCTACATACAAACAAAAAGTGTAGCGCTGGATAAATAAGCTATATGTGGCCATATAGCTCAAATTAAATATTGGCAAAAAAACAGCAAAAAATTTGGTAATAAAGTAAATTACATAAATATTCTCAAAGTTCATATAAATCCATGTGAAGAAAACTCCTGTCCGGAGATGTAATGAAAGTTCAATCAAACTGTGCAGATATCCAGTAACAAACATATAAGTGACATCAAGTGCATGGAAAGACCCGCCACCAGGAGGAGAAATAAAGACTTACCAGACAGCCTGCGACCGCCCTTCTCAGGGGGGTCAAAACAGGCTCAGCAGAGTAGTGGTCCTCACTAAAGCGTTGGGGAATTCACCAGGGACGCATCATCCACGCTATCCAGAAACCGGAAGTAATCCGCACACTCTGGTCTGTGTATCAGCTTTAGTGAGGACCACTACTCTGCTGAGCCTGTTTTGACCCCCCTGAGAAGGGCAGTCGCAGGCTGTCTGGTAAGCCTTTATTTCTCCTCCTGGTGGTGAGTCTTTCCATGTACTTGATGCCACTTATATGTTTGTCACTGGATATCTGCACAGTTTGACTGAACTTTCATTACATCTCCGGACAGGAGTTTTTTTCACATGGATTTATATGAACTTTGAGAATATTTATGTGATTTACTTTAGTACCACATTTTTTGCTGTTTTTTTGCCAACATTTAATTTGAGCTATATGGCCACATATAGCTTATTTATCCAGCGCTACACTTTTTGTTTGTGTTTTTGTTGCACCTTATATCAGGGTTGTGGTGTTTAGCAGCAGGATTTCCGTTCAGGATTTATTCATTTATTATTGTCACAATTTTTTTGCACTTAGCGCAAATTTTTCTTTTTATAACTGTATTCTTCTACATATTTTTGGTAAAAAAAAATAGAAATAAGCGTTTATTGATTGGTTTGCGCAAAAGTTATAGCGTCTACAAAATAGGGGATAGTTTTATGGCATTTTTAGTACAATTTTGTTTTTACTAGTAATGGCGGCGATCTGTGATTTTTATCGTGACTGCGACTTTATGGTGGACACATCGGATGCTTTTGACGATATTTTGTGACCATTGTCATTTTTACAGCGATCAGTGCTATAAAAATGCACAGATTTTTGTAAAAATGACACTGGCAGTGAAGGGGTTAACCAGGAGGGGTTGCTGAAGGGGTTAAGTGTGTCCTAGGGATGTGTTCTAACTGTAGGGGGACAGGAGCTGTGATCAGTGTCCTGTCACTAGGAAGAATGGGGAAATGCTTGTTTACATCAGCATGTCCCCGTTCTTCCTCACTGTGAGACAATAGCGGGTATTCCTGCGGACATCGAATCCGCGGGACTCACGGTCGGACTCACAGAGCTTACGGCGGCGCAAGCGCGCCCACAATGCCGCTCTTAAATGGCCAACGGATATATAAGTTGATCTGCCCAGCCATGCCATTCTGCCGACGTATATCGGCGTGACACGGTCGTTAAGTGGTTAATAGAAAACACCAGTTGCCTTTCACTATAAACATTTGTTAGTCCAGTCCTGTAAATCTGCATCTGCTTTACTATTAATTTCCATAAAAATTGGGTTCCTGCAGCTAGATGCGCCAAATGCATCTAGATGTGTGACCGCTGTGTATGTGAGATGCACAACTGCTGTGTGCGCGGAGGTATGTACCAGTGGCGCATATCTGGTTCCCGGAGACAGTGGCCAGCACACAGGAATGACACCACACCCCTCCACGAAGTTGCTCGTACTGCTGCTAATTTCCTACCACCACCATGCCCAGCTCACTGTTCTCTGAGGAAGAGATGATCCTTATTTGCAAATTAAGATAATTTTTTATTTATTTTTACATGGGGTGGTGTTTGTGTGGGTCATGTGTGTATGTCTAAATAAGTTGGCCTCAAAACACACACCTACTTCCTGTGTACAGATTCACTTCCGGCCAATGTATATTGCTTCCTGCTTCGGTGTGTGTGTATACACATATAGAGATATATATATATATCTCTATATAGATATATATATATATATATATATATATATATATATATAGAGAGAGAGAGAGATAGAGATAGAGCTATATATATATATATTGTGACAGCAGGAAGGTAAAGTCACCTGGTTGCATCCAGGGGGGTAGATATATTTCGCCCAGATTCAGGCTTTACGCCGACTTATACAACTAGGTGGAGAGTTGTATAAGCCCAGCTGAGGCTAGTGGGCTCATGGATGACTCATACCTCTAGGGAGAGTGTGGGGCGTCATGCAGACAGGGAGTTGATGAGACCAGCTGAAGCTTGTCAGCTCATTTAGGCCTCTATAAGAACTCCCAGCTTCATTAGATGTTAGCTCATGCCTGGACCCAGACCTGTGTGGACTGTCTAGGGAGAGTGAACCCCTGTGCGGTGAGACAAAGCCTGTGTGGCTATTTGCTTGGACATTTAAAACCAGGGACTTAGGGACTAGGACAGCACTAGGCTGATCCCAGTTGTTAGTTAGGAAACCTGTATGTTTAGTCAGAGGTCAAGTTGACCAGGATTTATTTTGTTTATGTTTCTTTTGCTTTGCTGTGTTTTGTCACTGTAAATAGAAAATAAACCACACCTTTTTGATTTTGAAAACCACAACCTCCGTTTGCTGGGCCTGTTTTTGGGTGGGGAGCCCATCTCGGGGGTCACACACACCCGCTGCAGAGCTAACCCCCTCACAATATATATATATATATATATATATATATATATATATATATATGTAGCGGGGTCTCCTTTAAGACTCTCGGAACTACATTTCCCAGAGTCCTGTTTGGCACCCAGGGTGCAGTGTTGCCACCGCAGAGATTCATGGGAGGGGCTGTTTAAGAAGGAGGCGAGGCGGAGCTTGGCCTCTTTGGACACCGCGCTGCAAGCCACAGCTTCTTCCTGTGCGGATCTGCTGCAGTGCAAGGCCTGAAGCCTGGGGCCTTGCACAACTTCCGAAGAGCCTTCCATCCCACTGCAGAGCCTGGGTGGCATCTGACTTTGTTTGCTGCGGACATCAGTTGGATCGGGGACCCGATCATTGCAGACGCTGTGTGTGGAGACACAGCAGGTGGAAGTCCCGGACTGGGATCGCGTCCGGAGTGGTGAGCGAGCACCTGCTCAATCCAATAGGCTGTACTGTGTTTAGGCCCATAGACTGCCTCGGCCCACCGATCATTTATTTGCTGTTTCCGCTGGAGACCGGTTGCAGGACAGAGTTAAAGGGTCTCCAGCATAGTGTTCCTTGTGACTGCCTACTTTGTGGATTACAATACTGTTCCTGAACGTGCACCACCATTTCAAGTTTGCATGCGAATAAATCTTTATTCAAAAGACTGAGTTTGATTCTATGTCAGGCCTGACCAGGGAGGGGAGATAGAATATTGTTTAGTGCGCCATAGGGCGCGTAGATAGCAATAGCTGCACGTGGTGGATTACCGCGCTGTGCTATTGCCATACATATATTACATCTATTGCTGCAGGGCTCTGTAAGCCAGTTATATGTTATGTTTTAACCCATGCCCTTTTAACCTAAAGTAAAGCTGTTATACCTTGCCACTTGTTATCACTGTGTTATCATTACCCATAGTGCTTATACTTAATCTGGGGTTAAAGTGTGTATGTTACCAGGTGTAGATTGCGATGGAAAACATCCCTAGACTAACTGTGCCGTAGGGGACTATACAAGATTGCCGGGGGTTGGTGGAGCTGTACTCAGGGCCCGAAAATCAAACCAGCGGCTCTCTTAACTGAGGGTAATGCTACATGTGGGGGGCTCTCGAGTCCAGGATCCTGATACAGCAGGTGAACACGCCAATAGTACCGGCATGAACCTGTTAGAGGTTAAAGCGTGGTGCGAAGCAGCTAAGACAGAACCAGATCAGTCAGTGGTCATCAGCCTCCCAGGGGAGGAATGGTCAACGGAGACGGTAGAGAAACTGGTGGTGTCAATGTCCCCAGATTGTACACCATGGGTGATGGACATGAAGCCAGACCCAAACATCTCATATCAGTATGCGCTGATAGAATGGTGGGACAGAATGCCGGAAACCTTTAAGCGCAGATGTGTGCGCACCCCAGACAATAGAACTTATAAGTTGGCGCACGCAATAACCGTTAAGACGGAACCATCCCCAACGGGATCACCACAAGGGACACCCCGTGTCTCACCTGAAAGAAAAGAAAGGGTGATGCCCCCGGTGGCACCGGTCACTACCATAGGACCAGAATTAATAAACGCCTTAGGGGATCTGCTAGCAAAGTGCCAGAGGACAAGCATGGTACATGTAGAGGCTAGCTACCGCAGACTAAAGACATTCTCAGGGAAGCTTCCTGTCCCTGTAGGGGAAGAAGATTTCGATACCTGGGTTGAGCAGGCACTACTAGCAGTAGAGGCATGGGAGCGCAGAAGAGACAGCGCGTGATAGAAAGTTTGGAAGGCGCTGCAGCAGAAGCGGTGAAAAGCTTCCGGTTTGGCAATGCTGATTGCACAGCTCAGGACTGTTTAGCCATGTTACAAGAGGAGTTCGGTCAGCTGGAAAAGGTGGCAAAATTAGTGTACCAATTCGAACATACTTTCCAACAGCCGAATGAGAAGCTTTCAGAGTATGTAAGAAGACTCAACAAGATGCTTTGCAAGATCGTGTTGAAGAAAGGGATGTTGCCCCAAGACACAGATGCGGCAAGAATGAAGCAAGTGTTAAAGGGAGCATTACGCTCGGATCCAGTCTGGCTTCACCTGAAAACCTCTGGAGGGGGAATGTCACTGACCTACTCTGATCTGATAAAAATTATTAGGGATGAGGAGTCACTACAGATGGATCAACAAGTGATCAAGGCACATACTTCTGCTGCACCAGTGATAGTCAACTCAGTGATGACAAAAGAAAGAGACCCAGAAGTAGACGCTTTAAAATTGCAGATGTCTCAGGTGCTAGAGATGCTGACCTCCCAGATTACAAAAGATTCAAGGGTTCCTGAGAGAGAGGGACCCAGGAAGGAGTTGTTCTCAGATGCTTTAGTGCCCATTCCCCTACAAGACTGGGGGGATGTGATCTGTTTTAACTGTGGAGGGATTGGCCATATTGCAGCTGTATGTTCTAGTCCCAAGAAAAAGAAAGCAGACAACCGCAAGCCGGCATAAAACTGACCTTCGACCCATCTGTGGCCGGGAAGGCTGAAGTGTTTGATACTCTGGCAGTTGTGTGCCCTCGGCCGCCTGGAGCCAACAAGAGTTCCTTAATAATAGGAACGAACACGGACCTGGTCCGGAGGCTTCTGACCCCTCTTGCAAGCAGGAAAGACCCGGCCGCCACCAAGATTCACCCCATCTTGAAGACAGCCTACCAGCGGTTGATCTTGGAGCAGAAGGCCCTGGAAGAGGGAGTGGGGAAGGTCTGGAGACTTGAGAAGAACGGAGTGGTGTTGCAGCCCGGCGAAGTAACCTGTCTCAGAGCCACTGTGAAGCTTACTTGGGAGCAACCTGGACCCTTTGTCATGTTGGAGCCAGACCCAAGGGAAGAACACTCGGGTTTGGAAGTAATCCCAGAAGTGGTCCCACTGAGGGCTCTGAAGAAGGCCCACTATAAGGTCCCTGTGAGTGTCAGGAATACTACGGATGGCCCCATGAAGATCCCAGCCAGGATGTTGCTGGGCCAGGTGAGCCCTGTTACCCCAGTTGCTCTGTCGGATGCGGAGAAGACGGGTGAAGGAGGGAATGTTTGGGAGAAACTCTCCATGGAGAACCCAAACCTGCCCAGGGCTTGGAAAGAGAGAGCCAAGGCCCAGTTGACCAGGTGGAAGAAGATCTTCTCTCAAGATGAGTTCGATGTGGGGTGTGCGAGGAGTGCCACCCATCGAATCCGCCTCCAGGAAGACAAGCCCTTCAGGGAGAGAGTCAGACGAGTCCCATTAGCAGACCTGGAAGATCTGAGGGAACAACTTGGAGAACTCAAGAGGACCGGTGTGATCCAGGAGTCTAGAAGTCCCTATGCCTCTCCGATAGTAGTAGTCAGAAAAAAGAATGGATCGTTGAGGTTGTGTATAGACTACAGGACTCTCAACAGGAGAACCATCCCTGACCAGTACACCACTCCGAGGATAGAGGATGCCCTACAGAGCTTGTCTGGAGCCAAGTGGTTCAGCGTGATGGACCTCAAGAGTGGATACTATCAGATCCCTATGCATCCGGAAGACAAGGAGAAGACAGCCTTCATAACCCCAGTGGGGTTCTTTGAATTAGACCGAATGCCCCAGGGACTGTCCGGAGCCCCAGCCACCTTCCAACGTCTCATGGAAAAGACTGTAGGAGACATGAACCTTATCGAGGTCCTTGTGTACTTGGACGATGTCATTGTCTTTGGGAGGACCTTGGAAGAAAACGAAGAGAGGCTGGAGAAAGTTTTGAGAAGACTCAGTGAGGAGGGACTCAAGCTTTCGCCCGAGAAGTGTAGGTTCTACCAATCTTCCGTTAACTATCTGGGACACATAGTGTCTGAAGAAGGGGTAGCCACAGACCCTGAGAAGTTGGAGGCAGTTACTTCCTGGCCACGGCCTACCACGGTAACAGAACTCAGATCCTTCCTGGGGTTCTGTTCCTATTATAGAAGGTTTGTGGAGGGGTTTGCCCGAATTGCCAGACCCCTGAATGAGCTACTCAAGACGGAAGGGGAAGAGGATAACTCGGGTCCCAGGAAGCCGGGAGAGTCAGTCCAAGACCAGTGGAACCAAAAGTGTGAAGAGGCCTTTCAGATGTTAAAAAAAAGCCTAACCACCGCCCCTGTCTTGGCCTATGCAGACCCAAAGAGACCTTATGAACTCCACGTAGATGCCAGTCATGACGGTCTTGGAGGAGTGCTCTATCAGGAGCATGAAGGACAACTGTGACCCGTTGCCTACGTGAGCAGAAGTCTGACCCCCTCTGAAAAGAACTACCCCACTCATAAGCTGGAGTTCCTGGCCCTCAAGTGGGCGGTAGTTGACAAACTTAAAGACTACCTGTATGGGGCAGAATTCACTGTGAAAACCGACAACAACCCCCTTACTTATCTCTTCACCACAGCAAAGCTGGATGCCACAGGACATAGATGGCTGGCTGCACTGTCTGGGTTCAATTTCAGCCTGAAATACAGGCCTGGGGCTGGGAATCGAGACACAGACGCCCTGTCTAGAAGATCTCATGCCCCTACCAGTGATACAGAAGACTGGACCCAAGTGGCACCTGACGGGGTGTGGGCCCTTTGCCAAGGGGCTGAACTTCAAGCCAGAGGAGGCTCAAGGGCAGAAGAGATAGGAGTTACCATGGTAGGAGTTCCCAAGCAATACTGTGGGGTAACCCAGTTGGAAGAAGATAATCTGCCAAAACTGTCAAAGAAGGAGTTGAGATGTGACCAATTGGAAGACCCTATGGGTAGATTGGTTCTGGAGGCCCTGGAGAATCAGGATCCAAATAGACTTCTGCACCATCCTTCAAAGGAAGCTCGCCTGTTGAGGAAAGAGTGGGACAGGTTGCAGGTGCATCAGGGAGTGGTCTACCGAAGGGGCCCCTCTGATGACCTGGAAGACAAATGGCAACTGTTTCTCCCCGAGAAACACAGAGAGACTGTGTTGGTTGCTCTGCATGACAATCATGGACACCTAGGGGCAGAAAGGACCTTCCATCTGGTTAGGAACCGTTTCTATTGGCTCTGCATGAGGGCTGAAGTTGAAGAATACTGCCACTCATGTGCACGATGCATCCAGAGAAAGACTTTACCTCATCAAGCTGCCCCAATGGGCCATCTGCAAAGTCAAAGCCCACTTGATCTGGTATGCATTGATTTTCTCTGCCTCGAACCCGACCTGAGTGGACTAGGAAATGTTCTGGTAGTAACCGATCATTTCACCCGGTATGCCCAGGCTTTCCCAACCAAAGACCAGAAGGCTTCCACGGTGGCCAAGGTACTTATGGAGAAGTATTTTGTCCATTATGGGCTACCACAGCGACTTCACTCAGACCAAGGGAGAGACTTTGAAAGTCGGCTGATCCGGAAGCTCCTGGATTCCTTAGGGATCAAGAAGACCCGAACCTCTCCTTACCACCCACAAGGGGATGCTCAACCAGAGAGGTTCAACCGAACTCTGCTCAATCTGTTGGGGACCCTGAGTAGCGAGAACAAACAACATTGGAGCAAGCACATAGCGGCTATAGTCCACTCTTACAATAGTACTACAAGTGATGCTACAGGCTACTCCCCCTACCGTCTCATGTTCGGAAGAGAAGCAAGATTACCGTAGACCTGGCCTTTGGCACCTCCATAGACCATTCCTCAGCCACATCCCACAAGGGATATGTGGACAGACTCAGACACAGCTTGAAGGTGGCCTATGAACAAGCCCAAGTGGCTTCAGCCCAAAGGGGGGCCCGCAACAAGAGGAACTTCGACCTGAAGGTTCGGATCCAGGACCTGCAACCAGGAGACCGAGTTCTTCTACGAAACCTGGGAGTCCCTGGGAAGTACAAGCTTGCAGACAGATGGAGACCTGAACCCTATGTCATTTGTAAGAAGCTGCTGGGCCTACCTGTCTATAAATTGAAGCCAGAAGGGAAGGTGGGCCCATTGAAGACTTGGCATAGAAACCACTTACTCCCACTTGCTGAAGCAGTTCGGATACCTCCTGCAAGGGACTCCTCAAGCCCAGACTCCATTCTGGATACCCCTAGGCCAAACACTCAGTCCCAGTCCTCCCAAAATCAAGATGTAGAGACCTCTGAGCAAGGTGAAGATGAGAGACAGGAACTTGATTGGTTATGGCCTTC
Source organism: Rana muscosa (assembly GCA_029206835.1). Classification (NCBI taxonomy): domain Eukaryota; kingdom Metazoa; phylum Chordata; class Amphibia; order Anura; family Ranidae; genus Rana; species Rana muscosa. The sequence goes on from CM055118.1 coordinate 966,129,561, forward strand.
CCCAACTCCGGGAACTTCTGCTATAGATCTTCCTTCTGCCAAAGACACTATAGACAGAACACTGAATGCGGAAGCTACTGAATTTGTTCCATCCAGCCCTTTGTCAGATTACTGGGAAGATGCCTGTGACACATACTCAGAGGAGGACCCAAGGGACTCTATGTACCTCCAGGATCCTGAACGAAGTGTTTCAGAGCCAGCAGAATCCCTCAAGCCTGTTCCAGAAGAGGAGCCTGCAGTGTCCCAGTCAGAAGTCCCAAGAGAGCAAAGGCCTAGAAGAGTCATAAGGCCTCCCAAGAAGTTAACTTACTCACAAATGGGGAAGAGCTCAGAGGAGGCAGTGGTCACTGCAAGGAGGAGTACAGAGCATCCAGTTCCCTCCACTGTTCATTTGGTGGAGGGCAACCCCAATTCATCCCCTGGCACAGTTAGGCAGGCCACTCATGATAGTGTGACCTGTGGGCAAGGGAATTCAACCCCTCAGTTTTGGTGGGAGTTCCCTTTGCCGACATCGTACACAGCATTGTCTAGAATTGTACGTAGTGTATGCTAAAAAAAATAAAAATTATCTTTGGGGACCAAAGAGTTCAAGTGGGGGGAGTGTGTAGCGGGGTCTCCTTTAAGACTCTCGGAACTACATTTCCCAGAGTCCTGTTTGGCACCCAGGGTGCAGTGTTGCCACCGCAGAGACTCATGGGAGGGGCTGTTTAAGAAGGAGGCGAGGCGGAGCTCGGCCTCTTTGGACACCGCGCTGCAAGCAACAGCTTCTTCCTGTGCGGATCTGCTGCAGTGCAAGGCCTGAAGCCTGGGGCCTTGCGCAACTTCCGAAGAGCCTTCCATCCCACTGCAGAGCCTGGGTGGCATCTGACTTTGTTTGCTGCAGACATCAGTTGGATCGGGGACCCGATCGTTGCAGACGCTGTGTGTGGAGACACAGCAGGTGGAAGTCCCGGACTGGGATCGTGCCCGGAGTGGTGAGCGAGCACCTGCTCAATCCATTAGGCTGTACTGTGTTTAGGCCCATAGACTGCCTCGGCCCACCGATCATTTATTTGCTGTTTCCGCTGGAGACCGGTTGCAGGACAGAGTTAAAGGGTCTCCAGCATAGTGTTCCTTGTGACTGCCTACTTTGTGGATTACAATACTGTTCCTGAACGTGCACCACCATTTCAAGTTTGCATGCGAATAAATCTTTATTCAAAAGACTGAGTTTGATTCTATGTCAGGCCTGACCAGGGAGGGGAGATAGAATATTGTTTAGTGCACCACAGGGCACGTAGATAGCAATAGCTGCACGTGGTGGATTACCGCGCTGTGCTATTGCTATATAAATTACATCTATTGCTGCAGGGCTCTGTAAGCCAGTTATAAGTTATGTTTTAACCCATGCCCTTTTAACTTAAAGTAAAGCTGTTATACCTTGCCACTTGCTATCACTGTGTTATCATTACCCATAGTGCTTATACTTAATCTGGGGTTAAAGTGTGTATGTTACCAGGTGTAGATTGCGATAGAAAACATCCCTAGACTAACTGTGCCGTAGGGGTTGGTGGAGCTGTACTCAGGGCCTGAAAATCAAACCAGTGTCTCTCTTAACTGGGGGTAGAGCTACATATATATATATATATATATGGAGATATATACTGTATATATAAATGTAGGTTCTTGTGTCCACCAGCAGAGATAAGTTGGGTAGATGACACACTCCTAATTCTGGAGGCATAATTATGGTCTAGCACAGGGGTCTTCAAACTACGGCCCTTCAGTTGTTCAGGAACTACAATTCCCATCATGCCTAGTCATGTCTGTGAATGGCAGAGTTTTACAATGCCTCCTGGGATGTGTAGTTCTGCAGCAGCTGGAGAGCCATAGTTTGAAGATTCCTGATCACTCTAGCATGCCTTGAAAAAGGGTGATTTTTCATGTGCCTTGTATAATGCCCAAGAAATATTGTTTGGAAAATACAAGTGGGTCATGGCACATCTACATTCCAAAATTGGCACTTAAGATAGTCATGCACTATGCAATCTAATTGGCCAATCTCTGTACAACTCGATATTTAGGCAAAAAAGTTAATAGGAAGACGCACTTGAACAATTAATTCAAATTATAGGAAATCAAACAGGCTCTTGCACTAAATCTAATTTATTTAAGATCTAACTGATTGCAGTGTATTGTCACCTTTAAAGATCAAGATCTGAAAATATTACTGTATTTATTGGCATATAACACTCACTTTTTTACCCTGAAAATAGTGTTATACGAAGGGGGCCATGGAATTTTTTTTCCCTGAAACTTCCCTCTTAAAGATAAGGTAGGTGTTATACGCATGTGCGTGTTATATGCCGATAAATATGGTAATTTATTGGGTTTAGAAACTCTTCTCTGTTCTTTGTAATGTATTGAAAGATTTGGGTAAAAAAAGAAAACACATTTCAAAGATATATTAGAAGTAATAGGAATGAGATTAGCACCAAAAGGGTTAATTAACTGAGAACACCTACTAATTGGCTAAAAAGACACATCCAATGAGATGAAATTAACCAATTGTATTGGGTGTGCGCTATTATCAATGAGAAAACCGCAGTTACCCTAGCGACAGTTGCAGTTTACATATGTAGGCATTTATTATCGCTATTTGCGTTTTAATGTGCGCTGGTTTGCACGTTCAATTAATGATTTTCCGGCACACCAATTAAAGTGGTTGTAAACCCCCAAAAAAAATAAAAAATAAAATACCTGCAAGACAAAGGCATAATGAGCTAGTATGACTAGCATACTAGCTCAATATGAATTACTTACCTTAGATAGAAGCCCCCGCAGCGGTGCTTGGACACCTCCACCGCCATCTTGCCTCGATGTCCCGTCCGTGTATCGCTGCTCCGGTTATGATTGGCCCCGGAGGGGCGATGACGTCACACGCATGCGCGCTCGGGCCGGCTAAATCCATTCAAAAATCCGGCTACTATGCCGGCCCGCTAGTGCGCATGCGCGTGATGTCAGCGGCACCGGTTTTAAAAGCAGATATCTCCTTAACCGTGTAGGTTAGGGAGATATTTCATGGAGCTACAGGTAAGCCTTAATCTAGGCTTACCTTTAGGTGCATGTTGTGTAAGTGGGTTTACAACCACTTTAATGTATGAACTGGTGCAGTGCCTTCTTCTTAGTAAATCGCCCCCAATGTGTCCATGCACACATAGGCTTTTAGCAGTGTTTAGTGGCAGGGGCTTTTGGAGGCAGAAAAAAAAAAACACTACCAGTGTCCAGAAGCAGCAGACAAATGGCTACTGCGAACCCTGCCTTTCAGAGTGTGGGTTCCAAAGGGATACATCCAAGAGGCACTGGCATTTCAATATAAATAGAAAATTACTGCGCTGGTTCTAAATAAAATAAAGCGGCAACTAAAAATGTTATACACAACACTACACAAAATAAAAAAGGAAAAAAGGTGCGCTGGTGAAAGTGAAATAGGTTTTGGTTTAAACAAAACAATGTCCAAATGAATGTGATCTGGGTCAAACCCCTGATACGAAGCTAGCATGCAACTAGCATACACCAATTAAGTGATCAAACGTAATCAAAAGATGATCAAAGGTAAATCAATAAAAATAACAATCCATATCACAGTTAAAAAATATTGGAAAAATGTGACTTCATATATCAATCGAAAAAATAATAATCTTCTTCAAAGGTGAATATATTAAGGTTGTAAACCGTCTTCAAATGTAAATATATTATTGTTGTGAACCACCATTAAAGTTTGTATAGATCAACAATAGGGATGAGCCAAACACCCCCCGGTTCGGTTCGCACCAGAACCTGCCAACGGACCGAAAGTTTGCGCGAACGTTAGAACCCTATTAAATACAATGGACGCGAACGTTCGAAATCTAAAGTGCTAATTATAATGGCTAATATGCATGTTATTGTCCTAAAAAGGGTTTGGGGACCCAGGTTCTGCCCCAGGGGACATGTATCAATGCAAAAAGAAGTTTTAAAAACGGCCGTTTTTTCTGGAGCAGTCATTTCTTTCTCGTACATCACGGGACACAGAGCGACATAGTCATTACTAATGGGTTATATAGATACCGTCAGGTGCTGGCACTGGCAACTTCCAAAACCGGAAGTACCCTCCCCTATATAAGCCCCTCCCATCCGGGAGCACCTCAGTTTTTTGCCAGTGTCTAAGGTGTTGGCCAAGAAGAAACATGTGTTTTTCACTGAGCTTGCGTACAGGTTCTTTTGGGCCTCAGTAAGCTATTCCGGATCCGACCAAAAAAGCTTCATAGCTAAACGGTCGGTACCCGGGCCTTGCAGAGAAGAGCAAGGTTTTGCCTGTAATGCTTCTCTTAGGAGAGCTGGACCCTGGGATCCAGAGCTCTGGTCATACCCACGACCAAGATGTTTTCTGTGCAGGGTGCTATACAGGTCCAGGGGAGTGGAATCCTTGGGAACCCGGTCCCTGAAGGTTTGATTACAATGCCTGCCGTGATAGGTGAAGTTTGGGCTTTTGTGGACCAAACAAAGTCCTGCGGCGGGAAACAGGTAAGTGGGGGCCCCCAGGAACTTGGTTCTATTGGGGGACCCCCAAGCCTAATTTGTCTTTCTGTCTGTTACCTAATGGTATTCCCGCAAAATTCTGTGCATGCCTGTAACTACTAAAAAAATGTAATAATTTTTAATGGTGGTCAAGAAAAAAAAAAAAAAAAAAAATAAATATTTTTTTATATATATATTTAATATATTAGACTGCGGTACCTGTGTTTGTCCACTAGAGGCCGCTGTGGAATGTTTTCTTGTCATGTGGACTAGCTTCTTCTCAGCAGAGCAAAGTCCAGGCAGATGGTGAGTTCTCTTATAGGAAACTGCTTCCTCTGCCATGTTGCAGTGCTCGTCCATCCCCCGGCCTGCGGCAAAGAGGGGCCCTGGCTCCTGTCCCTTGTTACCATATTTGAAATTAGCGCCGAAGGCGCACGTGCCCGCGCGCGTGCGCGTGCACGCGCCTCTATATATAGAGGTGAGCCGGGAAAGGGGGCGGAGCCTGGGGGATGACGCTCTGTGCGCGCCGCAGCGCTTCTGCGCATGTGCGGGCGTCCCAGCAGTTTAAAAAAAACACAATATTGTAGTGAGCTGGCTATGAAGTACAGAGACAGAGCTGGCAACATTTAAAGGCATACAGCAAGCGGTTGATACAGGCATCCCCTAGAAAGGCACATTAGTAGACACCAACTGTGATATAGCAGCAATTGTGCTAGACTATTCTCAGTAAAAGTGGTGTATTACGGCTGGAATACCTCAGCTTTAGGCTTAGGAATATGCCGTCCAGAAGCTCCGGAACTGAATCTTCCAGGAAGCGAAGGGGGTCTCATCGGGCTCGGAGGATCTTGGGCATACTCCTGCTGCACCAGTCTCCCCTGAAGTTCAGAGGTAAGTGACCGTAGAGACCCCGCAGGGGTACTTGGTACTGTGGCTGTCCTCAGTCACCTGCTCCTGTGTATGTAACAGAGGAGGTTTTTTCCTCAGCTCTGGGAGGATTAGAGAGAGATTGTCAACATTTATCGCTGCCTCCCTGTCAGGGAAAGCACGCCCGATCTCCGTCTCCTCCTTCAGAGTGCCTGTTAGCAGAGCAACAGTCCCATACAGGGATCGACCTGCCTGAAGGGGATCAGGATAAGGTTGATTCTGTTATAGAGGAATCAACAGTGGGGGAACCTTTTCTCAGCATCTCAAGCTGAAAGATTATGGGTTCAGTCTCTGACTAACATGGTCCGATCAGCATTTAAAAATGCATCTTGCGGAACCATCAACCACTACTGTATCCTCGTTGGGGTCGCTAGAAGCCCCCAGACTGTTTGTTCTTTTCCACTTCACCCTTTACTGAAAGGGCTCATTTACCAGGATTGGGAACGTCCTGAGTAAATATTTATTCCCCCAAGAGATTTCCGGTGGTCTATCCCATGGAGGATAAGTTCATCAAAAAAAAAAAAAAAAATGGAAGGTCCCTACAATGGACGCAGCCATCTCTTGTATGTATAAATCACTGACATGTCCAGTGGATAATGTCCAAATGTTCAAGAACCCAATAGATAAAAGATTGGAGTCCTTATGAAAATCTGCTTGGTGATACAACCAGCAGTAGCAGCTATTGGGGTCTGCTAAGCAGTGAAGGATCAGTTGAAACAGGTCTTGAGGGACTTGACAGATCAGCAGGCTTTGCCCTAGCTGATCTACCTAGAGCCTTAGGCTTTGCGGTTGACGCCATAGAGGATTCAGTCCATCAGGCCTCCCGCCTTACGCTGTCTATAGTACATATGCGTAGGCTCCTATGGCTCAAAAACTGGTCTGCTGAAGCTCCCTGTAAAGAATGGCTGGTTAGCGTCCCATTTCATGGTGAACGCTTATTCAGGGAAAACCTGGACAAATATATCCAGAAAATTTCCAGCGGTAAAAATACGCTCTTGCCGGTTAAAAGCAGAGTTAGAGGTCCCTCTTTAAGAGGCCTGCTTCTCCAGTCCCTGGGGCATCGGCTGTGTAACAGTTCCGACGGCCTCCTCGGTCAAATCCCGGGGGTAAAAAACAGGGACAGTAGCAGGGTAATGAGAAACCCTGGGTCAGGGGAGGTACAAAACCTCCCCCAAAGTTAAATTCATGAAGCCCCCACTCAGTCGGGTGGGGGGAGGACTCCAGTTGTTCGCAAGAGACCTGGCGGGACACGATCAAGACAGATAGGCAGATAGGTGCTCTCCGCAGTAGGTTTGGGATACAGTTTGGAGTTAAAAGACTCTCCTCCTTCCCATTTTTGAGGTCAAACGTGCCAAGGGATCCCCGGAAGAGAGAGTCCCTCCTGTTGGCACTAGAACAACTATTGCTCCAAGGAGTAATTATGGAGGTTCCCCTGGAAGGAAAGGTGTTGTCTTTGAAAGATTTGATCCACTTAGTGGGTACAAAAAAGACAGCCGTCCATACGCCTATATATGAGGCTGCTGGGAAAAATGGTGGCATCATTCAAAGCAGTACCCTACGGTCAATTCCATTCAAGGAATTTGCAAGGGGCCATACTGTCAGCCTGGAACAAAAAAGTTCAGGCCCTAGACTTACAATGTCCTTGTCCCCTTCCGTTCGCAAGAGCCTCCGTTGGTGGTTGGTTCCCCAGAATCTGGAAAAAGGGAAATCCTTCAGTCCGATTTCTTGGAAGGTGGTCACTACAGATGCCAGCCTTATAGGCTGGGGAGCAGTACTGGAGCAATAGTCTCTCCAGGGCAGATGGTCGGATGCAGAAAAGGCCCTGCCCATCAATCTCTTAGAGATACGAGCAGCCCGGTATGCCCTAGTAGCATGGACATCCAAACTCCAAGGGTCCCCTGTCAGAATGCAATCAGACAATGCCACAGCAGTGGCATATATCAATCATCAGGGGGGCACCAGGAGTCGTGCAGCCCAGAGGGAAGTAAATTACATCCTGAAATGGGCAGAAAAATATGTCCCAGCCATATCTGCGGTATTCATTCCAGGAGTGGAGAATTGGAAGGCGGACTTTCTAAGTCGCCAGCAATTAGGCCCAGAGGAAGGGTCCCTTCACCCCGAGGTTTTCTGGACAATATGTCAGCGGTGGGGAACATCGGATGTAGATCTTCTAGCATCCAGATTCAACGCAAAGGGGGACAGGTTTGTCTCTCGGACAAGGGATCCCCTAGCTTGCGGCTCGGATGCCCTAGTGTTCCCTTGGGATCAGTTCAAGCTGATATATGCATTCACACCGCCACAATGGTTACCTCGATTACTCCGCAGAATCAGGGTAGAAAAGAAACCAGTGATTCCGGTGGCTCCAGCGTGGCCCCGAAGAGCGTGGTACGCGGAGATTGTAAAATTTCAGTGGGGAGTCCTTGGACTCTCCCACGTCGTCCGGCTTTCGCAAGGACCGATATACCACCCTTCCTTACCAGCCCTAGGTTTGACGGCCTGGCTATTGAAGCCCACATTCTAAAAAAGAGAGGGCTCTCTAATGCTGTGGTATCTACCATGATCAATGCCAGGAAGCCGGTATCCAGGCAGATCTACTATAGAATCTGGAAGGCGTACATCGCGTGGTGTGAGGCCAAGAAATAGCATCCACATAAGTACGTAATAGGTAGGATTCTGGACTTCCTACAGTGGGCTGTAGATAGGAAGCTTGCCTTGAGTACTATCAAGGGTCAGATTTCGGCCTTGTCAATATTTTTTCAAAGGCCCTTGGCTTCGCATTCACTAGTCAAAGCCTTTATACAAGGAGTGATGCGTATTAGTCCTCCGGTTAATATTCCCATATGTCCATGGGATCTAAACTTGGTTCTGTCGGTTCTACAGAAACAACCATTTGAACCATTACAGCATATTTCCTTGGTGCTTCTCACCAGGAAATTGATTTTTCTAGTAGCCATTTGTTCGGCTAAAAGAGTATCGGAATTAGCAGCTATGTCCTGTAAGGAGCCATATCTGGTTATCCATAAGGACAGAGTAGTGTTACGTCCTCATCCAGCCTTTCTTCCTAAGGTGGTATCGAGGTTTCATTTGAACCAAGATGTGGTTCTTCCTTCTTTTTTCCCCAAACCTACTTCGGTAGAGGAAAAGTTATTGCATTCTTTGGATGTAGTAAGAGCAGTTAAAGCTTATCTAAAAGCCACTGCTCAGATTCGCAGAACGGATACTTTGTTTATTCTGCCGGAAGGCCCCAGAAAGGGTCAGGCAGCGTCAAAATCTACTTTAGCCAAGTGGATTCGACAGGTCATTATGCAAGCTTATGGCTTGAGAAGGAGACCGCCTCCGTTCAAAGTTAGAGCGCACTCCACGAGAGCAGTTGGAACTTCATGGGCAGTGCATCACCAGGCCTCCCTGGCTCAAATCTGTAAGGCCGCAACATGGTCTTCGGTACACACGTTTACTAGGTCCTACCAGGTGGACGTTAGAAGTCAGGAGGATGTCGCCTTTGGGCGCAGTGTGTTGCAGGCCGCAAAAGATCCTCATGTCTGATAGCGCTCAGCTTATATATGGTGTATCCCCCCCCTCATTTGGCATTGCTTTAGGACATCCCATTAGTAATGACTATGTCGCTCTGTGTCCCGTGATGTACGAGAAAGAAAATAGGATTTTTATAACAGCTTACCTGTAAAATCCTTTTCTTGGAGTACATCACGGGACACAGAGCTCCCACCCCTCTTTAGGGACACTTATTGCTTTGCTACAAAACTGAGGTGCTCCCGGATGGGAGGGGCTTATATAGGGGAGGGTACTTCCGGTTTTGGAAGTTGCCAGTGCCAGCACCTGACGGTATCTATATAACCCATTAGTAATGACTATGTCGCTCTGTGTCCCGTGATGTACTCCAAGAAAAGGATTTTACAGGTAAGCTGTTATAAAAATCCTATTTTTAATGATGCATAAAGTGAAGAAAAAAAAAAAAGAGTGAAATATTCCTTTAAATATCGTACCTGGGGGGTGTCTAAAGAATGCCTGTGAGGTGGCATGTGTTTCCTGTGTTTAGAACTGTCCCTGCACAAAATGACATTTGTAAAGGAAAAAAAGCCATTTAAAACTGCTTGCGGCTTTAATGTCATGTCTGGTCCCGGTAATATGGATGAAAATCTTTGAGAAAAATGGCCTGGCTACCCCATCAGCCCCCCCCACCCTACCCCAGCCCATTACCAACCCCTTTGGGTCTTGTATGGATATTAAGGGGAACCCTGCACCCAAAATAAAACCCTATACCTAAAACCCTATATACTCTGAACAGCAGTATACAGGCGGTGCAAACAAGACAGGGACTGTAGGTAGAATCTGTTTGTAATTTGGAACAGGTAAATTTTTAAGTATAGCTGCAGCCAAAAAATCTATTTTTAAGCTTTTTGGAGAACGTAGGGAAGGGTTATCACCCCTGTAACATTTGTTTTGCTGTCTGTGTACCTGTTCAGAACATTTCACCTCACTTTCCGTCCCAATGACAAATGTTTTTGGAAAAGTGTTTTTTTTATTGAAACAAGGATTGGTGATAAAGCATCAGTAGAGAGGAGACACCTTTTTCCCATATTAACTCTTACAGGAGAGAATTTCCCTTCCTAGGTGTAGATTTCCTCTCACTTCCTGTTGTCTCCTTCCGTTTGCAAGTAGGAGTCGTTTGTAAGTTGGATGTTTGAAAGTAGGGGCCTGCCGTATATACTCTGCAGAAATTTGCCCCTTAGATGTTGGTGTTGCCACAACACTGTAAGCCCTCACAGTTACTCTTGGTGGGCGCTGGAATGCTCTGCTGTGAACTATTATATCAGGAATTGTAATTACATGCCATTGTTGAACAGTGGTAGGAAAAATTGGACCTTTGGTGGTGGTGCTGGTGCTACAACACTGTAAGCCCTCACAGTTACTCTTGGTGGGCGCATGAATGGGTCCTGCTGTGAATTATTAGGTCAAGAATTATAATTACATGCCCCTGTTAAACAGGGGCTGAAAAATTGGGCCTTAGGCACTGGTGCTGGTGCCACAACACTGCAATCCCTCACAGATACTGTACTTGGAGCACAGCAATGAGCCCTGTTGCAAAGTATTGCATCAAAAATTTTAATTACATGCCCCTGTTAAACAGGGGCTGAAAAATTGGGCCTTAGGCACTGGTGCTGGTGCCACAATACTGCAACCCCTCACAGATACTGTACTTGGAGCACAGCAATGAGCCCTGTTGCAAAGTATTGCATCAAAAATTGTAATTACACGCCCCTGTTAAACAGGGGCTGAAAAATTGGGCGTTAGGCACTGGTGCTGGTGCCACAATACTGCAACCCCTCACAGATACTGTACTTGGAGCACAGCAATGAGCCCTGTTGCAAAGTATTGCATCAAAAATTGTAATTACACGCCCCTGTTAAACAGGGGCTGAAAAATTGGGCCTTAGGCACTGGTGCTGGTGCCACAACACTGCAACCCCTCACAGATACTGTACTTTGAGCACAGCAATGAGCCCTGTTGCAAAGTATTGCATCAAAAATTGTAATTACACGCCCCTGTTAAACAGGGGCTGAAAAATTGGGCCTTAGGTACTGGTGCTGGTGCCACGACACTGCAACCTCTCCTAGATACTCTAGTTGGAGTGCAGGAATGAGCCCTGCTGCAAAGCATTGCATACATTTTTTTAATTACATGCCCCTGTTAAACAGGGGCTGAAAAATTGGGCCTTAGCCACTGGTGGCGGCACCCAGAAACAAAAATGTTCTTCCAAGCTATCATCAGGATCATTTGAGGAGGAAGAGTATAGTCAGTCAACATAACAGGACAGTCACTCAGCATCAGCATAGGCAGTCTTGAAGGGATGTGACATTTCAAAATAAATTATTCTGTTACATCAGCTTCAGGTGCCTGGTAGCTGGTGGTGAGCCAAGACTGATTCATCTTTATGAAGGTCAGTCGATCAACCGAGTCAGTGGACAGGCGCACCCTGTGATCGGTGACAAAGCCTCCAGCAGCACTGAATGTGCGTTCCGAAAGAACGCTGGATGCAGGACAGGCCAGTAGCTCAATTGCATACTGTGCAAGCTCTGGCCAGTGATCCATCCTCAAGACCCAGTAAGCCAGAGGATTTTCGGTGGGAAAGATGTCCAAGTCTGACCTTGCCCCTAGGTATTCCTGCACCATGTATATCAGATGCTGGCGATGGTTGCTGGAACCGATCATACCTTGGTTCTGCGGACTAAAAAATTGTCTGAACGCATCGGTCAGACGGCTACCTTCTCCACCGCTCCTTCTGCTACTGGCCGAAGCCTCAGCAACTCGTTGTCCAGGACCAGGAGTTTGTAACCTCCCAGTCTCCGGGAACGCGTTGCACAGACCTTTCTGCAAGGCCTCCCGGAGATGTCTCATCCTCTGCTCCCTCTGCGACGGCAAGATAAGGTCCGCAACCTTACCCTTGTACCGTGGATCAAGGAGAGTGGCCAGCCAGTAATGGTCCCTCTCCTTGATCCGAAGAATACGAGGATCCTTCCGCAGACTTTGCAGGATCAGGGAGGCCATGCAGCGTAGGTTAGCTGAGGCATTCGGTCCGGATCATGCCCCACTGGCGTGGTGAAAAAAAGCTCCCCTGACCCTGTCCTGGTGCCGTAGTCGCACAGGTACTCATTGATGGCCCTCTGCTGCGTGTGCTGCCGCTGCAGCATGGCCAAAGTTGAGTTCCACCTGGTGGGCATGTCACATATAAGGCGGTTCTTGGGCAGGTTCAACTCCTTTTGCAGCTCAGCCAGCCGAGCACTGGCATTATATGATCTGCGTATATGCACACAGACTTTCCTGGCCTGCCTCAGGACATCCTGTAAGCCCGGGTACCTGCCCAAGAACCGCTGCACCACCAGGTTAAGGACGTGAGCCACACAGGGCACATGGGTCAGTTGTCCCTGTCGGAGGGCAGAGAGGAGGTTGGTGCCATTGTCGCAAACCACCATTCCTGGCTTCAGCTGGCATGGCGTCAACCACCTCTCGGCCTGCCCCTGCAGAGCTGACAGAACCTCTGCCCCAGTGTGGCTCCTATGGAGCACCGCTGGTTTCGAGGACAATGCACAGGAAGAGGCCATGGAGGAAGAAGAAGAGGAGGGGGTGGAGGAGAAAGGTGTGTCACAACCAGTAGTAGCATTTTGGAGGCGTGGCAGCGGAACAACCTCCAAAACTACTGCACCTTGTCCTGCATCCTTCCCAGCTGCCAAAAGAGTGACCCAATGGGCCTTGAAAGACAGGTAACGTCCCTGTCCATGCCTGCTGGACCATGAGTCAGCAGTAATATGCACCTTACCGCTGACCGCCCTGTCCAGCGAGGCACGGACATTGCCTTCCACATGCCGGTAGAGAGCCGGAATCATCTGCCGTGAGAAAAAGTGGCGTTTGGGAACCTGCCACTGAGGAACCGCACATTGCACAAACTCAGGGAAGGGGGCCGAGTCTACCAACTGAAAAGGCAGCAGTTGAAGTGCTAGCAATTTAGCCAAGCTACCTGTCACGTACTTGGTTGGAGGCCGAAATGCCGAGAGGGCTCCCCTTGCGGCTGAGTGCAGTACACCCCTGAGGTTGGGTACAGAGGGTGTAGTGCCCAGAGAAGCACAGGTTGCCAGATGGGTCCAGGAGAGCAGGGCTGGTGGGATCCTGAAGAACACTGGTGGATGCAGGACACCGCTCAAGGAGTAGTAGTGGCAGCCAGGCTGAGGGTCAAACCCAGTAGATCCAGCAATAGGAGGAGGCAGGTTGCAGGAACGGAGACAAGCCAATGGTCCGGTAATAGGAAGCAGGCAGGAACAGATGACTGAGGCAAGTCCGTGGAACAAGCCGGGATCAGGTGGAGGAGAAGGCAACAAATCGGTAAACTAAGCCAGAGGGTCAAACCAGGAGAGCAGATCAGACAGGTCAGGAACAAGCCGGGTCACAACAGGAATCCAAACAGCAGTTTAACAGAGTCTCAGGAACACAGGAAGGCTGAAGACTATCAAGCAATGAGAGGGGGTCAGTGGCCGTCTTATATAGGCCAGCAAGTGGCTGCATCTGTTGCGTGCGCCGATTGACGCTCCCGCGCATGCGCCCATTGGTTCCATTGCGCATGTGCGTGCGCATTTGTTCATTGCGCATGTGCGTGCGCATGTGTTCATTGCGCATGTTCTTGCGCCTATTCGCGCCGCTTGCGTCAGTGCGCACAGGGATGTGCTGGAAACGGCCATTACTAGTACTGGCACGATTGCCAGTTCTCCTACGGCCGTTTCCCTGACACAGGCATCTGCAAGCAGTTACAGTGGGTGTAGGTGCCTCCTGCACAGTATACGCTACCCCTTATTGCTCGTCGTGGTGTTGTTCTGTTGTGTAACACAGACAGGCATCTGCAAGTAGTTACAGTGGGTGTAGGTGCCTCCTGCACAGTATACACCTGAAGCTACCCCATATTGCTGGTTTTTACCATCTCCCTGCAGGCCATTAGAATGTCTGGAAGGCCAACAAAGAGAGGCAGACAGTCACGAGCCAATAAAAGAGGGCAAGCAGGCTCTGTGTCTGGGGGCAACAGTGCTGGTCGTGGACGCGGTGCATTGTCATCAGCACGTGGCCATGGGACACGCTTGTCCTTTTTTTCGGCAGCTGGACGTGTTGAGCCGCCTCATCCTGAAGACTTGGTAGAGTGGATGACCAAGCCCTCCTCATCCTCCTCATCCTCTCTCACCCAGGCTCAGGGTACTGGCAAAGCAGCTGCCAAAGCGTCCTCTTCCCTCGTATTAATGTCATCATCAGTCACTCCTTCCCTAGACCAACCATGTCCTCCTGAGGAGTCCCCCGAACTGTTTGAGCACAGTGTTGGGTACATGCTCCAGGAGGGTGCCCAGCGTTTTGAAGGGTCTGATGATGATACCCAGCTAGAGGAAGGCAGTAGCGTGAGCACAGAGAGAGGATCCCCTCAAGAAGGTCAGCTATCTGGCAGTCATGTTCCAGCAGCTGCAGCATACTGCCAGATTGGCTCCAGTGATGAGGAGGGAGGGGATGATGAGGTCACTGACTCCACGTGGGTGCCTGATAGGAGAGAGGAGGAGGAGGAGGATGAGGAGGAGGCACATCTCCAACGAGGCAGGATGCCCTCCGGGGGCCAGCGTAAGGGCAGCACACCGACTGAATCACACCGCAGAGCTCCGCCTGTGCAGGGCGCTGCCTCTGCCCGTTATTTCAAAAGTTGTTTGGTGTGGGCCTTTTTTGAGTCGAGTGCATCAGATCGCAACACTGTTATTTGCAACATATGGCTCAAGCGTATCTCGCGTGGCCAAAACATCAGCCGCTTGGGCACCACATTCTTGACCAGACATATGTTGACCTGCCATGCAGCTCGTTGGCAAGCCTACCTTAAAGACCCACACCAAAGAACAAAGCGGACCTCTCCTTGCTCCTCATCAGCTGGGATCTCCAACCCCACTATACCTTCAGTCCTCTCTGAAACCTGCACTGAGAGGAATGAAGGTGTAGAATTCAGTGTGTTACAGCCAAGTACTTGCGGGCACTCTGCTAGCAGTACACCGACGTCCGATTCTAGCAGGCAAATTTCCCTGCCCCAGCTGCTGGACCGTCAAAAGAAGTTCACTCCCAGCCATCCACATGCCCAGCGGTTGAATGCTAGCTTGGCTAAATTGCTAGCGCTTCAACTGCTGCCTTTTCAGTTGGTAGACTCGGCCCCCTTCCGTGAGTTTGTGCAATGTGCGGTTCCTCAGTGGCAGGTTCCCAAACGCCACTTTTTCTCACGGAAGGCGATTTCGGCTCTCTACCGGCATGTGGAAGGCAATGTCTATGCCTCGCTGGACAGGGCGGTCAGCGGTAAGGTGCATATTACCGCTGACTCATGGTCCAGCAGGCATGGACAGGGACGTTACCTTTCTTTCACGGCCCATTGGGTCACTCCTTTGGCAGCTAGGAAGGATGCAGGACAAGGTGCAGTAGTGTTGGAGGTTGTTCCGCCGTCATGCCTCCAAAATGCTACTACTGGTTGTGACACACCTCTCTCCTCCACCCCCTCCTCTTCTTCCTCCATGGCCTCTTCCTGTGCTTTGTCCTTGGAACCAGTGGTGCTCCGTAGGCGTTCAAGGGGCTACGCAAGTACGCAGGCAAAAAGATGCCATGCCGTGCTTGCGCTGGTGTGTTTGGGGGACAGGAGCCACACTGGGGCAGAGGTTCTGTCAGCTCTGCAGGGGCAGGCCGAGAGGTGGTTGACGCCACGCCAGCTTAAGCCAGGAATGGTGGTTTGCGACAATGGCACCAACCTCCTCTCCGCCCTCCGACAGGGACAACTGACCCATGTGCCCTGTGTGGCTCACGTCCTTAACCTGGTGGTGCAGCGGTTCTTGGGCAGGTACCCAGGCTTACAGGATGTCCTGAGGCAGGCCAGGAAAGTCTGTGTGCATTTTCGCAGATCATATAATGCCAGTTCTCGGCTGGCTGAGCTGCAAAAGGAGTTGAACCTGCCCAAGATCCGCCTTATATGTGGCATGCCCACCAGGTGGAACTCAACGTTGGCCATGCTGCAGCGGCTTTACACGCAGCAGAGGGCCATCAATGAGTACCTGTGCGACTACGGCACCAGGACAGGGTCAGGGGAGCTTGGATTTTTTTCACCACGCCAGTGGGGCATGATCAGGGATGCATGCACTGTCCTGGCACCATTTGAGGAGGCCACGAGGATGGTGAGCAGTGACAGTGCATGCATCAGTGACACTGTACCTCTTGTCCACCTGTTGGAGCATACGCTGTGTGGAATAATGGACAGGGCACTTGAGGCAGAACAGTGGCAGGAAGAGGAGGACTTCCTTGCCTCTCAAGGCCCCCTTTACCCAGACAGTGTTCCTTCTGTCCCACCCATCGCACAGGAAGAGGAGGAGGAGGAGGAGGAGGAGGAGGATTGTGTCAGCATGGAGGTGGAGCCTGGCACTCAGCATCAACAGCAGCAGTCTTTTAGGGATGATTTACAGTCCCAAGAAACCCGTGGACTTGTACGTGGCTGGGAGGAGGTGGCTGCGGATCATGTCGTCCTTAGTGACCCAGAGGACTCCGGACCGAATGCCTCAGCTAACCTACGCTGCATGGCCTCCTTGATCCTGCAAAGTCTGCGGAAGGATCCTCGTTTTCTTCTGATCAAGGAGAGGGACCATTACTGGCTGGCCACTCTCCTTGATCCATGGTACAAGGGTAAGGTTGCGGACCTTATCTTGCCGTCGCAGAGGATGAGACATCTCTGGGAGGCCTTGCAGAAAGGTCTGTGCAACGCATTCCCAGAGACTGGTCCTGGACAACGAGTTGCTGAGGCTTCGGTCAGTCAAAGAAGGAGCGGTGGGGAAGGTGGCCGTCTGACCGATGCGTTCAGACAATTTTTTAGTCCGCAGCCCCAAGATATGATCGGTTCCAGCAACCATCGCCAGCGTCTGACATACATGGTGCAGGAATACCTAGGGGCAAGGTCAGACTTGGACACCTTTCCCACCAAAAATCCTCTGGCTTACTGGGTCTTGAGAATGGATCACTGGCCAGAGCTTGCACAGTATGCAATTAAGCTACTGGCCTGTCCTGCATCCAGCGTTCTTTCGGAACGCACATTCAGTGCTGCTGGAGGCTTTGTCACGGATCACAGGGTGCGCCTGTCCACCGACTTGGTTGATCGACTGACCTTCATAAAGATGAACCAGTCTTGGATCACCACCAGCTACCAAGCACCTGAAGCTGATGTAACAGAATAATTTATTTTGAAATGTCGCATCCCTTCAAGACTGCCTATGCTGATGCTGAGTGACTGTCCTGTTATGTTGACTGACTATCCTTCTCCTCCTCAATGATCCGATTCATGATGATAGCTTGGAAAAACATTTTTGTTTCTGGGTGCCGCCACCAGTGGCTAAGGCCCAATTTTTCAGCCCCATGTTTAACAGGGGCATGTAATTACAATTTTTGATGCAATACTTTGCAACAGGGCTCATTGCTGTGCTCCAAGTACAGTATCTGTGAGGGGTTGCAGTGTTGTGGCACCAGTGCCTAAGGCCCAATTTTTCTGCCCCTGTTCAACAGGGGCATGTAATTACAATTCTTGATCTAATAAATCACAGCAGGGCCCATTCATGCGCCCACCAAGAGTAACTGTGAGGGCTGACAGTGTTGTAGCACCAGCACCACGACCAAAGGCCCAATTTTTCTGCCCCTGTTCAACAGGGGCATGTAATTACAATTCTTGATCTAATAAATCACAGCAGGGCCCATTCATGCGCCCACCAAGAGTAACTGTGAGGGCTGACAGTGTTGTAGCACCAGCACCACCACCAAAGGCCCAATTTTTCTGCCCCTCTTCAACAGGGGCATGCAATTACAATTCTTGATCTAATAATTTACAGTAGGGCCCATTCATGCGCCCACCAAGAGTAACTGAGGGCTGACAGTGTTGTAGCACCAGCACCACCACCAAAGGCCCAATTTTTCTGCCCCTCTTCAACAGGGGCATGCAATTACAATTCTTGATCTAATAATTTACAGTAGGACCCATTCATGCACCCACCAAGAGTAACTGTGAGGGCTGACAGTGTTGTAGCACCAGCACCACCACCAAAGGCCCAATTTTTCTGCCCCTCTTCAACAGGGGCATCTAATTACAATTCTTGATCTAATAATTTACAGTAGGGCCCATTCATGCACCCACCAATAGTAACTGTGAGGGCTGACAGTGTTGTAGCACCAGCACCACCACCAAAGGCCCAATTTTTCCTACCACTGTTCAACAATGGCATGTAATTACAATTCCTGATATAATAGTTCACAGCAGGGCGTTCCAGCGCCCACCAAGAGTAACTGTGAAGGCTCACAGTGTTGTGGCAACACCAACATGTAAGGGGCAAATTTCAGCAGAGTATATACGGCAGGCCCCTACTTTCAAACATCCAACTTACAAACGACTCCTACTTGCAAACGGAAGGAGACAACAGGAAGTGAGAGGAAATCTACCCCTAGGAAGGGAAATTCTCTCCTGTAAGAGTTAATATGGGAAAAAGGTGTCTCCTCTCTACTGATGCTTTATCACCAATCCTTGTTTCAATAAAAACCCCACTTTTCAAAAACATTTGTCATTGGGACGGAAAGTGAGGTGAAATGTTCTGAACAGGTACACAGACAGCAAAACAAATGTTACAGGGGTGATAACCCTTCCCTATGTTTTCCAAAAAGCTTAAAAATAGATTTTTTGGCTGGAGCTACACTTAAACAATGTACCTGTTCAAAATTACAAGCAGATTCTACTTAAGAACAAACCTACAGTTCCCTGTCTTGTTTGCACCGCCTGTATACTGCTGTTCCGAGTATACAGGGCCTTTTTTTATTTTGGGTGCGGGATTCCCCTTAACATCCATACAAGACCCAAAGGGGCTGGTAATGGGCTGGGGTAGGGGGGGGGGGGGGTGATGGGGTAGCCATGCCATTTTTCTCAAAGATTTTCATCCATATTGCCAGGACAAGACATGACATTAAAGCCGCAAGCAGTTTTAAATGCTTTTTTTCCCTTTAGAAATGTCATTTTGTGCAGGGGCCGTTCTAAACACGGGAAACACATACCACTTCACAGGCATACTTTAGACACCCCCCAGGTACGATATTTAAAGGAATATTTCACTTTTTTTTTTCACTTTATGCATCATTAAAATGACTGCTCCCGAAAAACGGCCGTTTTTAAAACTTCGTTTTGCATTGATACATATCCCCTGGGGCAGAACCCGGGTCCCCAAACCCTTTTTAGGACAATAACATTCATATTAGTCGTTATAATTAGCACTTTAGATTTCAAACGTTCGCATCCATTGTATTTAAAAGGGTTCTAACGTTCGCGTGAACTTTCGGTCCGTTCGCAGGTTCTGGTGCGAACCGAACCGGGGGGTGTTCGGCTCATCCCTAGTCTCCACCATGCTGGGAATCATTCTCTATTGTCCTCTTATATTCCCCTTACAGATATGGCTCAGTACTTTTACAGGATGAGCAGCACAGAATAATGTAAAGGCTGGTTCCAGGCTGCACAGTGCATTGCTTGTATTTTGGGGGTGCCAGCAGCCTTTGAAAGTATAGTTAGCAAGGCATCTCAAGCCTGCCTGATGCATTTGTTATGTAGCCAAAGCAGACTAAATGTGAAGAGGGGGCTTCCCTTGTGCCTCCTGTACAACACCAGGGAGTGTGAGAATGGGGAGCGGCGTGGAGGCTGAAAGTAGGCTCAAAACATGCAGAATCATCAGGAATGCTGAAGTCTGGAAGGAACCAAGCAAAGGCATGCTGAACCTTGGCAAGGAGACAGCTCAGTGCTTGACACAGCTGGATGCCTGAGCTAGGAAGTCAGTGGCGTCACTAGGGTTGGTGTCACCCGGTGCGGAAAAAATTGGTGTCACCCCACCTCCAACAACTATAGTCCATTCTCAGTACAGACCCACCCCCTCAGTAAAGAACCCCCTCCATTAAGTACAGTCCCCCCCCCCCATTAAGTACAGATCCCCCTACCGCAGTATAGATCCCCCTCCCTCAGTACAGACCCCCCTCCATTAAGTACAGATCCCCCTCCCGCAATACAGATCTCCCTCCAGCAGTATAGATCCCCCTCCCTCATTACAGACCCCCCTCTATTAAATACAGACCTCCATCAGTGCAAAGTATAGATCCCACTCTCTCATTACAGACCCCCTCAGTGCAGACCCCCGCCTCCCTCAGTACAGATCCCCCTCAGTGCAGACACCCCCCTCCATCAGAGCAAACCCCCTCAGTGCAGACCCCCCTGCATCAGTGCAGACCCCCTCCACCAGTGCCAACCCCCCTCAATGCAGACCCCCCTGCATCAGTGCAGCCCTCCTCAGTGCAGACCCCCCTGCATCAGTGCAACCCTCCATCAATGCAGACACCCCCCTCCATCAAGGCAGACACCCCCCATCAGTGCAGCCCTCCTCCGTGCAGACCCCCTTCATCAGTGCCAACCCCCCTCAATGCAAACCCCCCCAGCATCAGTGCAGACACCCCCCCTGCATTAGTGCAGACCCCCTCAGTGCAGCCACCCCCTCCATCTAGTGACGCCACTGCAGGAAGTGAAGGGAGAGCTGGTGGTTCAGGAAGTAATAACAGGCAGGTAAGAACCGCAGTCAAGAAACAGGCCAAGGTCAGCATGGCTGAAGGAATTAAACAAGTAAGCAGTAATTAAAGCGGAGCTCCACCCTAAAGTGGAACTTCCACTCATCGGAACCCTCCCCCCCTCCGGTGTCACAATTGACACCTTTCAGGGGGGGGGGGTGCAGATACCTGTCTGAGACAGGTATTTGCATCCACTTCCGGGAGTTCTCTCTGCGGGAAGTACGTCACTTCCCGCAGAATACACACAGGGACCAGTCAGAACGGCGCAGCGCTACTCGCGCATGCGCTGTAGGGAACCAGGCAGTGAAGCCGCAAGGCTTCACTTCCTGGTTCCCTCACTGAGGATGGCGGTGGGGGCAGCAGAGTGACGAGCGATTGCTCGTCCTCTGCTGCGGACGTCGCTGGACTCGAGGACAGGTAAGTGTCCTAATATTAAAAGTCAGCAGCTGCTGTAGCTGTAGCTTTTAATATTTTATTTTCGGCGGAGCTCCGCTTTAAGCTTACATTCGAGTTCCAAGTTCCTTCACATGTGAAATTTGACTTGCAGTTGACCTCCTTCTGACCTACATTTGACCTCCTTGTAAGCTATTTACTTTTATAGGAAGAATGTGAACAAAAGCAGGTATACATAGTCACTGAAGCTGATCATAGACTTTTACAATCCCGTTTTACAATCTCTCTAGAATCTTGTTTAGATTTACCAAATGATTTACCTATGCGGCTTCCTCCCCACCATATGACCAGTGGTTCCTTTGTCACAGGGAACAGGGAAAATGTCCCTGAGAACAATACCTGCAGATTGCAGGTGTCTGGGAATGAAAGTGATAAAAAAAACAAAGACAAAAAAGTAGTATACTGTATTGCAGCTTACCAATCCTTAGATGTGGTGGCTGCAATACTGTAGTATTCTTTTTTTCTTTATATTGACCAGTGTATACCAGGGGTATCTCCACTCTTTGGAGGAGCAACAAAGGCACCTTTGTACAGCAGCACTGTATGTCTGGGGCGAGGGTAGTGTTAGATTAGCACATTTATATGCGTTTTGCTGTCATGTTTAAGCGCGTCAGTTTATAAGCATTTTTCTAAAAAAAAACTGGTTTTCACTCTCAAATGCCCACAATGCATTATTAAATAGGTACTTAACAATAACACTATCAGAGTTATACACTATCTGTGTTTCCTGGCTGTGTTCAGTATGGATACAGTCTAGGGTGACCACGTGTCCCGGATTGCCCGGGATTGTCCCTTAATTCATATTTGTGTCCCGGGCAACCTCATTCTGGGACAATACAGTGTCCCGGAATGGCCCTGGGCCGATCTAATGCCTCCTAAAATAACCTATGCATTGTCAATGTCTCAGCCTGTGGTGGACCCCTAGCTGGCAGCGAGCCAGAGACCCCTTTATACTTTATTTACCACCGCCGCTGGATCAGTGCCCAAACTGGTTGATACCTGCCGCCCGCTTGGCGTGTAGCAACCAGTGACGTCAGAGCAGGAGAGAGGCAGAGAGCCAGAGACCTATCACAGCAGAGGAGATTTAACTTCCTCCTCCGCACCTTCTGTTTAGCTACACCCACCTTCTCCCTGTATGTTCTGGACTCCAGCCAGGCAGCGGCATGCAGAAGAAACCTCTGAGACAGACTGCAGTGTACAGATGAAACAGAGAGATGATGAAAGGCAAGTAACACGCAAAGCACTGACTGACCAACATTACAGATCCATCAGGGTTAAAATCCTGTCTTCTCTCCCCCCAGCAGCCACAGTTCAGCACTTCTCAGAAACTCCAGTGTGTGTCTCAGCCTGGAGGAGCAAGCCTCTGAGTGTACTGTGCAGAGAAAGCAGATAAGGGTCTGCAGATAAGGGGTCGGCAGGAGAGGACACTGACAGATTACACCCTGGATGGAAGGAGGACACATCCTTAGATATCAGGGCAGGGTTCATGCTGGGACTTGAAATCCTTCACTTTTGGGAGATGTGACTCCCACCCAAAAGTGAAAAACTACAGGTCCCAGCATGAACCCCTCAGAGCTGAAGATGTTTCCTGCATCACTGCACACATAACTAGAGTTGAGCGGACACCTGGCTGTTCGGGTTCGACGGGTTCGGCCGAACTTCGGAAAAAAGTTTGCGTTCGGGACCGAACTTGACCCGAACCCGAACCCCATTGACGTCAATGGGGACCCGAACTTCTGAGGACTATGCACGCTTGTTTCCCGTGCTTAGAACTGTCCCTGCACAAAGTGTCATTTCTGAAGGAAAAAAAGACATTTAAAACTCACTCGCGGCTATAATGAATTGTCAGCTCCCGGCAATACATAGAAAATTCATTAATAAAAAAAAAAAAAAAGCGTGGGGGTTCCCCCAAATTCAATTACCAGGCCCTTCAGGTCTGGTATGCATATTAAGGGGAACCCTGCCGCAAATTTAAAAAAAAATGTGTGCGGTTCCCCCAAATATACATACCAGGCCCTTCAGGTCTGGTATGGATTTTAAGGGCAACTCCACCCCAATTTTTTTTTAAATGGCGTGGAGTACCCCCAAAAATCCAGACCAGACCCTTTATCAGAGCACGCAACCTGGCAGGCCGCAGAAAAAGAGGGAGGGACGAGAGAGCGCCCCCTCCTGAACCGTACCAGGCCACATGCCCTCAACATGGGGAGGATGTCCCCATGTTGATGGGGACAAGGGCCTCATCCCCACAACCCTTGCCCAGTGGTTGTGGGGTTCTGCAGGCAGGGGGCTTATCGGAATCTGGAAGACCCCTTTAACAAAGGGGACCCCCAGATCCCAGCCCCCCCTATGTGAATTGATAATGGGGTACATTGTACCCCTACCATTTCACAAAGAAAGTGTAAAAATTTTTTACAAAAATACACAGACACCGTTAGTAAAGTCCTTTATTAAAAAAATAAAATAAAAAAACATTCCAGCAATGAAATCCAGTGTCCCACGGCGATCCAATGTCCAGCGCTGTCCACACAAAACGTCATTGGCTGAGTCTGAGCGGACCTGATGGGGAACTTCCTCCACAGTGTAATAAATGAATAGACCCGCCCCTTCTAAAGTTCCCCATCACGTCCGCTCAGCCAATGACGTAGGTGTAAGGCTGAGGACCTGATGCGGAACGTGAGAAGGGGCGGGTCTATTCATTTATTATACTGGAGGAAGTTCCCCATCAGGTCTGCTCATCCAATGACGTAGGCGGGGTCTGACATACGAGGGGGCGGACCTGATGGGGAACTTCCTCCAAAGTGTAATACATGAATAGACCCGCCCCTTCTCACGTTCCGCATCAGGTCCTCAGCCTTACACCTCCGTCATTGGCTGAGCGGAGCCACTCCACGCGTCCCTGCCGCCTTCTCCGTGAGCCTGACCGTGGGTCCCACGGACTCGATCGCCGCGGGAACACCCGCGATCATCTCACAGAGAGATACAGCGGGGAGATGCTTATGTAAACAAACATCTCGCTTCTCTGCCTTTTGGCTAAGATCAAGTGTAGTATCTGTTCTTATCAGTTGCCAGAGGGGGCGCTGAAGTACCTCCTATCTGTGGGGGGCTGATGCGAACCCAACGGCGTCATTAGCACCTGGAAGGATGGTTTCAGCAGGGGCCATGCCGAGCTGCCCGACAGTAAACTGGGGGCCGGTGCGATCGAGTCTGAGCCGTCTGGAAGGGTGCTCCTGGTGAGGATGGAATGCTGCATTTGGTCTGGTCTTTTTGCCGAGTCTTATTCTGGCCTTCTGGCTGGATGGTGTAAGTGCTGTCCTTGTTGGCGATCCGGAGGGAGGAGCTGGCTAATCCCTGATCCTGAGCGGGGTGCGGCCATGCAAATCCGCCGGGTTGATGGGAGTCTGGAAGGGCTAGTATCGGTGGAGGCTGTAATAGGGGCAGCTCTCCCTGAGAAAACTTTGAAGGGCTCTCTATCAGCGGGACAGAGGGCTGCACTGACCGGTCGGGGGGTCGGATAGGAGCCGAAAAGCCCATGGTGCATGTGCCCTTGGAGTGGCAGTCCAAGGGTGCCAGACGATCACATGTGAGTGAGGGTCACATTGATCTATGGCACCGCGATCACTGCACCATGTCACACCTTTTTAGCACCTGCCTCCTGGGCCGGACCTTTTGGCTAGGACCGGAGGAATTTTTTATTCCTGGCCGGAGGGCCTGGCCATTGTATAGCACAATGGCCACCTTTTCACTCTCCCACCTTCCTTCTCCCCACTTTCTTTTTATTTATCCCCGTGTTTGTCACCTTTTTGTATTTTTTTGTTTGGTGTTCACGTTTGTCACAGTGTGTTTAGTAGGGTGTAGGTCCTCGGGCCTGCCCTGAACGACTTGGGAGTAGGTGGACATGGTCTTCTGGCCTGGTTCGCCTGCTCTCATGGGGTCTCCCTTCGGGGGAGTCCCACCAAGTACTTGGGTGGGTCTGTTTCGGCAGACCCTCCAGAGAAAGGGGTCCGTCTGGTTTCGGCCATTCGGACCACGTGATGTACCTCAGTCCCTGTCAGGAGCCTAACGCCCCGGGGGATCAGGGTAAGGTCCTTCCTAGTGGAGGACAAGTGTAACACCCGTTGCACGTTTTGTGTCACTCTTTATGTGTGTGCACTTTTTTTGGCACCGGGTGGAGTTTTTGGGTGTGTTTCACACGCCATGGGCTTAAAAAAAAAAAAAAAACATCTCCCCGCCCTGTCTAGTGACAATGACACTGATCTCCGCTCCCTGTAGTCAGATCAGTGTCATGTCACACACAGCCCACCCCCCCTACCGTTAGAAACACTCATCAGGGCACATTTAACCCATACAGCTCCACCTTCTGGTTAACCCCTTCACTGCCAGTGTCATTTTCACAGTAATCAGTGCATTTTTATAGCACTGATCGCTGTAAAAATTACAATTGTCCCAAAAATGTGTCAAAAGTGTCCGATGTGTCCGCCATAATGTCGCAGTCATGATAAAAATCGCTAACTAGTAAAAAAAAAAATATTAATAAAAATGCCATAAAACATTCCCCTATTTTGTATAAGCTATTACTTTTGCGAAAACCAATCAATAAATGCTTATTGCAATTTTTTTTACCAAAAATATGTAGAAGAATACGTATCGGCCTAAACTGTGGAAAAAAAATGTTATAGATTTTTTGGGGATATTTATTATAGCAAAAAGTAAAAAATATTGAATTTTTTTCAAAATTGTCGCTCTATTTTTGTTTATAGCGCAAAAAATTAAAACCGCAGAGGTGATCAAATAAATAGGTGAATTACTAAAGCGCTAATGAAAAAATTGTGAAAATCCAATAAAAAAGATAACCAAATGGTGAAAGCTGCAATCAAATGAAAGATACTGTGACCTTGATGTGTAAGTGAATAAACAAATATTGATGCGCTGGACACCAACCTAATTAATGTGCACTTGTGACAGTGTTCAAACAACTCTCCGTGCTGAGAGCAAATTAAATTAAATCTGCAGTGAAAACTATATATAATGTAGGCATACAATTCCCCTAAACCACACAGTGCTGTGTATATAGTCCAAAAACAGCATGGATTCCAATGTGGGTTATGACACAACTTATCTCGCTTGTCCCCAGTCCATACTCATTTATCACTGATCAATAAACTACAGAATCCATCTGCACCATAGTGATAAAGCAGTACTTGCTCCTAGACCAGACTCCTCCTTACAGGCTCCGATTCCCAGAATATTCCATACACATGAAAGAGAAAAGAAAGCAGATCATTGCGCAATAGCCTTCACAAGACACAACCTGTCACAGCTGTGGCCTGCACTCACATAACCTCCGGGATAATCAGCGTGTGCTCAGCTCAGTAGTTCCTGTGTTCCTCACTCAGACTGCCTATGCGAGCGTCACTTAGGCTCCTCCCCCTACGCGTTACGTCACTGGCATGAGTAAGTCACGTGCCAGATGATCTTCTGGAGAGGCTGCAACCCCGTCTAACTCACATGGACATCGAAGTGAGTTATGCCGCGTACACACAGACGTTTTTAATGTCATTGAAAAAAAAACGTTTTTCTTGACGTGATTTTTCTTGTTTCCTCTCAAGCCTGCCTTGCCTACACACGATCATGAAAAAAAATGCTAGAGAAAAGCGCGGTGACATACGAAATGTACGACGGCACTATAAAGGGGAAGTTCCATTCGGATGGCGCCACCCTTTGGGCTGCTTTTGCTGATCCTTGTGTCAGTGAAGTTTGGTGAGAGACGATTTGCGCTTTTCAGCCTCGTGCTCTTCAGTCTGCTACAGCGTGACAAATGTGCCATCTCCATTACTAACGCTAGTTTTACCAGAACGAGCGCTCCCGTCTCATACTTAATTCTGAGCATGCGTGTTTTTTTTCCCCTCGTAAAAGCATGCACACTACCAATTTTCACGACGTTAAACAGAACGACATGAAAAACGACGTGAAAAAATAGAGCAGGTTCTCATTTTTTTAGGCCATTTTTCACGTCGTTAAAAATGCTCTGGAGCCTACACATGATCGTTTTTAATGACCAATTTAAAAAATGGCATTTTTAACGTCATGAAAAACAGTCGTGTGTAGGCGGCATTAGGTCTCCTGGTGACACTCAGGTATGTAATTATGTAAAAGTCACATGTAATTTTTTTTATGTTTGCGTCATTTTGTATTTTTTTTATATGGTCAATTTTTTATGATCATTTTTTTCTATTATAGGTATCTGGCAACAGGACAAACGTTTGCATCCCTGCACCATTATCTGGCAACAGGACAAACGTTTGCATCCGTACACCATTACTTTTTGATGGGTGTGAACACAGTGGTAAAAATGATCGGGGAAACTTACTTGCAACTATTGGAGGAGGTAAATAATGTCATTATGTCTCAGCCAATGGAAGAGATGTAGGAAAAGGTTGCTGATTAATTTTGGCAGACTTTCCCAATTGCATAGGAGCCCTGGACAGAAAACACTAGTGAAAATACCACCAAGTCCGGTTTACGCTATTTCAATTATTTGAAATACTTTTCCATAGTACTCTTGGGATTGAAGGATGCTCACCTGCGCTTCATATGCATTGATGTGGTAGCCTACGGGAGTCAGGGGGATTCAAGGATCTTCCGAGAGTTTTTAATTGGGCATATATGAAGAGCGTCTCAGGATTCCGTCAAGGAGGCCTCTTCCGTGCACAACAGAGCAAAGCCCTAGAGTGGATATGGACTTAGTTACAAGCAAAAAATATTCAACTATAGACTAAGCTGTGTCTGACGAGGTGAGGGATGTGCATTTGGAGTATGTACTGCAAAGAGGCGTGTACATCTCTCTGTCATTCAATTGGATGTGACGAATAAAAGTCGTGCTGTCCTGCAGCATGCTACATACAGTATCTCAAAAAAGTGAGTACACCCCTCACAAGCATGTCTCCAGACCTAAACCCTATTGAGCATCTGTAGGGCATACTCAAACGAAAAGGTGGAGGAGTGCAAGGTCTCTAACATCCACCAGTTCAGTGATGTCGTCATGGAGGAGTGGAAGAGGACTCCAGTGGCAACCTGTGAAGTTCTGGTGAATTCCATGCCCAAGAGGCTTAAGGCAGTGCTGGAAAACAATGGTGGCCACACAAAATATTCACACTTTGGGCCCCAATTTGTAAAATATTTACAAAAATGTGAGGGGTGTACTCACTTTTGTGAGATACTGTAGCTCTCTAATTGACAAAGAGCGTGTCCACACGGATCCTGCCCCCCCCAAACCCTGCACAGAATATTCAGTTCATGGACTTGCGCTCCACTTCTCATGTTAGGAACATTATAAATCAGCTCGCTGATATTTTCTAGTTTGATTCCTCTTGATACCAGTTACGTTTGAATGTTCTCAATGCTCTATAAAATAAAATAGTTTTTCCTTTTTGTGTTTTTCTTCTTACTGCATAAACATGTGTGATGTGGTTTTCATCCATGTGAGGTAAAGCAGCCATTCAAATGGACACATTACCCCACACTCATGAATATGTGTGATGTTGTTTTCATCCATGCAAGGTAAAGCGGCTATTCAACTAAATGTATTACCCCACACGCATAAACATGTCTAATGTGGTTTTCATTCGTGTGAGGTAAAGCGGCCATTCAGATAGACACATTACTCCATACGCATGAACATATATGATGTAATGTGTTTGAAATTTCACTGAAAAAAACAGACAACAACAGTATGCCTTTAATAACTATAAAAAAGGCAATTTTTTTTTAATATTATATTTTAAGTATATTATTAACCACTTCCATACTGGGCACTTATACACCTTCCTGCCCAGAACAATTTTCAGCTTTCTGCGCTGTTGCACTTTGAATAACAATTGCGCGGTCATGCTACACTGTACCCAAACTAAATTTTTATCATTTTGTTCCCACAAATAGAGCTTTCTTTTGGTGGTATTTGATCACCTCTGCGATTTTTATTTTCTGGTAAAAAATAAAAAAAAGACCGAAACTTTTGAAAAAAAATAAAAGTTTTTTTTTGTTTCAGTTACAAAACTTTGTAAATAAGTTAGTTTTCTCCTTCACTGATGGGGCTGCACTGACGGGCACGGATAAGGCGGCACGGATGGGCAACGATCGGCGGCACGGGTGGGTACAGATAGGCGGCACGGGTGGGCACAGATAGGTGGCACAGATGGGCATGGATGGGCACTGATAGGTGGCACTGTACTGTACTAATGGATGCCAATCAGTGCCAAACAATAATGCCTGCCAATCAGTGGTGCCCATTGTGGGCACTGATTGGCATCCATTGTGGCACTGATTGGCATCCATTTAGTATATAATTAGCATCCCTGGTGGTCTAGTGTGCAATACCCAATACCTATAGGTGGGCTTCCCTGGTGGTCTAGTGGCATCCCTGGTGGTCCAGTGGGCATCCTCGGGGGGGCTGTGCTGATAATGGATCAGCACAAACCCCCCCCTGTCAGAGGAGCAGCCGATCGGCTCTCCTCTACTCGCGTCTGACAGACACGAGTGAGGAAAAGCCGATAACCGGCTTTTCCTGTTTACATCGTGATCAGCCGTGATTGGACACGGCTGATCACGTGGTTAATAGTCTCCGTCTGAGACTCTTTACCTAGATCGGTGTTGCGGGGTGTCAGACTTTCATTCCGCAGCAACGATCGCCGCGATGCGCGCCCCCGGGGGCGCGCAGCGGCTCAAAATCCTGAGGACGTCATATGACGTCCAGTCAGCATTTTGAAACCACTTTGCCGCCGTCAATCCTCTATAGGGCGGGCGGCAAGTGGTTAAATAGAAACGTTAGCCAGAACTTTTGGCAAATACAATAAAGGCCAGAACAATTGACCAATAGGTAGAAAAAAACGTGTTTTTCTCTTACGTTCACTGACTGACACAGCGCCTTTACTTTAGGCCATCGGGTTGTTACGCCACCTTCAGGAGAGGACTAGGCAGAACATACTAACATGTACAAAAAAACAGAACTTTCTAGTTCCGCCCAAGGGGCGGTCCCTTCAGTAACAACCCCCCAGCCTGCACCTTGCAGCCTCAGGTTTTTTTCTGCCTAGTGAAGGAGAAGGACCTAGGAACCCTGCGGGCCCATCGGTCTGTGGATTTTTCTGCAGAAGTTTGCCTTTTGCGCAAGATTAGGATCCTGGGATCTGCTATCAACAGCCGGCTGGGTGACAGGCTGGATAAGCTTATCCTTGTAGTCTCCCCAGCCTAGCCAGCGAGCGTGTGCAGACCAGAGCTCCGCGCTGGGTCGGCCACGACATGCCCCTGAGGCTCCAGGGGCGGCCGGTGAGCGTAATGCTCCGGGACACACATATGACCGGGCTACTGATGTCTGCGTCACAGTGTGCCGGGCCAGCAGCCATCCCGTACTGATCGGAGAGTGGGCCTGTGATGGAATGTCCCCAGCTCGTCCGGAATGGTAAGTACAGCTCTCCCTGTCCCGGTGGGGCTGAGCAGCTGGGCATTCCCTGGGAGGTCGATTCGGGGGTCCCTCTCCTCCCTCTCTTCTCTCCCTGTCCCTATCTTCCCCCCCCCGTGGGGGATGCTGCATGGGCTGCTACTCGGTGTGTGTGCCACATGGACAGGGGTCCCCCGGGGGGGCTCTCACTTTGGGTGGGGGGCTGCGCTGGGTGGCTGTGTCCTGGGTGTCTGTTGTCTCTCCCCTGGGTGTCTGGAGGGCTTCTATGCTGATCTCTGCCTGTTTTTCACGGTGTCTTTCCCTGCATACAGTTGTTTGTCGGCCATCTTTGGTGTGCCCAGGGAGAAGCATGGTCAGGAACCATTTTATTGTAGTTCGGTGGCCATTTTCCCTGTGGTTGTGTCCTTTATACTGGACGCTCGGTGGCCATTTTGTTGTAGCCTGGCACGTTTTTTATGCTCAGCACTGATCCAGGAGGCTCAGAACGGCACGGTTTCCTCTCACAGACACTTGGGAGCTGACACAGGACACAGGCACACCTAGCTGGACGGCACAGAACTCTGTGAGGGTGGTGAGTCCTGCGGTGGGGGCCCCTCAGCCTGCAGCAGTTAGGAGGGTGGGACCATTCACTGTCCTAAGTCCCCAACAGGCGGCAGACAGGGTGGGTCAGCATGGCTTCAGAACCTAGTGTTTCTTCCCCCGAAGTCCAGGCAACTGCAACCGGTTCGCCTGCAGTCAGTGCGGTGCCTCTGGACGCTTTGTCGGCGGTCCTTAACTTGTTCGTTGCTGAGATGGAGGCGGTGCGTAGGCGCAAAGGTGGGAAATAGCGGCCTCCGGGGAGAGCTCTGACGCAGACTCGGGCCCCGCTGAGGCTGGTGACCCCTGCTCTGTTGTTTCAGATGACGCTGACCAGGACCGATCGGACAGTGAGGATGAGTTCCCATCCGGGTCCGCGCGCGACAAATCGCTAGTTGGAGCACTTATCACAGCTGTGCGTGATACCCTGAAGATTCAGGATACGGCAGATTCCTCTACTGAAGTAGTGGTCCCTTTTGGGTCCCGTAAGCCAGCCCGTACACCTATGGTGTTTCCGTATCTGACTTATTTAGATAAGTTCATATACAAGGAATGGGGGCGTCCGCAACGGTCCTTTTCGGTCCCAAAATATATGGAGGTGCGTTACCCCTTTGAGGAGAGTCTTCTTAAGAAATGGTCGGCTCCTCCGGTCGTGGACCCCCCTGTATCCAGGTTAAATAAGGTAACCATGATCCCCGTAGAGGGGACTCCTGCCTTTAAGGACCCCACGGACAGGAAGGCCGAGGCAGTGGCCCGTTCCTTATTTACGGTTGTGGGGTCAGCGATGCGACCAGTACTGGCCTCCGCGCTTGTGTCACAGACACTGACCGAGTGGGCAAAACTTTTGCACCGTGAATTGGGGGAACAACAGGCTCCTCCTGTCTGCGTGGAACTAGCAGACCAGTTAGTACAAGGCCTTAAGTACGTTTGTGACGCGGCCCTGGATACCCTCCCTCTGTTATCCAGGGCTTCGGTGTCAGCCGTGGTGCTGAGGCGCCTGATTTGGCTAAAATGCTGGTCTGCGGACCAGGCATCTAAAAAAGCATTGACGGATCTACCCTTCCTTGGCGAACGGCTCTTTGGAGCCTCGTTGGATGACATCATTAAGGATGCCACCGGTGGGAAGAGTACCCTACTCCCACAGACCAGGAAGGCTAAGGAGCCACGCCGTAGGCAAGGGCCCTCTTTTTCCGCTCACAAACGACTTTTTCGTCCCTCCGGGGCTTCGGCTAAACGTCCCCAGCCCGACAGGACGACCTCTGAGGGACAAAAGTGTCCCTGGAACCGCAAGCCTAACAAGCCTGCGAGCAAAAGCGCTACAGCATGAAGGTTTGCCCCCGCCCGCCACATGGGTGGGGGGGTCGCCTTCGGGAGTTTGCAGCCCGGTGGGCCTCTCGGCTGTCCGACCGATCGGTCTGCGAACTGATTTCCTCTGGCTACAAGATAGAGTTCCTCTATTGGCCACCAAACAGATTCTTCTCCTTCAGCATACCCGTGCTCCCGGCTCGCCGGGAGGCCCTCATGGGGGCGGTAAGGGACTTGCTGAGTCACGGGTGATAGTACCTGTTCCGGAGCCGGAAAAATTCCAGGGGTTCTACTCCAATCTGTTTGTAGTTCCCAAAAAGGAAGGGGTGCGTCCAATCTTGGACCTAAAAGCCCACAATTGCTTTGTGTAAGTACAGAGGTTCAGAATGGAATCAGTTCGCTCGGTAGTCGCTGCACTCCATCAAGGGGACTTCCTGGCGTCCTTGGACATCCAGGATGCGTACCTGCACATGCCCATATGCCCTTGGCATCAGAAGTTTCTGCGATTTGCAGTTGGGGATGCCCACTACCAGTTCGTGGCTCTCCCTTTTGGCTTGGCATCAGCCCCCCGAGTCTTTACCAAGGTATTGGCTCCAGTTCTGGCGTTGTTGCGACAACGCGGGATCGTGATCGTAGGCTACCTAGACAATCTCCTCCTGAGAGCATCTTCCGCCTCAGAATTAAAGGAGGATGTGGCGATCACCATGCAGACCCTGCAGGATTTTGGGTGGCTGTTGAACCTAAAAAAGTCGGTACTCTTACCGACTCAGCATTTGGAGTATCTGGGCTTACTGCTGGACTCCGTGGAAGCGAGAGTGTTTCTCCCTCCGGACAAGCTACAGACTCTCAGAGCCACGGTAAACCTGTTGGTGAACCGCAGGTGGTCGTCCCTACGCTTCTGCATGCGAGTCCTGGGGCTCATGGTGGCCTCCTTCGAGGCAGTAGCGTATGCTCAGTTTCACACCAGTCTTGCAGAAGGAGATCTTGACAAAATGGGACAAGTCTCCGTTATCCCTGGATCGACGGATTCGGGTGAGCCGGTCGTTCAAGGACTCCCTGCTCTGGTGGCTAAGATCCACGGCACTTCGGTCCGGAAAGTCGTTCCTACCTCTACATTGGACAGTGATCACTACGGACGCCAGCCTGTCCGGCTGGGGTGGAGTACTGGGAGTACAGTCGTCCCAGGGCCTCTGGTTGGAGGAATCCAAGTTGCCGATCAATGTGCTCGAGCTACGTGCGATCAGGCTATGCCTCTCCACGTGGTCAATGAGACTTCGAGGATGTCCGATCAGGATCCAGTCCAACAACGCCACGGCAGTGGCATACGTCAATCATCAAGGAGGAACGAGAAGCTCGCCCGCTGCACGGGAGGTCGCTCACATCCTTCAGTGGGCAGAGCGACATGTACCGACCCTGACGGCCATTTACATCCCGGGAGTGGAGAACTGGCAGGCGGACTACCTAAGTCGCCAGACGCTGGACCCAGGAGAATGGGCGCTGCATCCGGATGTGTTCAGGCTACTGTGCCTGCGGTGGGGCACACCAGACGTGGATCTCCTGGCTTCCCATCTCAATCTGAAGGTGCCGAGGTTCATGTCCAGGACAAGAGATCCTTGGGCAGACGCGTCAGATGCGCTGGTGGCTCCGTGGGGTCAGTACCAACTGATCTATGCTTTTCCTCCGCTCAAGCTACTACCACGTCTGCTCCGCAGAGTGGAGGCCGAGGGGATTCCAGTCATTCTGATTGGCCTCAGCATCCCTGGTACGCATACCTAGTGCGCCTGGTGGCGGACGCCCCCTGGCATCTGCCGTTACGAGAGGACCTTTTATCTCAGGGTCCGATTCTCCATCCTACTTTACCATCGCTGGGTTTAACGGCATGGCTGTTGAGAGCCAGGTGCTAAGGAACCGGGGCCTATCGGACTCAGTGATTTCAACTATGTTGAGAGCTCGGAAATCTTCGTCTCAGAAGATATATCATCGTACCTGGAAGGCCTACATCGCTATGTGTGAGGAGAAAGGCTGGCGTCCATGCTCCTATTCCGTATCTAGGGTCTTGCTGTTTCTGCAGCGAGGAGTTGACCAGAAATTGGCTTTAAGCACCATTAAAGGACGAATATCGGCCTTGGCTGTCTTTTTTTCAGCGACCCCTGGCATCTCACTCTCTGGTGAGCACCTTTGTTCAGGGGGTTCTGCATGTAGTTCCTTCGGTGCGTCCACCGTTACCCCCGTGGGATCTGAACCTGGTGTTGTCGGCACTTCAGAAGCCGACGTTTGAGAATATCAGAGAGATTCCCTTGTTGACTCTTTCCCAGAAAGTTGTTTTTCTTGTGGCCATTACATCGGCCAGGAGGGTGTCGGAACTGGCGGCTTTGTCTTGCAAGTCGCCTTATCTGGTTATCCATAAGGATAAGGTGGTGTTGCGTCCGCAACCTTCTTTTCTGCCGAAGGTGGTTTCGGCGTTCCACATCAATGAAGACATTGTATTACCGTCTCTGTGCCCCAGACCGACACATCCCAAGGAGGTAGCCCTCCATTCCCTGGATGTGGTCCGAGCTTTAAGGTGTTGTGGAAAAAATTATTAATGTATGTTGTCAGATGTCCCCCAATGTCAGTTTTGCTGTAATGCGCTCATCTGAGCGTATTTGCACATACAGACGTTGGTGGAAGATCGGTGGCGGGAAAATCTTCCTATGGAAACAGCGATGTTTGCTCCATTTAGAGATGTTGTTTTATGCCTCGTCAGGGGACTGGCCACTTCTTGACGTTGGCATTAAATGACTCAGAGCGGACAGATCTGTCCACAAGAACTGTAGCATAGCTATACGACAATTGTGGTCCATTGAGGCATAATTGTTGTATAGTTCCCGTCATTGGAAGCAGTGCATGCCACTGATAGTCTATTTGAATGTATACATGTCTGTGATTGGTTCGTTTGTTTTATGCATGTATTGTATTATTATTGTATTATTGTATTGAATCCTTTAAGCTATATTTCTTGTGTTGTATTCTGAGTGGAGCTCCTGTGAGCTCCACTTCCTATGGAGGGTGGGTCACATGTTGTGACATCACTTCCTTCTGAGTTTAATAAAAACTGTTTATGGGCGTCGGCTTGGCAGTCAGGCTGGGATGCTGAGATGAGAACATAGCTGTGTGGTGCTGCTTTCTTGGGATGATTGGGACGAATGGTGGTGAGTGAAACTTAGCTAAAGATAGTATTATTTCAAAAGGATGAAATCTGAAGTGTGTGCTTATTTAGCACAGGAAATATGGGCTGTGTGCTCTGAATACAACCTATGTTTCCATGACAGAAAATGGCGACTCACGATGGGACTAATTGCGGCCTCTTTGAGCATCACATCAGCAGAGGGGGAGTATGGATGCACGATGTGATGTGTTAAGAGGTTGTACTCTGTAAAAGAACAAATCTTTCGTCTTTTTTAAATAATACTGTAAGTTTGCAGTGTGTGTATGTGTATGTATGAGAGATGTGTGTGTGTGTTTGTGTGTGAATGTATGGAACAAGTAAATTGCATGAATTTTGTAGTGTGTAAGAGTGTAACTAAATGAGAAATATAGACTGTATGTGATTAGATTGTTTGGCTGCATTGTTAAAGATGGCCGCTGCATTGAGCCATAAGCTGTGTGCTTTAGTGGGGGAGGGGCAGGCAGCATGTTCATCAGTTACAATTATAAAAGTTGGTGGGTCTATGTGTATCTTTTGACTACAAGTTTGATGCATATGGAAACTGTATATTGTGTATGAAATGAAGGTATAGCTGTGATTATTTATTGCAGCCTACACTGAGCAGTTTGTAAGTGGATGATTGTTTGTGAGCCATGTGCTTGAATGGGGGGGAAGGGCTTGCCCACTGTTTGCAATGGAGAATGTTTTGTGTTGCTGGGGCTATGCCCTGAGGGAAGAGAACTCTGAGCAAGCCTACAGGCAACATTGTACTGTATGTGTGTGGTGAATATCTCAGAGTATATGAACTTAGAGAACAGTGTTGTCTTAAGGTTGTGCATGTAACTAACATTTTTGAATGTGCTGTTTAGTTGGCTAAAGGGTCTTCAAAATGTTTTAGTGCTCATGTGGTGTCTCAGGTGTGAGGCTTTGTGGAGATGGCATGAGCCTTGTGGAGTGTAGCTGACTCCAGACACATTTTTCAGTGGATTTTGATGGTCTTTTAGAAAACTTCCAGTGTATGTGGAGATGTTTTGGCTAGTAGTGAGGAGAAAAAGTACATGCGTTAATGGCGCCATTTTTGTTGTTGTCCATGAGGTGTGCGGTGGTCATCCCCCATTTTGTTGTCCTGGTTTGTCGGCCATCTTGAGAGACGTTTACAGTTTGAGATAGGAAGTTCCAGGTTAGCAAACACAGCCCCTGGATGCTATATTAACATTTGTTGATTGGCGCAGTTTTTCGCCTGTTTTATGCTTTTGCAGTTTGACCTGTGCACTGCTGGGGAGAGTAGTGAGAAACCAGCGTGACATACTGAGGCTCTTTTTGTTTAATGTTGAATTCGCTGGTTTAAATGGTTTTTCTAAGCATCACCTTTTGAGTTGAGTAGAGTGGCATCTTGATATAGCGCGGTCTAACCCCAAGGGGTCCCGACGCGCTTGCAGACACATGCTGGGGGAATCTGGTTGACCTACCAGCATGTCTTTGGAATGTGGGAGGAAGCCAACGCAGACACAGGGAGAACATGCAAACTCCATGCAGATGGTGTTAGGATGGGGATTTTTCTGTTTTCATTTAAGTGAATGTAAGCTATTGCAGAGTTAGCTGACTTTGCAGTATATGAGCGGCGGTTTTTGTATTGGATTTAGTTTTTAAGTGAAATCCCTACTTTACACTGAATTTGATAGATTGTAAGACTAACAGAGTTTTTGTACACAGTGGTGTGTGTTTTTATGTTTAAATATTTGGGAGTTTCCCAGAAGGCAATTCATTTTTTGAAGCTTGTATTGTATAGTCTGTAAAGGAGGAGTGGGGGTTTGGTCGAAACTCCTAGAGCCATCTTTTTGCAGGAGTTTTGTATTTGAGTCTCAACTTGTGGTTTGACTTCCAGGGGATGTGGGGGTCAGGGGGCGATTCCCTCCCATTTGCAAAGGGGGGGTTTATTCCATCCTTTCCCTTGCCAAGGTTTTTAAATTGTTGAAATATATATGATGTTAAGCCATGGATTTTTTGGAGTCTTGATAGACAAGGCGATTGGGGCTAGGCTCCCCCCTCCCCTCCCTCTTCCTGTACAAATGATATGTGAATAAACCAGTTTTGTTTTTTGAGAGCTGAACATGCAACATGAGGTTCTTTTCAGCATTTTATGTATCAACAGGAAGTTGGTGGGAGGAGCTTGGGGTTTTAGAGGTGAGCCATGAGATTTGTGCTTGGAAGGAAAATGGAAAGCCTTTTGGCGTTTAAAAGTGTTTTATATTTTGTTCCAGTTTTGTGAAGTTTTGTACTGAAATACAGTTTTGGGTAGAGAGCAAACAGGGGGGCATCACCATTGTTTTATCATCTAGATACAGAGAGAAGCCACATTGTTCTGCAGGTGGTAAACGGGCGTAATTGTTCTGTGTGGTTTAGTCTGGCGACACAGTGTATGGGTGTATAGCGGAAAATGCTTGTGTATGCATACACTGTGAGGGGTAGAGGCCTAATTCGGGGGTTGATCTGTGGTTGTTGCAGTTCCAAAAGTGTTGGGACAACAAGCCATAGAGTTGACGCCTCGGTTAGGGTTTCTAGTTGGGGGACTGGACCAGATATAGTGGTTGTAGTTTTTCAATCCACCGTATAAGAAGACACCGGGCGGTGCTCTCCGAAATGGGTGCAACGGTTTAACCTGGATGCAGGTTTAAGACGATAAGCCGATTAGAATCGCCATGGACACAAGGAGGTCTGTGCAAAGGGAAGGAATGGAGGCTTCCCACAGTCAGACGGTCACACGGTGCACAAAGCCTAGTTTTGGGGTTCAAAGGCCTTTGAACCCCAAAAAGATTAACATAGGTGGTCCAAGGATACTATTTTGGGTATCTCTCTGGGAGTGGATGTAGTTCAGCTGCGGCTTCAGAAATCTGTAATGATGAGTGTTGATGGAGGTGTAGTACGGTGGTTAAATTCTCATGCCCGTTTGTTTGAACTTTGTATGGCTGGTCCATGCAAGGTTCTCGAGCTGCTCTCATGTTTGTCCCATTGTATTTTTTTTTCTATTGCTGAAAGAGTGAAGGTAGAATTCTGGCTGTTTTTGTTTTTTTCATTTTTGGTTTTGGAAACTATGAAGTATCTCCCCCACATTTGTATCGGAATGTTTGTATGTAGTAACGTGAATATGTTCGAACTTACCGCGGTGATCCTCCGATGCGTCGCGGCTGTTGTATTTTTGTAGGAACGGGAAAAGTAAGGGTTACAGAGGGTTTTGTTTGAATCGGTTTTGAAAGAATGTCATTGACAATTTACCAATGTACAGGAATGTCATTATTGTTTACCATTCTTTGCAGGTTAAATATGAAGGATAGAGTAATGATTTTGCTTATAAGTATTTTTCAGATCCAAGCAGTTTGTGCACAGAGAGCAGGTGTATGTAGACAGCTGTACATATGGATAAATATGAGTCGAAGGAGGTAAAAGTATCATAGGCTATTTCATTGTTTCTTTTTTCCTGCACCACGCATTTCTTCCTTCAGTCTGTAATGAGGAAGAAAAGGGGGGAGAAGTGATAAATGCAAGAATGACAGTTTTTTTTTCAAACAAATAATGTTAACCTCTAATTCTAACCAAGTTTGTGCCAAGACTGTCTTTCTTTGATAGAATTTGAATCGGCAAGCAGCAGTCTGGTGAAGTAGGTTCCCATCCCAGATGCTAAGGACCTTTTGTCAATGGTTCCAGGTATTGTAAGCCACGCACAGGTTATGCAGTGACCACAGTCCCGATGTCTGGGTTATTGTCATATGAGGGTTGTTTGGAGGTCAATCAAAGCCAGGGTCGTACTTTCCTCATTAGCTGTCACTTATATTCTCGGCTGATGGGGTGAGTGCGATCACTGTGACATGAACTTCAAAATGTCCACCACAGGGTTCACGAGTCCCTCCTGGACCCTGACACAATAACCAGTTTACATTCTTTCCAACCAGGTGACTGGGTCGTTGTAAAGAAGCTTGAGGGATGAGACCATGCCAGCCACTGCAAGAAGCGGCTCAACCACACCAAAGAACTGAGTAGTATCTTTGTTTATTTATATTTTTGTTGTTTAGTAAATTTTAGCAAGGGTAACGATGAAAAGTATCCCAAGTTATTATTTAAAAAGTGTATTTCCTGACTAGCTCAGAAAGCGAACAGGACCGATTGCTGGGTCTGTTCTGAGTCTCCACCGAGTTTTAGTCCCCAGCGATGACAGCGGTACATGCCATTTATGATGTTATTATGGGTATGACGAGTTTTGACAAACTGATGAAGACTCCAAACAGACACTTGTCAATGGAATCTAATGATGCATTTTTAGAGGGTAAAATTGGTTATAGTTTTAATAGCTCTGCCTCTTGTCGGTTTGGGTATCTAGGCAGCCCA
This sequence comes from Rana muscosa, assembly GCA_029206835.1. Classification (NCBI taxonomy): domain Eukaryota; kingdom Metazoa; phylum Chordata; class Amphibia; order Anura; family Ranidae; genus Rana; species Rana muscosa. Next base: position 966,169,553 of record CM055118.1, read on the forward strand.
CAAGTGTGTTTGAACTTCAGTTTGGTGCTTCTGTGGATCTGCAGCTTATAAAAGGTAATTCCCCCAAAGCAATGCGTGATGGTGAAGCTGTCCCAGCATCTTATGTTGCGACCGATCGCGAGGATCTGATGGCGCGAGAAATTAAGAATGGCAGGGACAGCTAGAAGGGAATTGTTCACCAACCTCGACCAGGTCTGGGCATGGTGTCCTGGATGTACAAGGTGGGGGGGGGGGGCTCGAGCTTGGGATACGATTGAACAATTATCATCCATTAAGGATAGGGTTCCTCATGTAACTGTTGAAGCCAGAGCTATAGCTAGTGAAGGTTGGGAGTCCTTTTAGGGGTCTGGGAATCTTTGGCGATCTAATTTTTATTTTACAGCGGATCGTGGGAATATATATACTCATGTCGTTTTTATTTCTATTCTTTCTATGTCGTGACGAGGTGCTCCTGTTGCCTGATTGGACGCGTGACCAGAGTTTCCTTGATGAGACGCCCCGAAGCTGGACCCACATACAAGACACAGAGGATCACAGACGGATCGGCGATTACTACAGCTCACCATGTCGTGTCCTCCTTTATAATTCATGTCCCTGAAGAACAGAGTCTACATGTCAAGCCGTGTTTTTCCTTTTTATGGACTGTAAGGACTGATTCATTTCCAGGTGTAAGAAGCAGATCAAGTTTAATCGATGGACATGCGTATGACAAAAAAGGGAGGACTGTTGTGGAAAAAATTATTAATGTATGTTGTCAGATGTCCCCCAATGTCAGTTTTGCTGTAATGCGCTCATCTGAGCGTATTTGCACATACAGACGTTGGTGGAAGATCGGTGGCGGGAAAATCTTCCTATGGAAACAGCGATGTTTGCTCCATTTAGAGATGTTGTTTTATGCCTCGTCAGGGGACTGGCCACTTCTTGACGTTGGCATTAAATGACTCCGAGCGGACAGATCTGTGTCCACAAGAACAGTAGCATAGCTATACGACAATTGTGGTCCATTGGAGGCATAATTTTTGTATAGTTCCCATCATTGGAAGCAGTGCATGCCACTGATAGTCTATTTGAATGTATACATGTCTGTGATTGGTTCGTTTGTTTTATGCATGTATTGTATTATTATTGTATTGAATCCTTTAAGCTATATTTCTTGTGTTGTATTCTGAGTGGAGCTCCTGTGAGCTCCACTTCCTATGGAGGGTGGGTCACATGTTGTGACATCACTTCCTTCTGAGTTTAATAAAAACTGTTTATGGGCGTCGGCTTGGCAGTCAGGCTGGGATGCTGAGATGAGAACATAGTTGTGTGGTGCTGCTTTCTTGGGATAATTTGGGACGAATGGTGGTGAGTGAAACTTAGCTAAAGATAGCATTATTTCAAAAGGATGAAATCTGAAGTGTGTGCTTATTTAGCACAGGAAATATGGGCTGTGTGCTCTGAATACAACCTATGTTTCCACAACAAAGGGTATATTTGTCTGCCACGGCTCCCTTTCGGAAGTCAGACTCTGTTTCAGAAGCTGGTCCGAAAAAAGGCATGGCGGTCTCGTCAGCCACCATTTCCAGGTGGATCAGACAGATTGTGGTTCAGGTCTATGCCTTGAAGGGGCAGGTGCCCCCCTTTCCGGTCACGGCCCATTCCACCAGGGCAATTGGAACTTCTTGGGCTTTCCGACATCAAGCGTCTGTCGCTCAAGTGTGTAAAGCGGCGACTTGGTCGTCTGTTCATACTTTTACAAAATACTACAAAGTAGATGTCAGTGCATCGGCTGATGCCTGTTTTGGCCGCAAAGTTTTGCAGGCGGCCGTGTAATTTGCAATTGCACTTGATTTTTGGCAAGAACCACAGTTACTTTTCAGTCAATGCACTGTTGCATTGTTACCGCAAGTTCTGAGGCGGTTAGATAAGGTGGTGTCTCCCCTGTTAGGGAGCACTTCTGTTTTTGTGGGTGAAGTTTTTTTATGCTTTTTCCCACCCCTCGTTTGACACTGCTTGGGGACGTCCCGATGGTCTAAAGTAAAGGAGCCGTGTCAGTCAGTGAACGTAAGAGAAAATAGGATTTTGGTACTCACCGTAAAATCCTTTTCTCTGTAGTTCCCTGGCTGACACAGCACCCACCCCTCCTATTTTTTACGTTATACTGCTTGTTGACGTACTGAGGCTGCAAGGTGCAGGCTGGGGGGGGGTTGTTACTGAAGGGACCGCCCCTTGGGCGGAACAAGAAAGTTCTGTTTTTTTGTACAAGTTAACATGTTCTGCCTAGTCCTCTCCTGAAGGTGGCGTAACAACCCGATGGTCTAAAGTAAACGAGCTGTGTCAGTCAGTGAACTACAGAGAAAAGGATTTTACGGTGAGTACAAAAATAAATAAACCTAAACTGGTGGTAGTTAGGGTAAGATGGGGATTGGGAGGGATCAGGATTGAGATAGGTATGGTATGAAGGTGTTAACAGACATGGAGGAGGTGTGACTTTGTGGTAGGTTGAAGTTGCAGATTGGTGCATGTGGAGGAGCAGAATGGTGGATAGGAAAACCAGAAGAAACAGTGCCTGCTGTAGAATGGTGCATGGACCTAGAAAGCTTCCACCAGGAGCAGCTTGAAAGAGTGGCATATACTTTCTATGCAATGCTTCTCCCGGTCCACATCAAGCTCCTCGAGAAACACATACAAGCTTCGACAAAATGTCACTCACTTAGGGATTGTTCAGGTTGAGGGAAACATGATTTTGTCTTCTCTCCTGCCTGATATCCCCAACTAGCTCCAGTATTTTTTTTTTGGCCTGTGTCGTCATCTCTTGCACTATCTTATGCTGGCGACGCCCATGTCCATGACCTCTAGGAGAAGAGGTTCATATGTGAGGAGGCTATGAAGAACAAAAGCAGACAATGCGAGTACAGATATGGAGATATGGAGACACATAGATAGACAGATACTTGCTGAGGTGTCAAATTTGTGCTTTCAACCTCAGACAAAAATTACACTGGCCTGGTTGTACGTGGAAAGGGGGGGGGGGGGTTCCGGTGCTCCTAGCGATGTGATGCCTTTAAAATGAATGTAATAGTGGCTCTAATGGCACTTCTAAGTCAATCTGTATATTAAAAAACAAGAGGAGGCAGCCATTCTCAGAGGGTGTCCATGTCCTCTGTCAGCAAGAAGTGTAAAAAAGAAGGGGTGGAGCCGCCAACTAAATAAATCCTACTGTAATCATTAATGTAAGTATAGTATATATACTTACAGGTTCACTTGAAAATGATATCCATCGAGGATGGGGGTGTTCTGAGGTCTGTTGGTGCTGCTCTGCTGGCTCTGGCAAAGTTCCCCTCAGCCGTGAGGTGTAGGAGATGTCGATTTTCGTTTGCACAGGCTTCTCTACGGTGTCACATGACAGGAAGCTCCATGCTAACCAGTCTGGAATGTGGAAGTGATGTCATACAGCAGGGCAGTCCTCCAAACATAGAGTGGGACGTTTCACAGGCTACGCGCTCGAAGCTCACAGCTCCTTCTACTGCCCTGTTTGCTCTCTGGAGGAGAGCAGTTTAAATACATTGACAGGAAGTAGGAAGTCCGTGGCTGTGGAACCATAATAGCCAGCGGACCCACACTATGAAAAACAATCGTTTTTAATTACAAAAGACTGTTTTTCATAGTGTGGGTCCGCTGGCTGTTATGGTTCCACAGCCACGGACTTCCTACTTCCTGTCAATGTATTTAAACTGCTCTCCTCCTAAATTGTTTGGAATAACGTGCTTTAAAACATCAGGTATGATGTTGTATCGATCAGGTAGTGTAAGGGTTACGCCCGCTACACAGTGACAGACCAAACTCTGACAGACCAAACTCCCCGTTTAACGCACCGCAAACAGTCCATTAAAGCCTTGCGGTTGTGCAAATGATCACCTTAGATGATCACAAAGAAAATTTATGTTTTTTCTATGCAAAATTATCCAGCTGATTGCTTTTGGTCTGTTCACAATGAAGCAACGACCTATCATCTGGGGTGTGCCAACATTGCCATTGCCAACACACTCATAGAGGTGGTCGCTTCATTGTGATATGCAAGCCCCTTCACCAGTCACCACAACAAGGTAACGATCATGAAGGGGAATTGACACATGTATGTGCTTTTTTTTTTTTTTTTTTTGCAGCCACAGTGCAGCACCAGAGGCCAGAAAAATTAGGCATGTACACATGCCTGAAAAATTAGGTATTGTAGCAGCGGCCAGAAAAATTGATGTTTTCCAGGCAGAAAGTGCCCTAAAACATTGCGGCTTTGTCATGGATATGCACTAATGTCTGTCTGCCATCTTACCTTTCCTCCTCATGTGTTCATCTTAGAGGCCAGACCCCTTCACCTGCCCTCCTTTATAATCTCCTCCCAGCCTGACTCCACCCCAAGCCCCATCACAGAACACTATGTTAACCTGTGCACTGCAAGCCTGCTTTGCTAATCAACGTGTTTGTTAAGCATTGTGTGTTTGGGTTCCTGCCTGTCTCTCTGTTACGATATTGGCTTGTTCCTGACTATCCCTGTCTGCTTGTGACCCTTGACCTTCGGCTTGTCCTTCATTTATCCTTGTCTGCTTGTGACCCTTGACCTTTGGCTTGTCCTTTGCTATTCTTGTATCCTGTGCTGCTGCTTCCCCTCTTCCCCCCCTTACCCTACAGGGCGTGAGCTAGGAGACTCTAGGGGCCGCAACCTGGACCTAGCTGCAGCACAACATCCTCACCACTAGAGGCTCTGGTGAAGACCTGCTGGGTCTTAGACTCTGCGCCCTGGGGAATCTCGGCTCTAGCTTCCTGTGGATTCCTGTTGTTCTCCTCTGGTCCCGCTTTCCACAACCACCCAGTTTCCTATCCGCAGCAGTCAGCCATAGGGTTCACTATCTTGTGGTGCACTCCTGTCCTCCTACGGTGTGCATCTGTCATCTGGCCACAGGTGACCTGACAGGCTTGAACCCTAGTTGGTGGCGGATAAGTCACGCAAGTCATCCGGCATGCAGAGATAAAATACAGCAGCGTGTGGACCATTTTTAGCCCAAGGCAGCTCATCTCATTAGGCCTTTTTTAGTCAAATGTATCGCCCACTGTCAGTCCCTTTGGGATCCATGCCTCATTCATCTTAATAAAGGTGAGGTAATCTAGACTTTTTTGACCTAGGCGACTTCTCTTCTCAGTGACAATACCTCCTGCTGCACTGAAGGTCCTTTCTGAAAGGACACTTGAAGCGGGGCAGGCCAGAAGTTCTATCGCAAATTGGGATAGCTCAGGCCACAGGTCAAGCCTGCACACCCAGTAGTCAAGGGGTTCATCGCTCCTCAGAGTGTCGATATCTGCAGTTAAGGCGAGGTAGTCTGCTACCTGTCAGTCGAGTCGTTCTCTGAGGGTGGACCCCGAAGGGCTGTGGCGATGCGTAGGACTTAAAAAGCTCTGCATGTCCTCCATCAACAACACGTCTGTAAAGCATCCTGTCCTTGCCAGCGTGGTCATGGTAGGAGGAGGATTACTTTCACCTCTTCCCCTGTTAAATTCCCGTTGTGCTGTGACATCACCCTTATACGCTGTGTAAAGCATACTTTTTAATTTATTTTGGAACTGCTGCATGCTTTCCGACTACTGGTAATTCGGTAACATTTCAGGCACTTTCTGCTTATACCGGGGGTCTAGTAGCGTGGCCACCCAGTACAGGTCGTTCTCATTCAGCCTTTTTATACAAGGGTTCCTCAACAGGCACGACAGCATGAAAGACCCCATTTGCACAAGGTTGGATGCCGAGCTACTCATGTCCCGTTCCTCGTCCTCACTGAAGGTCTGTTCTTCCCCCCAGCCACGTACAACACCACGGGTACCAGATAGGTGACAACGAGCACCCTGGGATGCCTGCTGTGGTTGGTCTTCCTCCTCCTCCTCAAAGCCACATTCCTTCTCTGACTCCACTTCCTCCGACTCCTCTTCCAGCGTTGCCGCAGGTCCAGCAAGCGATGCTGATAAGGCTGTTTCTGGTGGTGATGGTGACCACAACTCTTCCTCTTCACGCTCATCATAGAATACATTAAGGTGAAAAACCACGAGTGTTTACAACCCCATTTTTCATGTAAAATGAAAAAAAATTACATAAAAATTAAAAACAAATTTAAAGAAGAGGTCCGGTGTTAAAAACTAAAAAATTCAAAGTCAGCAGCTACAAACACTGTAGCTGCTGACTTTTAATAAGGACACTTACCTGTCCAGGGTGCCCGTGATGTCGGTAGCCGAAGCCGAGCAATCGCTCGGGTCTCGGCTGCCCCGCCGCCATCCTCGGTGAGGGAATCAGGAAGTGAAGCGCTGCGGCTTCACTTCTCGGTTCCCTACTGCGCATGCGCGAGTCACACGGCGCTATGTGAATGGGCGGATGTCTCCTGGGACACACACAAGGTCCCAGAAGACACCGCTCCCCATTTCCCAGGAGGCAGCGCGAGGAGACGAAAGAAGACCACAGGGGACCACAGGGGACCAGGAAGTGGCAGATTAGGACGATCTGCCTAGTAACAGCCATTCTGGTAAGTATAAAAAAAACAAAAAAAAAAAAAACAAATTTTTTGTAGCCTTTTTGGCTATTTTTTTTTTTTAGGGTGGACCTCTGCTTTAAAAAAAGGAAAATTTACTGCCAGAACCCCCCCCCCCCCCCCCAAGAAAAATAATTGAACCGTTTGACGATATACGTCAGCAGAATGGCACGTACAGGCAGATTAACGTACCTGTACGTCGCCTTTAAGACGCGGCATTGTGGGCGCGCACAAGCTCCATGAGTCCGTCCGCGGGGATACCCGCAATCGTCTCACAGAGAGGAAGAACGGGGAAATGCTGATGTAAACAAGCATTTCCCCATTCTTTCTAGTGACAGGACACTGATCACAGCTCCCTGTCATCGGGAGCGGTGATCAGTGTTGTGTCACACATAGCCCATCCCCTACAGTTAGCACACATCCCTAGGACACACTTAACCCCTTCAGCACCACCTAGTGGTTAACCCCTTCACTGCCAGTGTCATTTTCACGGTAAGCAGTGCATTTATATAGTACTGATCGCTGTAAAAATGACAATGGTCCCAAAAATGTGTCAAAAGTGTCCGCCATAAAGTCGCAGTCACGATAAAAATCGCAGATCCCCGCCATTACTAGTGAAAAAAAATTATAATAAAAATGCCATAAAACTATCCCCTATTTTGTAGACGCTATAACTTTTGCGCAAACCAATCAATATACGCTTATTGCGATATTATTTTACCAAAAATATGTAGAAGAATACACATCGGCCTAAACTGAGAGAAAATTATTATTTTTTTTTTTAAATTACAATATTTATTATAGCAAAAAGTACAAAATATTGTTTTTTTTTTCAAAATTGACGCTCTATTTTTGTTTATAGCGCAAAAAATAAAAACTGCAGAGGTGATCAAATACCACCAAAAGAAAGCTCTATTTGTGGAAAAAAAAGGACATAAATTTTCTTTGGGAGCCACGTCGCACGACCGCGCAATTGTCAGTTAAAGCGACGCAGTGCCGAATCCCAAAAAGTGCTCTGGTCTTTGGCCAGCCAAATGGTCCAGGGCTTAAGTGGTTAAATATCAATTTATTCTCTATATGCCATGGAATCCCACAGGACAGAAAGCTCCACTGACATAGGGTGTGACTTGTAGCTCCTTTCCTCTGTGCTTCCATTTCCTTATTATAGTCACTTTGTACACAGTCCTGGAGGGCCTTCCAGCACTTCTGAAGGATTTGAATTGAAAAAACAAAAACAAAGAGAGGTATAGAAGTGTAGCAGGGTCTCCTTTAAGGCCCTGGGACTACGTTACACATAACCCCGTTTGGCACCCAGGGTGCATTTTTGCCACGCAGAGACTCATGGGTGGGACTATATAAGAGGAGGGCGAGGCTGAGCTCGGCCTCTTTGGACACTGCGCTGCTATCAACAGGTCTTCCCGTACGGATCTGCAGCAGTACAGGGACTGAAGCCAGGGCCTTGCACAACTTCCAGAGAGCCTTCCACCCCACTGCGAGCCTGGGTGGCATCTGACTTCTCCAAGTTGCTGACAACAGTTGGACCGGGGACCCGGCCGTTGCAGACGCTGTGTGCGGAGACACAGTCGGTGGAAGTCCCGGACTGGGATCGCGTCTGGAGTGGTGAGCGAGCACCTGCTCAATCCAAAAAAATACTTTACTCTGATTAGGCCTAGAGACTGCCTTGGCCCACCAAGTTTTATCTGTTGTTCCACCGGAGACCAGAACTGGGTCGTGTAGTCTCTGGTGAAGTGTTCTTCTATTACCTATTGTGTGGATTACAAATACTGTTTCCTTCTATATGTGCACCACCGTTCAAGCTGCATGCAAAGAAATTGTTCCCCAAGAGACTAAGTTATATCTGAGTCAGGCTTGACCAGGAGTTAGAACTTTTTGTTGCTGCGCCATAAGGGCGCATAGATAGGGATAGCTGCACTTGGCGTGCAATCGCCAGCATCCTCAGTGTGTACTATATTTACCGTTGCAGGGCTCTGCAGACAATATATGTGTCATGTGTTAATCTATGCCTTTTACACAGAAGTAAACTAGTTATACTTTAACACTTCGCCCTCAGTGTGTTATCATTGTGCATATCATCGAGTCCGGGATCCTGATACAGCAAGCAACGCACCAAAAGTACCGGCATGGACCCGCTGGAAGTGGAAAAGTGGTGCACGGTGGCGGGCACCGATTCAGCCGCGGCAGTAGTTATTGAACTCCCAGGGATCTGGCAAGAAGTAGCGGTAAAGCAGCTAGTAATGTCGCTGTCCCCACACCAGAAAGCATGGGTGATGGATGTCAGGTCGAATTCTTCGCTGACCCACGCACTAGTAGAATGGAAGAATGAAATCCCAGAGCATTTCAAAAGTCCAAGCATAAAAGCAGTGGATGATCAGACCTATAGCTTAATACATGCGCTGCCAGTCAAGGGAGGATAGTTTCAGACACCAAAACCATCACCTCCACAGACATCTCCACCGCAGTCCCCAAAAGCAGGAAAGCAGAAGGTGAAAGAGAGTCCTGGGTCACCACCGGCCACCCTCAGCGCAGAACTATGTGCGGTCCTGGGGGAGATTGTAGCCCAGTGTAAGAAGGATCCTACAGACTACCCGATGTCGGGATACAGAAAACTCAGGATGTTTTCTGGAAGGAAACCTGTACCTTGGGGAGAAGAGGGATTTGAGGAGTGGCTAGACGGCGCCAGAAGAATGGGAGGTCCCAGAACACCAAAAGAAACAAAGAATCACTGAGAGTCTGAAGGGGCCTGCCTTGGAGGCCATACGCAACCTCAAGCTGAGCAAGAAAGACTGTGATGCACAGGATTATCTGGACATTCTGCAGAATGTGTTCGGTGGAACAGAAAAAGTCACTGAGCTCACTTACCAGCTGGAGCACTGCTATCAGAAGACAGGAGAGAAACTGTCAGAGTTCATGAGACGTCTGGATAAGATCCTACATAAAATTATACTGAAGAAGGGGATCGACCCAAGGAAGGTGGATGAGGCCCGTGTTCAGCAGGTGTTGAGGGGAGCACAGCCCCTGGACCCCATCGCATTGGCGTTACGCACTCGACAGGACGGGAAGAGCCTGGATTTCTCCCGACTTAATCCGAGTGGTCAGAGAAGAAGAGGCTATGTTGGAAGACAAAAAGGAGGAACCAATCAGTCGAGCCAACCAATCCTCCGGCAGTGGTGGTCAGGACGGCCATGACCCTCGAGAGAGACTCAGAGGTTGATACCTTGAAGTCACAGATGTCCCAAGTATTGGGGATGCTGACCTCTATGATGGCCAAGGATCAAGGGCTACCAGAGAGGGAAAGCCCAAAGAAGGAACTGTTTCCAAACATCTCAGCGCCCGCATCCTTGCAAAATTGGGGGGATGTGATTTGATTCAACTGTGGAGGAGCTGGCCATTTCGCCAAAGTGTGTTACAGCCCAAAGAAAAAAAAGATGAATAACCGCAAGCCGGCGGAAAACTTCAGAGGGCCCCGGTGAAGGAGTCAACCGGGTGCCCATCATCTCCAGTGAGCTCCAAACTGAATGAGAAGCACAGGAAAAGAGTGGATAAAACCCCTCAGAAGAAGCACAGGGTTCCTCAGTGGGAACGTACACCAAAGAAAGAGAATAATGTCCCTCAGCGGGTAGTTACACCCATTAAAAGGAGGGAGATCCATGCATACCAGGCCCAAGAGAGACTTAAGTCCAAAGAGAAATGGAAGAAAGAGAGTCCAAAAGGGAAACGCAAAGATCCAAAGAAAGATACCCCTTTGAAGCGGTATCCAGAGAAGCTGGTAGGCCCCTCCCCGATAGAACCTGTCCAAGTGGAGGGAGTCTACATCAGAGCCATATTGGATACTGGGGCACAAGTGACCCTGTTGTACCGAGACTTTTATGACAAGCATCCAAGTCACCTACCCATCCAGAAGATTGAAGAGCTGGAAATATGGGGAATTGGGACTGAGAGTTTCCCTTATGATGGCTATCTGCCTATAAAACGGACTTTTGACCCGTCCATAGCCGGGAAGGCCAAAGTGTTTGATACCTTGGCTGTGGTATGCCCCCGACCACCTGAAGCTAATAATAGGGACCAACACGGATCTGGTCCGAAGACTCTTGGCCCCTCTGACAAGAAGAAAAGACCCCACAGTCACCGAGATCCACCCAATGCTGAAGACAGCTTATCAGCGACTGATCTTGGAACAGAAGGCCCCAGAAGAGGGGGTAGGGAAGGTCTGGAGGCTGGGAAGAAGAGGAATAGTGCTGCAGCCCGGTGAAGTAGCCTGTTTAAAAGCCACTGTGAAACTCACTTGGGAGCAGCCTGGGCCCTTTGTCATGTTGGAACCCGACCCAGGGGGAGAACACTCGGGCTTAGAAGTAGTCCCAGAAGTGGTCCCGTTGAGGGCCCTGAAGAAGGCACGCTGTAAAGTACCTGTGAGTGTCAGGAATACTACGGATGGCCCCATGGAGATCCCAGCCAGGATGTTGCTGGGCCAGGTGAGCCCTGCTACCCCAGTTGCTTTGTCGACATGGAGAAGGCAGAGGGAGAAAGGACTGTGTGGGAGAAACTTTCCATGGAGAACCCAAACCTGCCCAGGGCTTGGAAAGAGAGCCAAGGCCCAGTTGACCAGGTGGAAAAAGATCTTCTCCCAAGAGGAGTTCGATGTGGGGTGTGCAAAGAGTGCCACCCATCGAATCTGCCTCCAGGAAGACAAGCCCTTCAGGGAGAGGGTTAGGCGAGTTCTGCTAGCAGATCTCGAAGACTTGAGGGAACAGCTCGCCAAGCTCAAGCAAACTGGTGTGATTCGAGAATCTAGAAGCCCCTATGCATAGACTATAGGACCCTCAACAGAAGGACCATACCCGACAAGTACACCACTCCGAGGATAGAGGATGGCCTACAGAGCTTGTCTGGAGCCAAGTGGTTCAGCGTCATGGACCTCAAGAGCGGGTACTATCAGATCCCTATGCATCCAGAAGACAAGGAGAAGACAGCTTTCATAACCCCAGTGGGGTTCTTTGAATTCAACCGGATGCCCCAAGGTCTGTCTGGAGCCCCGGCCACCTTCCAAGGTCTCATGGCAATTGTAGGAGACATGAACCTCATCGAAGTCCTTGTATACTTGGATGACATCATTGTCTACGGGAGAACCTTGGAAGAACATGAAGAGACTGGAGAAAGTTTTGAGAAGACTCAGTGAGGAGGGACTCAAGCTCTCATCTGAAAAGTGCCAGTTCTATCAGTCATCAGTTAACTATCTGGGACACAGTGTCCGAGGATGGGGTAGCCACAGACCCCGAAAAGTTGGAGGCAGTCACCTCCTGGTCAAGGCCCACCACTGTGACAGAACTCAGATCCTTTTTGGGATTCTGTTCTTATTATAGGAGGTTCGTGGAAGGGTTTGCTCGGATAGCAAGGCCTCTGAATTAACTGCTCAAGATGGAGGGGGAAGAGGATGACTCGGGCCCCAGGAAGCCAGGGGAGTCAGTCAAGGACCAGTGGAACGAGAAGTGTGAAGAGGCCTTCCAGATGTTGAAGAAAAGTCTAACCACTGCCCCTGTCCTGGCCTACGCAGACCCTGGGAGGAGTGCTTTATCAGGAGAACGAAGGGCAACTGAGACCTGTTGCATATGTGAGCAGAAGTCTGACTCCCTCTGAAAAGAACTACCCTACTCATAAGTTGGAGTTCCTGGCCCTCAAGTGGGCGGTAGTTGACAAACTCTGAGACTATCTGTATGGGGCAGAGTTCACTGTGAAAACAGACAACAACCCTCTTACCTATCTTTTCACCACAGCAAAGCTGGATGCCACAGGACATAGGTGGCTGGCGGCACTGTCTGCCTTCAATTTCAGCCTGAAATACAGGCCTGGGGCTGGAAATCGAGATGCAGACGCTTTATCTAGAAGATCTCATGTCCCCATCAGCAGTACAGAAGACTGGACCCAAGTGGCACCCGACGGGGTGTGGGCCCTCTGTCAGGGGGCTGAACTCCAGGCCGGTGGCGGCTCAAGAGCAGAAGAAATAGGGGTCACTGTAGTAGGGGTCCCCAAACAGTACTGTGGGGTAACCCAGTTGGAGGAAGATAACTTGCCAAAACTGTCAAAGAGGGAGTTGAGATGTGACCAATTAGAAGACCCGATGGGGAGATTGGTCTTGGAAGCCTTGGAGAGGCAGGACCCAGATAGACTCTTGCGTCACTCTTCAAAGGGAGCTCGCCTGTTGAGGAAGGAGTGGGACAGGTCGCAGGTAGGGATGACCTCGGTGTTAGAGTCGAACATACGTTCGACTCGAACATCGGCTGTTCGATCGTTCGGCGAACATCGAACGATTTGGGCCGTTCTTGCCAAATTCGAGTGACGCGAACGGCCCACAATACACTGCGCCATTGCAGTGCAATCCCGGCGCTGTGATTGGCCAAGCATGCACTGTGACCCCGCATGCTTGGCCAATCACAGCGCCGGCAGCTAGGAGAGCCATAATTGGCCACAGGCAGGTTGCCTGTGGCCAATAGCTCAGGGGGTTTAGCACACGCCCCACACTATAAAAGGCCGCCAGCGCGGCGGCCTTGTGTAGTGTGTTCCGGCGCAGGGAAAGAAAAGGATAGGCAGAGACAGTGTGATATTCTTTGTGCAGGGAGAGATAAGGATAGGCAGGGAGAGAGTGTCAGTGTCATATTCTTTGCTAAACCTTGTGTGCAGGGAGAGAGAAGGATAGGCAGGGAGTGTGTCAGTGTCATATTCTTTGATAAACCTTGTGTGCAGGGAGAGAGAAGGATAGGCAGGGGACAGTGTCAGTGTCATTGTTGCTAAGCCTCCTGCACAGTATACACCTGAAGCTAGCCCTTATTGCTGTGTTTTCCTGGTGTGTTACACTAACAGGCATTTGCAGCACTTACAGCGGGCGGAGTGTGCCTCCTGCACATTATACACCTGAAGCTAGCCCTTATTGCTCGTGTTTTTTTCTTTTGTGTTACACTAACAGGCATTTGCAGCACTTACAGCAGGCATAGTGTGATTCCTGCAAAATATACTCCTGAAGCTAGGCCTTATTGCTGGTTTTCCCATCTCCCTGCAGGCCATTAGAATGTCTGGAAGGCAAACAAGGAGAGGCAGACAGTCAGGAGAAATAAAAGAGGGCAAGCAGGCTCTGTGTCTAGAGACAACAGTGCTGGTCGTGGACGCGGTGCATCGCCATCAGCACGTGGCCATGGGACACGCTTGTCCTTTTCAGCAGCTGGACGTGTTGAGCCGCATCATGCCGAAGACTTAGTAGAGTGGATGACCAAGCCCTCCTCATCCTCTCTCACCCAGGCTCAGGGTACTGGCAAAGCAGCTGCCAAAGCGTCCTCTTCCCTCGTCTCAATGTCATCAGTCACTCCTTCCCTAGACCCACCATGTCCTCCTGAGGAGTCCCCCGAACTGTTTGAGCACAGTGTTAGGTACATGCTCCAGGAGGATGCCCAGCGTTTCAAAGGGTCTGATGATGATACCCAGCTAGAGGAATGCAGTAGCGTGAGAGCAGAGAGAGGGGATGCTCAAGAAGGACACCAATCTGGCAGTCATGTTCCAGCAGCTGCAGCATACTGCCAGATTGGCTCCAGTGATGAGGAGGGAGGGGATGATGAGGTCACTGACTCCACGTGGGTGCCTAATAGGAGAGAGGAGGAGGATGAGGAGGAGGCACATCTCCAACGAGGCAGGATGCCCTCGGGGGGGCCAGCGTAAGGGCAGCACATCGACGGAATCACACCGCAGAGCTCCGCCTGTGCAGGGCGCTGCCTCTGCCCGTTATTCAAAAAGTTCTTTGGTGTGGGCCTTTTTTGAGTCGAGTGCATCAGATCGCACAGCTGATGTTTGCAACATATGTCTCAAGCGTATATCGCGTGGCCAAAACATCAGCCGCTTGGGCACCACATGCTTGACCAGACATATGTTGACCTGCCATGCAGCTCGTTGGCAAGCCTACCTTAAAGACCCACACCAAAGAACAAAGCGGACTTCTCCTTGCACCGCATCAGCTGGGATCTCCAACCCCACTATACTTTCAGTCCTCTCTAAAACCTGCACTGAGAAGAATGAAGGTGTAGAATTAGGTGTGTCACAGCCAAGTACTTGCGGGCACTCTGCTAGCAGTACACCGACGTCCGATTCTAGCAGGCAAATTTCCCTGCCCCAGCTGCTGGACCGTCGAAAGAAGTTCACTCCCAGCGGTTGAATGCTAGCTTGGCTAAATTGCTAGCGCTTCAACTGCTGCCTTTTCAGTTGGTAGACTCGGCCCCCTTCCGTGAGTTTGTGCAATGTGCGATTCCTCAGTGGCAGGTTCCCAAACGCCACTTTTTCTCACGAAAGGCGATTCCGGCTCTCTACCCGCATGTGGAAGGCAATGTCTTGGCCTCGCTGGACAGGGCGGTCAGCGGTAAGGTGCATATTACCGCTGACTCATGGTCCTGCAGGCATGGACAGGGACGTTACCTTTCTTTCACGGCCCATTGGGTCACTCTTTTGGCAGCTGGGAAGGATGCAGGACAAGGTGCAGTAGTGTTGGAGGTTGTTCCGCCGCCACGCCTCCAAAATGCTACTACTGGTTGTGACACACCTCTCTCCTCCACCCCCTCCTCTTCTTCTTCCTCCATGGCCTCTTCCTGTGCTTTGTCCTCGGAACCAGCGGTTCTCCGTAGGCGTTCAAGGGGCTACGCAAGTACGCAGGCAAAAATATGCCATATGCTGTGCTTGCGCTGGTGTGTTTGGGGGACAGGAGCCACACTGGGGCAGAGGTTCTGTCTGCTCTGCAGGGGCAGGCCGAGAGGTGGTTAAGCCATGAATGGTGGTTTGCGACAATGGCACCAACCTCCTCTCCGCCCTCCGACAGGGACAACTAACCCATGTGCCCTGTGTGGCTCACGTCCTTAACCTGGTGGTGCAGCGGTTCTTGGGCAGGTACCCGGGCTTACAGGATGTCCTGAGGCAGGCCAGGAAAGTCTGTGTGCATTTCCACAGATCTTATAATGCCAGTGCTCGCCTGGCTGAGCTTCAAAAGGAGTTGAACCTGCCCAAGAACCGCCTTATATGTGACATGCCCATCAGGTGGAACTCAACGTTGGCCATGCTGCAGCGGCTGCACACGCAGCAGAGGGCCATCAATGAGTACCTGTGCGACTACGGCACCAGGACAGGGTCAGGGGAGCTCGGTTTTTTTATTATTTTTTTCACCACGCCAGTGGGGCATGATCAGGGATGCATGCACTGTCCTGGCACCATTTGAGGAGGCCACGAGGATGGTGAGCAGTGACAGTGTATGCATCAGTGACACTGTACCTCTTGTCCAACTGTTGGAACATACGCTGCGTAGAATAATGGACAGGGCACTTGAGGCAGAACAGAGGCAGGAAGAGGAGGACTTCCTTGCCTCTCAAGGCCCCCTTTACCCAGACAGTGTTCCTTCTGTCCCACCCATCGTAGAGGAGGAGGAGGAGGATTGTGTCAGCATGGAGGTGGAGCCTGGCACTCAGCATCATCAGCTGCAGTCTTTTAGGGATGATTTACAGTCCCAAGAAACCCGTGGACTTGTACGTGGCTGGGAGGAGGTGGCTGCGGATCATGTCGTCCTTAGTGACCCAGAGGACTCCGGACAGAATGCCTCAGCTAACCTACGCTGCATGGCCTCCCTGATCCTGCAAAGTCCGCGGAAGGATCCTCGTATTCTTCGGATCAAGGAGAGGGACCATTACTGGCTGGCCACTCTCCTTGATCCACGGTACAAGGGTAAGGTTGCGGACCTTATCTTACCGTCACAGAGGGAGCAGAGGATGAGACAACTCCGGGAGGCCTTGCAGAAAGGTCTGTGCAACGTGTTCCCAGAGACTGGGAGGTTACAAACTCCTGGTCCTGGACAACGAGTTGCTGAGGCTTCGGTCAGTCAAAGAAGGAGCGGTGGGGAAGGTGACCGTCTGACCGATGCGTTCAGACAATTCTTTGATCCGCAGCCCCAAGGTATGATCGGTTCCAGCAACCATCGCCAGCGTCTGATATACATGGTGCAGGAATACCTAGGGGCAAGGTCAGACTTGTACACCTTCCCCACCGAAAATCCTCTGGCTTACTGGGTCTGGAGGATGGATCACTGGCCAGAGCTTGCACAGTATGCAATTGAGCTACTGGCCTGTCCTGCATCCAGCGTTCTATCAGAACGCACATTCAGTGCTGCTGGAGGATTTGTCACGGATCACAGGGTGCGCCTGTCCACCGACTCGGTTGATCGACTGACCTTCATAAAGATGAACCAGTCTTGGATCACCACCAGCTACCAAACACCTGAAGCTGATATAACAGACTAATTTATTTTCAAATGTCACATCCCTTCAAGACTGATGCTGAGTGACTGTCCTGTTAGGTTGACTGACTATCCTCCTCCTCCTCCTCAATGATCCGATTGATGATAGCTTGGAAGAATATTTTTGTTTCTGGGTGCCGCCACCAGTGGCTAAGGCCCAGTTTTTCAGCCCTTTTTTAACAGGGGCATGTAATTACAATTTTTTATGCAATGTTTTGCAGCAGGGCTCATTCCTGCACTCCAACTAGAGTATCTGGGAGAGGTTGCAGTGTCGTGGCACCAGTGCCTAAGGCCCAATTTTTCAGCCCCTGTTTAACAGGGGCGTGTAATTACAATTTTTGATGCAATACTTTGCAACAGGGCTCATTGCTGTGCTCCAAGTACAGTATCTGTGAGGGGTTGCAGTGTTGTGGCACCAGTGCCTAAGGCCCAATTTTTCTGCCGCTGTTTAACAGGGGCATGTAATTAAAATTCTTGATCTAATAATTCACAGCAGGGCCCATTCCTGCGCCCACCAAGAGTAACTTTGAGGCCTTACAGTGTTGTGTCAACACCACCACCACCAAAGGCCCAATTTTTCAGCCCCTGTTCAACAGGGGCATGCAATTACAATTCTTGATCTAATAATTCACAGCAGGGCCCATTCATGCGCCCACCAAGAGTAACTGAGGGCTTACAGTGTTGTGGCAACACCAACACCTAAGGGGCAAATTTCTGCAGAGTATATACGGCAGGCCCCTACTTTCAAACATCCAACTTACAAACGACTCCTCCTTGCAAACGGAAGGATACAACAGGAAGTGAGAGGAAATCTACCCCTAGGAAGGCAAATTCTCTCCTGTAAGAGTTAATATGGGAAAAAAAGCGTCTCCTCTCCACTGATGCTTTATCACCAATTCTTGTTTCAATAAAAACCACAAATTTTCAAAAAACATTTGTCATTAGGACAGAAAGTGAGGTGAACTGTTCTGAACAGGTGCACACTGCACAGACAGCAAAACAAATGTTACAGGGGTGATAACCCTTCCCTATGTTTTCCAAAAAGCTTAAAAATAGATTTTTTGGCTGGAGCTACACTTAAACAATGTACCTGTTCAAAATTACAAACAGATTCTACATAAGAACAAACCTACAGTCCCTGTCTTGTATGCACCGCCTGTATACGGCTGTTCAGAGTATATAGGGCCTTTTTATTTTGTGTGCGGGGTTCCCCTTAATATCCATACAAGACCCAAAGGGGCCGGTAATGGGCTGGGGTAGGGGGGGGGGGGTGATGGGGTAGCTATGCCATTTTTCTTAAAGATTTTCATCCATATTACCGGGACCAGACATTACATTAAAGCCGCAGGCAGTTTTAAATGGCTTTTTTTCCTTTAGAAATGTAATTTTGTGCAGGGACAGTTCTAAACACGGGAAACACGTGCCACTTCACAGGCATACTTTAGACACCCCCCAGGTACAATATTTAAAGGAATATTTGACTTTTTTTTTCACTTTATGCATCATTAACCACTTAAGCCCCAGACCATTTGGTAGCTAAAGGACCAGAGGTGAATTCAGAATTTTGCACTGCGCTGCTTTAACTGTAAATTGTGCGGACATGCAATGTTGTACCCAAACGAAATTTGCGTCCTTTTCTTCCCACAAATAGAGATTTCTTTTAATGGTATTTGATTGCCTCTGCGATTTTTATTTTTTGCGATATAAAAACGGAAAAAGACCGAAAATTTTGAAAAAAAATGATATTTTCTACTTTTTGTTATAAGAAAAATCGAATAAACTCAATTTTAGTCATACATTTAGGCCAAAATGTATTCAGCCACATGTCTTTAGTAAAAAAAAATGTCAATAAGCGTATATTCATCGGTTTGCGCAAAAGTTATAGCGTTTACAAACTAGGGTACATTTTCTGGAATTTACACAGCTCTTAATTTATGACTGCCTATCTCATTTCTTGAGGTGCTAAAATGACAGGGCAGTACAAAACCCCCCCAAATGACCCCATTTTAGAAAGTAGACACCCCAAGGAAATTGCTGAGAGGCATGTTGAGCCCATTGAATATTTTTTTTTTGTCCCAAGTGACTGAATAATGACAAAAAAAAAAAAAAAATTACAAAAAGTTGTCACTAAATGATATATTGCTCACACATGCCATGGTTATATGTGGAATTGCACCCCAAAATACATTCTGCTGCTTCTCCTGAGTACGGGGATACCACATGTGTGGGACTTTTTAGGAGCCTAGCCACGTACGGGACCCCGGAAACCAAGCACCGCCTCCAGGATTTGTAAGGGCGCAAATTTTTGATTTCACTCCTCACTACCTATCACAGTTTTGAAGGCCATAAAATGCCAAAATAGCACAAAACCCCCCCAAATGACCCCATTTTGGAAAGTAGACACCCCAAGCTGTTTGCTGAGAGGCATGGTGAGTATTTTACAGCTCTCATTTGTTTTTGAAAATGAAGAAAGAACATTTTTTTTTTCTTTTTTTTTTTTCAATTTTCAAAACTTTGTGACAAAAAGCGAGATCTGCAAAATACTCACAATACCTCTCAGCAAATAGCTTGGGGTGTCTACTTTCCAAAATGGGGTCATTTGGGGGGGTTTTGTGCCATCTGGGCATTCCATGGCCTCCGAAACTGTGATAGGCAGTGAGAAGTGAAATCAAAAATTTACACCCTTGGAAAGCCTGAAGGCGGTGATTGGTTTTTGGGGTCCCGTACGCGGCTAGGCTCCCAAAAAGTCTCACACATGTGGTATCCCCGTACTCAGGAGAAGCAACAGAATGTATTTTGGGGTGTAATTCCACATATGCCCATGGCATGTTTGAGCAATATATCATTTAGTGACAACTTTGTGCAAAAAAAAAAAAATATTTTTTATTTTTTCCGCAACTTGTGTCAACATATAAAATATTCCATGGACTCGACATGCCTCTCAGTATATAGCTTGGGGTGTCTACTTTCCAAAATGGGGTCATTTGGGGGGGTTTTGAACTGTTCTGGCATTTTATACACAACATTAGGAAGCTTACATCCACTCTTCTAACCACTTGAAGACAAAGCCCTTTTTGACACTTTTTGTTTACATGAAAACATATTTTTTTTTGCAAGAAAATTATGTTGAACCCCCAAACATTATATATATTTTTAAAGCAAAGGCCCTACAGAATAAAATGGTGGGTGTTGCATTTTTTTTTTCTACACAGTATTTGCGCAGCGATTTTTCAAACGCATTTTTTTGGGAAAAAATACACTTTTTTTAATTTTAATGCACTAAAACACACTATATTGCCCAAATGTTTGATGAAATAAAAAAGATGATCTTAGGCCGAGTACATAGATACCAAACACGACATGCTTTAAAATTTCGCACAAACGCGCATTGGCGACAAACTACATACATTTTTAAAAGCCTTTAAAAGCACTTACAGGTTACCCCGTTAGATTTACAGAGGAGGTCTACTGCTAAAATTACTGCCCTCGATCTGACCTTCACGGTGATACCTCACATGCATGGTGCAATTGCTGTTTACATATGACGCCAGACCGACGCTTGCGTTCGCCATTGGGCAAGAGCAGGGCAGGACAGGGGTGCTTTTTTTTTTTTTTTTTTATTATTAATTTTGCTTTTTTATTTTATTTTTAAACTGTTGCTTCCATATTTATTTATTTTTATCACTTTTATTGTTCTCTCAGGGAATGTAAATATCCCCTATGATAGCAATAGGTAATGACAGGTACTCTTTTTTGAAAAAACTGGGGTCTATTGGACCCTAGATCTTTCCTCTGCCCTCAAAGCATCTGACCACACCAAGATCGGTGTGATAAAATGCTTTCCCAATTTCCCAATGGCGCTTTTTATATCCGGGGGGGGGACATTCCCTCCCACTGCTTGTAAAAGCAGTCCAGAGGCTAATTAGCCACTAGGATTGCTTTTACATGAAAGCCGGCCGCTGGCTGAAAAGAATGATACCAAGATGATACCTAAACCCTCAGGCATCATTCTGGTATAAACATTCAAAGTCCAGCAACATACCAGTACGTTGCTGGTCCTTGTTGGACATGTATTGTAATCTTTTTTTTTCATGCAGCCTGTTGGCTGAACGAAAAAAAAAGATTGATCGGTGGGTATGCCCACCATTAGAATACCGCCCTTCATCCACCCACTTCTAATGATGGGCATACATGCACCATTTATATATGCCGAAGCATGGGGGCATCTTCTCGCAAAAGTTATGCCGCGTACACATGGTCAGACTTTTCCACGGGCAAGCCTCTGTCGGAATTTCGACCGTATATACGCGGCATTAGGAGCAAAATCGCTCCTCCGCTCCTGCTGCCCCAATGCTTCGGCATATATGCTTTTTTTTATTAACTGTGGTGGTGAAATCACCTCCTACAGCACTGGAGTCGCAGGGATCAGGCCTGTCTCTGCGAACGCTGCAGTTATGTGTGTTGTGTTTTGCAAGTGACAGTGATCGATCAATACTGCACTTGGGTGGCCTGGGCTGGACGGAGGGGCAAAACGCAGGTGCTAGCAGGTATCTGGGCTGATCCCACTAACAGTGCGTTTTTGGGAACCCTAAACTGCTGGGGACGCTAGTATAGATCTGATCAGATCAGATATTGAGCTGATCAGATACTATACCACTAAGGGGGGTGTATGCTTCACGTGTGGGTGTTAGCGCTACTGGCACTAACCTGACGCTGCCTGGGGTGTGACGCAGACCCTCTCTGACGCTAAAACCTAACTGATATCACCCGCCGGGCGATCAGGGGGTTAAACCTTTATTGGGTTATATACGGCGGGTGCCCTGACACTATAAAAAGCAAACTAACTAACCAGCGTCACCCGTAACACTTATATGATGATCACTGGTGAAAGGTTTAACTAGGGGCAATTAGGGGGTTAAAACCTTTATTAGGTAATATATGGAGGTACCTGACGCTATATAAAAACCTGACGGCGAACCTAAAAAAAAATTACTGGCTACCTATCGGCATCACCGACACTAAGACAACGATCATAAAAACGATTGCATAGCGACAGTGGTGATAGGGGGTGAAAGGGTTACCTGGGGGGCGATCAGGGGGTTAAACCTTTATTAGATAATATATGGGGGTACCTGACGCTATAAAAACCTGCGGCGAACCTAAAAAAAATTACTGGCTACCGATCAGCATCACCGACGCTAAGACATCGATCATTTTTCTGATCGCGACTTCCGGTTCCGGCGCCGTATGGAGTAGCTGCCTCCCTCACTAGCTCTGCAGCTCGACCCCAAGAAATCGGCATATAAATCAGCAGGACGCCTACCCTTATCACCCTCCCACCCCCCTGGTCATTCACGGCCACGCCATGGACCGTTTCGTCGAAAAAAACGGCATTCGCCCGCACGCGACCGCGGCGGCTCCACAAGCGCACCCGCAAATCGAGTCCGCGGCTTCGGCCTACTCGGCTCCCTTCTCGGAAACGGTGCCTGCAATGGAGGTAAGCAGTGATTCGCTCACCTCCCCACCACAGCCTTCCCCTCCTACACCTCCTGCTGGGGACGACACCACAGAAAGGATTGCACAGGCTGTAGCAGCCCTCCTCACCCCCATGATAGCTGCCTCTGTGGAGAAAGCTGTCAGTGCAGGCATGCAACAGCTCAAGGCTCAATTAGGAGAACACTCCACTAGGCTCAATGAGGCAGAACACCGCATATCTACCTTGGAGGATGAATTGTACCAAGCCCAGGCCCTGGAACATGCTCAGGATAAAACCAATCAGTTCATATTAGACAAGCTGGACGATTTGGAAAATAGGTCCAGGAGGTGCAATCTGCGCTTTATTGGTATACCAGAATCTCTGCAACCATCAGCCCTCACGGATCTATGTGCAAGACGTATTCCAGAGTCCTTAGGCCTCCCCGGCCCCTGCACAGTGGAAAGGGCACACCGCATGGGTCTTTTTAACTCAGAACGCAAGTCGCCACGACCGATTATCGCCAAATATCTAAACTACGCAGACAAAGCCTCCATTCTGCAAAACTTCCGGCAATCCAGATCTCTCCAGATAGATGGAATGCAGATCTTAATTTTTGCGGACTACTCCATAGAAGTGTCAAAAAAAAGGAAGGCTTTCCAGCAAGTCTGCACGGAACTACACCGCCAACAAATAAAATTCACCTTGGCCTTCCCCGCCACCCTGAGGCTCAAAGCTCCCAATGGCGACCAGCTAGCATTCCAAAACCCATCTGAAGCGGAAGCCTTCCTACGCTCTCTTCACTCGGGACCTCACATCAGCCCCTCACCCAGGACGCCTCCAATCAACCGTGGTCTCGACCAAAGAAGCCCGCGTAAGGACTCTCCAAAAAGATTCAGGCCCTCGAAACCAGACCTACACCAACCCATGCTCAGCTGAATCGACTAATACTCTTCTTCCATCTTCTCGGCTATAGCCACGCCTGACCCAACTGAACTGATCAGCCCTACCCCTGAGGCGAGGTACCTCACCGGTCTCTCCTACAGACTTTGAAAACCAGACTTGCATTTTGATGGTAGGCCAGTCCTTTCCTTTTTTTTTTTTTCCCTTTTCTCTCCTTGCTCTCTACACGTTTATGAAAATCTTTTTTTTCTCTCTCTCGCTTTTAAATTGCTGGTACAAATGTTTGTTCCCTCTGGCCTCTCTGCGTAGAGCCTTTATATCTCTCCGTACACGATCTGAATCTGCTCCATTGACCACCCCTGTAAACGTGGGTTTTCCTTTTGTCAAGGCTGCATTATTCGGGTCTTGCAATGGGAGCTGGACTACACAGCGACTCCATGTGGAAAAAAGTGAAGTCCATACGATATATTTTTTTTTTGTTCTTATTTTCACAACCCCTCCCCCGCTATCCTTCTTTTCTTCTACCTCACCCAAGCCAAGTTATGCTTCCAACACTGATCACTTCATCACCACCTCCCTATACCGTAGACACCTCATTGTCCCATACTACTCTCATAGCTCGCTTCCGTTACCTACGTCAATCCAATCCTGTCATACCGGCCCAACTCCTCTCGATTGACCCCTTATTATGAGAATAGTCTCCTGGAATGTTAAAGGCCTTCGCTCCCCTAATAAGAGACTGAAGATTCTCCGTCATCTAAAAAGACTCAAAACAGACATTGCCCTCCTTCAGGAATCCCACCTCTCCACTTCAGATTTCCCACGCATGAAAAAACTATGGGTGGGCTCAGTCCTCGGCTCCGGATCTCAGGGGCGCAGGGCAGGGGTCCTAATACTCATTCACAAAAATCTTCCATGCACGGTGGTCTCTACCCACTCAGATACACAAGGACGTCTCCTATCGATTCATGTTCAGTTAGGGGTAAAAGACTTCATTATCTCTAACATTTACGCCCCTAATAACCCCCCAAACTTTTTTTTAGCGAACTGTCTACTTGGCTCCTTCGAGATCCGCTTATCCCACATATTATCGGCGGAGATTTTAACACTATCCTTCACCCTATTGACGACAGGTCTTGCTCCAGAAGCCCCCGATCTCTAGTTGTCCCCAGAGACGCGACCCTCTTTGCCTCCATGATTGACTCCCTTCAACTTCATGACGTTTGGCGTCTCAGGCACCCAGCTGACAGAGAATTCACTTTCTACTCCAACCCCCACAACGTTTTCACCAGGATTGACTACATTTTCTGCTCTGACGACATAGTCCCCATGATATCGGAATCTGACATTCATGACATTGTCATCTCAGACCATGCTCCTGTTTCGGTATCACTCGACATCCCCGACCTTCACCCAAACCCCAGACTATGGCGATTCCCCACATACCTACATAATAACTCTGATTTTTTACAGTACATAGAAAAATCATGGTCCGAATACGCCTCGGCCAATGCTCTGCACCTAGATAACCCTAATTTGTTTTGGGAAGCTGGAAAATCCTTCCTGAGAGGTCGGATCATATCCTATGCCGCCTCTTTCAAAAGGAATGCCGTGACAAATTACAAATTGGCTAGCTCCCGGCTACACCACACCCAACGATCCCTGTACTTAAAGGACTCCCCTGAAAATAGGAAGGCTTGGTAGGTAGCTAAACGAGCCTTTGAATCATGGGCAGACACCCTTGAACTGACGAAAAAAGCGCACATTGACGCCTCCCTACATAAATTCGGGAACAAAGCAGGGAAACTACTGTCCAGACTTTGCAGGGGTCCTCAACGCCCGACATGTATCTCCTCCCTCCGAGACGCTACAGGTTCTATCAGAACCTCACAGCGAGACATCAACGAAGCTATGCTCCAATACTACTCATCCCTATACGCTGCCGATCCCATAGATAAACCATTGGCACTCTCATTCCTTGAAAAAATATCCCTCACCAAAATCACTACCTCACAATTGGAAAGCCTGAACCTGCCCATATCCCTCTCTGAGATATCATTGGCCATCCGGCACCTAGCCCCTTCTAAAGCCCCTGTCCCTGATGGTTTCACAGGCGAATTTTACAAGTCCCTAAGATCACTATTGGAACCCACCCTATGTAAGGTATATCAACATATATGGTCTGGTGGCCCGTACTTACCCACAGGGAACCAAGCCACCATAAAATTGCTGTCCAAAAAAGGCAAAGACCCCCTAGACCCAGGTTCATATCGGCCTATCTCACTTCTAAATCTAGATGTCAAGATTCTCTCAAAAATTATTGCCACCAGGTTAGCATCCATCATTCCTTCTTTGATCCACTCCGCTCAATCGGGTTTTGTTAAAGGCAGGACTGCCACTCTAAATATCAGGAAAGTGATGCTGGCCCTGGATCATGCCAAAAATAATCTGAGGGGTGATTTTGCAATCATTACTCTAGATGCGGAGAAAGCCTTCGATAACGTTAGTTTCGAATGGCTTTCTTTAGTAATGTCCTCAATGGGATTCACCGGCCCCTTCTACCGCCTCATAGAGTCCATGTATACTGCTCCAGCAGCTAGACTGGTGGCAGCGGGCCTTCTTTCAGAGGAATTTCGTCTTCATAAAGGCACCAGGCAGGGATGTCCTTTGTCCCCGCTCCTGTTCAATATAGCATTAGAACCCTTATCGCGATTTTTAAACCAAACGGCCCCACTACATGGCATTCACATTGGTGATCACGAACTACGTACTTCCCTCTTTGCCGACGATGTCCTTATTTTCTCTTCTAACCCATCTTTGGATATGCCCACGATCAAATCAGTATTCGATGAATTCAGAACATGTTCGGGCCTTCGTATAAATTATAGCAAAAGTGAAATCCTTCCCATAGGCTCACGCCCTGACCCTCCATGGATGCATCACTCTATCTTCAAGGTAGCACATTCACATATCACATACCTAGGGATCAAAATAGGGAAAACACCTGCCTCTCTCTATCATCTCAACTATCCCCCTCTACTCACGAAAATAACTCAGGAACTTGATAATTGGATAGATCTGCCTCTCTCACTCTTGGGAAGATGTCACCTGGTGAAAATGGTCAGCTTTGCTCGTTTACTTTACCCACTCCAAACTATACCACTGCTTCTACACCATAAGCATACAAAAGCTCTCAATGCAGCTATCTCTAAATTCCTTTGGAAAAGTAGGCGACCGCGTATAGCCCTCCAGAAACTATATCTTCCCAGGCGCGAAGGGGGTATTAGTCTTCCCAATATTAGAACCTATAACCTAGCCTGCCTACTACGGACAGGTCTAGACTGGATAACCCAAGCGTCCCGCTACTCCAATTATGCCTTGGAAACTCAAATGGCACACCCATACTCCCTAGTAGCTCTCCTCCACTGCAAGTGGAAATCAGTTCCAATACCATTCCAACATAACCTTTTACTAAGAGACACGGCCATTGCTTGGAGAGAAGTCAGAAAAAGCCTACATCTTTCGCCCTTCATATCCGGCCACCTTCCAATTCAAGGCCACCCGAGTTTCACCCCAGGCCTAGAGCAACATCCCTTTGCCTCCTGGCATCGGAAAGGTCTCACGAAATTTTCACAACTCTGTGACCCGGAGACAGGTCGTCCCATAAATTTCAAATCCCTAGCCGACACATTCTCACTTCCACATTCCCAAGCTTTTCACTATGGACAATGTGTCAGTTTCCTAAAGAATGCATGTAGACACGATAACACACGGTTCAAAAATTCTATAACGGAAGTCCTTCTTTCGGAAGGTTCATATAAGATCTCAGATATATATCGCCCTCTTCTACTAAAAACAACGTCATCCCTAGCCTCCTCATCAGTGGCCAACTGGACCAAAGACTTCCCAGACACAGAACTGGTCAACAAACTATTACAGGGTCTTAATACTATACATAAACTGATCCCCAATGAAATTTGGAGGGAAACTCAGCTGAAAATTATGCATCGTGCTCACATTCCCTTTCTCTATGCTAATCAATCACAAACCTCCTCTTCATGCCCTCTCTGCCGTCAACTCAAACCTTCCCTGACGCATCGCTTCTGGTCGTGCCCCCACATATCCGTCTTCTGGGATAAAGTCCTGGCTTACATCTTCAAAGTGACCCTGATGAAACTACCTAAGGACCCACTCCTCCTCATCTTTGGTTATTGGGACCCGTTGTTGCTGCCATGGTCCCCGAAGGCCCCCCCTTCACATAAAGATTGGTCTTTGATATGCCTACTACTCGCCAGGAGAGCCATCTTGAAAAATTGGATATCCAATATACCCCCGAATACATCACAAGTCAAAAAGGAACTTCTGCTGCTTCTTTTCAAAGACAGACTAAATACAGACTTCTCGCTTGACACTGCTAAGCATTGTTTCTACCACAGATGGCAAGCAAACTTGGTCTATGCGCACTCCCCTGAGGACCGGGCAAACCTCGAGCTGTTTTCATTCTCCTATTACGGGACACCCCTCCCATCACCTCCAGTGACTCTACTCTCCCCCCCCCCCCAGGTGACCTATCTTGATGGGACAAATTCTAATTCTAAATCTGGATCTGAATCTTTATGGTGTGATGCACTCTAGATATTTCCAGTGTAATTTGATGTCTACGTCCTTGTTACCTCTCATAATGGTAGCTTGGTGTCTACTTCCACCCCCCCCCTCCCCCCCCCCCATCATCTCCCATTCTTTCTCCCTAGGTTTTTTTTTTTTTTTTTCGGTTTTTGTTTTTGTTCTGTTCTCTGCTCTCCAGTTTTCCTAGGGTCCTCCCCAGTTCCAGGATCCATTCATTTATCCTCCCCCCTTACATAGGGATGTTTAGCTTTGAAAGCTCTTACCTCCTACACTGTTTATGCATCCCTTGCATGGGACCTTATTCTTTTATCTCTTTTATCTCCTAGGATGCGTATTGTTATCTATGCATTATTGTCTTCTTTTACCATATTTACTGGTTTGACACAACTATTGATATGTTAAAATAGAATTACTTCTATTGCTGTAGTAATCTGTATGACTTATGCCTTCAATAAAATCTATTTAAAAAAAAAAAAAAAAAAAAAAAGAAGAATAATGATCACATAGTGACGGCGGTGCTAGGGGGTGAAAGGGTTACCTGGGGGGTGATCAAGGGGGTTACACCTTTATTAGGTAATATATGGGGGTACCCGACGCTATAAAAACCTGCGGCGAACCTAAAACAAATTACTGGCTACCGATCAGCATCGCCGACGCTAAGACATCGATCAGAAAAATTATCGCTTAGTGACAGTGGTGATAGGGGGTGAAAGGGTTACCTGGGGGGGCGATCAAGGGGGTTAAACCTTCATTAGGTAATATATGGGGGTACCCGACGCTATAAAAACCTGCGGCGAACCTAAAAAAAATTACTGGCTACCGATCAGCATCACCGACGCTAAGACATCGATCAGAAAAATTATCGCTTAGTGACAGTGGTGCTAGGGGGTGAAAGGGTTATCTGGGGGGTGATCAGGGGGTTAAACCTTTATTAGGGGGGGATTAGGGGGCTACACCGGACCTAAAACTAAATGTAGTGACACTTTTAGTCACAAATGTCACTGATTGCAGTGATCACTAAATAAATGGTCACTGCAATCAGTGACACTGTGACTGGGGGCTGGGGGGGGGCTGGGGGGTGATCTGGGGGTGTCTGGGGGGGCGATTTATGTGCCTATGTGTCCTGGTGTCAGTGTGCTGTTTTGTGTACTAACCTGCATCTTCTCCTGTACGGCGCTCGGTATATGTGAGCGCCGCAGGAGAGATGACATCACTTCCTCCTTCCTGGCAGGCAGGGGAAGCTCTCTCATTCGCCGGGAGCGATCGAGAGGGGGTGGCCGGAATCGAACGGCCGTCCCCTCATGCCGGATCGCTCCCGAAGGTAAAACGACCACCCACTGTAAAGAAGGGGGGTCCGATCGGACCCCCCAACTATACAAAGGCAATCACGTATATGTACGTGATTCTGCCTGTCGGTGCCATTCTGCCGACGTATATTTACAGTGGGCGGTCGTTAAGTGGTTAAAATGACTGCTCCCGAAAAACGGCCGTTTTTAAAACTTCTTTTTGCATTGATACATGTCCCCTGGTGCAGAACCCGGGTTCCCAAACCCTTTTTAGGACAATAACATGCATAATAGTCGTTATAATTAGCACTTTAGATTTCAAACATTCGCATCCATTGTATTTAATAAGGTTCTAATGTTCGTGCGAACTTTCGATCCGTTCGCGGGTTCTGGTGCGAACCGAACCCGGGGGTGTTCGGCTCATCCCTAGTTGCAGGTGCATCAGGGAGTGGTCTACAGAAGGGGCCCCTCTGATGACCTGGAAGACAAATGGCAATTGTTTCTGCCCGAGAAACACAGAGAGACTGTCTTGGTTGCTCTACACGACAACCATGGCCACATGGGGCCGGAAAGTACCTTCCAACTCGTTAGGGACCGTTTCTATTGGCCCTGCATGAGGGCCGAAGTTGAAGAATACTGCCACTCGTGTGCACGCTGCATCCAGAGAAAGACTTTACCCCATCAAGCTGCCCCAATGGGCCATCTGCAAAGTCAAGGCCCACTAGATTTGGTATGCATTGATTTTCTCTGCCTCAAACCCGACTTGAGTGGGCTAGGAAATGTTCTGGTAGTAACCGACCATTTCACCCGGTATGCCCAGGCCTTCCCAACCAAAGACCAGAAGGCGTCCACTGTAGCCAAAGTACTTATGGAGAAATACTTCGTACACTACGGGCTACCACAACAGCTTCACTCAGATCAGGGAAGGGACTTTGAAAGTCGGCTGATCCGGAAGCTCCTGGATTCCTTGGGGATCAAGAAGACACAAACTACCCCCTACCATCCACAAGGTGATGCTCAGCCAGAGAGGTTCAACCGAACCCTGCTAAACATGCTGGGGACCTTAAGCAGTGAAAAGAAGCAGCATTGGAGCAACCACATAGCAGCAGTTGTGCATGCATACAACAGCACCACAAGTGACGCTACAGGGTACTCACCCTATCGACTTATGTTCGGAAGAGAAGCAAGACTACCGATAGATCTGGCGTTTGGCACCTCCATAGACCATTGTTCTGCCACTTCTCACAAAGGATATGTAGATAGACTCAGACACAATTTAAAATTGGCCTATGAGCAGGCCCAAGCAGCCTCAGAACAAAGGGGGGCTCGCAACAAGAAAAACTTTGATCTGAAAGTTCGGATTCAAGATTTACAACCTGGAGACAGAGTGTTGCTATGGAACTTGGGGGTCCCTGGAAAACACAAGCTTGCAGACAGATGGAGACCTGAACCCTATGTTATTTGCAAAAAACTACCGGGCCTACCTGTTTACAGACTAAAGCCAGAAGGGAAGGTGGGGCCCTTAAAGACTTGGCATCGGAACCACCTACTCCCACTAGCTGAAGCAGTTCGGATTCCCCCTGCGATGGGTTCCCGAGCCAACTTCCATCCTGGATACTCCTAGGCCGAACACTCGGTCCCAGACCCCTCAGATTGGGGATACAGAAACCTCGGAGCTAAGTAAAGATGAGAGAGAACTTGATTGGCTTTGGCCTTCCCAGGCCCCAGAAATTTCTGCTATTGATCTTCCACCTGATGAAGACACCATAGACAGACAGTACACTGAATGCAGAAGCTGAGTTCATCCCGTCCAGTCCTTTGTCAGATTCTTGGGAAGATGCCTGTGACTTACTCCTAGAGGGGGATCCAAGAGATTCCATGTATCTCCCTGCTCCTGAGTCAAGTGTCCCAGAACCAGTGGAAACTCCCAAGTCGGTTCCAGAAGAGGAACCTGTATTGTCTGAACCAGAAATCCAGAGAGAGCGAAGGATGAGAAGGACCATAAGACCCCCCCGAAAATTGACTTACTCACAGATGGGGAAGAGCTTGGAAGACACTGTGGTCACTGCTAGGAGGAGTGTGGAAGACCCTGATCCCTCCACTGTTCATTTGGTGGGGGGCAACCCCAACTCACCCGCTGGCACAGCTAGGCAGACCACTAATGGTAGTGTGACCTGTGGGCAAGGAAGTCCACCCCCTCGTTTTTGGTGGGAACTTCCTTTGCCGACGTCATACGCATCTTTGTCGTCATGTTGTGCGTAGTATGTGTTAACAGTTATCTTTGAGGACCAAAGAGTTTATGTGGGGGGAGTGTGTAGCGGGGTCTCCTTTAAGGCCCCGGGACTACGTTACCCATAACCCCGTTTGGCACCCAGGGTGCATTTTTGCCACGCAAAGACTCATGGGTGGGACAATATAAGAGGAGGGCGAGGCTGAGCTCGGCCGCTTTGGACACCGCGCTGCTAACAGGTCTTCCCGTGCGGATCTGCGGCAGTACAGGGCCTGAAGACAGGGCCTTGCACAACTTCCAGAGAGCCTTCCGCCCTACTGCAAGCCTGGGTGGCATCCGACTTCTCCAAGTTGCTGACATCAGTTGGACCGGGGACCCGGCCGTTGCAGACGCTGTGTGCGGAGATACAGTCGGTGGAAGTCCCGGACTGGGATCGCGTCCGGAGTGGTGAGCGAGCACCTGCTCAATCCAAAAAAATACTTTACTCTGATTAGGCCTAGAGACTGCCTTGGCCCACCAAGTTTTATCTGTTGTTCCACCGGAGACTAGTAACAGAACTGGGTTGTGTAGTCTCTGGTGAAGTGTTCTTCTATTACCTATCGTGTGGATTACAAATACTGTTTCTTTCTATATGTGCACCACCGTTCAAGCTGCATGCGAAGAAATTGTTCCTCAAGAGACTAAGTTATATCTGAGTCAGGCCTGACCAGGAGTTAGAACTTTTTGTTGCTGCGCCATAAGGGCGCATAGATAGGGATAGCTGCACTTGGCGCGCAATCGCCAGCATCCTCAGTGTGTACTATATTTACCGTTGCAGGGCTCTGCAGACAATATATGTGTTATGCCTTTTACACAGAAGTAAACTAGTTATACTTTAACACTTCGCCCTCAGTGTGTTATCATTGTGCATATATTGCTAGATTGTGATAAGATAACAACCCTTAGACCAGTGATGGCGAACCTTGGCACCCCAGATGTTTTGGAACTACATTTCCCATGATGCTCAGTTATACTGCAGAGTACATAAGCATCATGGGAAATGTAGTTCCAAAACATCTGGGGTGCAAAGGTTCGCCATCACTGCCTTAGACTAACTGTGCCAGAGTGGGTCGAGTAGATTGCCGGGGGTTGGCGGTGCTGTATTCAGGGCCCGAAACAAATCCAGCGGCTCTCTTAACTGGGTGTAGCGCTACATAAGCATACACTGTCATATCCCATCAGCATGGTTTTGAAGCAGTG
Organism: Rana muscosa; assembly: GCA_029206835.1. Lineage (NCBI taxonomy): Eukaryota > Metazoa > Chordata > Amphibia > Anura > Ranidae > Rana > Rana muscosa. The sequence goes on from CM055118.1 coordinate 966,202,179, forward strand.
GAGTTTTATCTTCAACAGGATTTATCTCTATCTATCTTTCTGCAGAAAGATTTTATTATGGAACTTTTACGGTTTGCAACGAGCCATAATTACTTCTGGTTTGGTGGCGATTTTTTTCTGCAAACTTGTGGTGTAGCAATGGGGGCTAAGTTTGCTCCAAGTTTAGCAAACTTATTCATGGCTCCGTGGGAAAAATAAGTTATTGACATCAACCTCCCCAGAGAATTACGCCTTTGGAAAAAGGTATATTGACGATGTGATCCTTCTATGGGAGGGGGATCTACCCTCCCTTGAAGCATTCCTTCTAAAGTTGAATCAGAATGATAGAGGCATCTCCTTGCAATATGAAGCTAGCCACACTCATATTAATTTTTTAGATTTGAATATTACTGTGAAAGATGGTCGGCTTACTACAAGTACCTATTTCAAGGTGACCGACCGTAATGCTTTTATTCCCCTTAGCAGCTGTCATTATAAGTCATGGTTAGCTGCTGTCACTAAAGGACAATTTCAGCGCATTAGGCGGAATTGTGCTGAAATTTTAGACTTTTTTAAGCAGGCATTAGTTTTAAAACAAAAGGTTTCTAGATAATGGTTAATTAGAACACGATATTGATGAAACCATTACTAATGTTGCAGCTTTGGATCGGAATAATATGTTGAGTGGGATGAGAGCGAATTACCCTCCATCTGATAAATTTGGATGGTCGTTGTTGACTCGATATTCCAACCAACATTTTTCTATCAGGAAAATCCTCAATAAACATTACGAAACTATAGAGTTCTTGGTCCTGTCATCCCTGAACGGCTGGTTGTAATTTATAGGGGTGCTCCTTCCTTGAGACATAATATTGCTCCCAATGTGATTGATCCTCCCAGGATGGTGTCATTGTTCCATTCCATGAAAGGTTTTTACCCTTGTCGCAGATGTAGCATCTGTCAGATTAATTCCTTCAGAGGGCGTAAATCCGAGTCCTTCCAATGCTCAGTGACTAACAAAATTTATAATATCGAGTCATTCATTACTTGTTCCACCCAATATGTATTGTATATGATCCAGTGTCCATGTTCTAAGCAATACATAGAACGCACTAAAAGAGAACTCCATGTGCGATAATAAACACGTGGGCAACATTAAACGTGGTTTTAAAAAACATAATTTGTCAAGACATTATGACGAATATCACGATTGATAATTAAAGGGAACCTTTTTTATGGCCCTTGATACCATTCGTCCACATTGGAGGGGAACAAATATGGTCAGAGCTATCTCAAGACTCGAGACCAGATGGATTTTTAATATGAAATCTTTCTTAACTTTTGGCCTCAATGTGGATTGGGCCATTAAATGTTTTATTAATAATCCTTAATAATTTTATAGTTGTAGTATTAACTTCCATCCATATATGGATTTTATTATTTTATCATTAATACATTTTATATGTAGTTTTTTATTTACTCTTAACCCTATGTGTCTTTTTGATCAAATGTTCATTAATGTTTAAAAATGAAATCATTAATGTTTTTCAGCTGTCTATATTATTATTAATGTTGTTGTATTTTTATTAAGCCGTTGGCGTTTTCATTATTCTAGTGCTTCTCCCTTCTTATATTCGTCAATCACCTCTGTCATAAATTCTTTTGCCACAAGATGGCTCCATTATCCAGTCTCGCTATCTCCCTATTTCTATCTGCGGCCAACACATAAAATGGCTGAGCCGCTATACTCATCTATTGTATTGCTCTTGGATGCCATCAGTCAAAATGGCGCCCGAGGGTATATAAATCCACATGCGTGATGACGCTTTCATCCGGCCAATCCCCAGAAGATGTCCACTTGTGACAAAATGCGTAGGGTGGGGCCTAACGGTGACCTCTTCACGCTATCCTTCGAGACAGTGGTGGGACGAGATACACAGGCAGAAGCAATAGAGACGCCGCGGCCTTTATGATACAACCGCTGATTTTACACCAAGCTCTTGTAAGTGCTAATCTTTCTTATAATAAATCCTTTTGGAATTGATATACTGCACAATGAGAGCCCTTGTTCTTTATCTTTGAGTACCAATAAGCTGCTGTTCTGGATTTTTCAATAGTTTTGGGGAGACCGTTTTTTTCCCTGTGCTTTGTGAGACTGTCAGCAGTCATGGCTTTCTGGTAAGCAGATTACTTTGCACTTAGGGTGTTGACCTGAACACACGGCTTGCCTTGGGAAGACTGGTGTCACAACTATCTTTACCTGTAATTGATCTTTGTTTGGAGTTTAAATCATCACAGACCTTCACTGATTTGCATTGTTGATTGGGACTCTGCCTTCGTTTTTCTTTTTCACTTCACCATAAAATATATTATTTTTCCCAACGGGAAAAATGATCGTGTGTACGCGGCATAACAATCAGTGTGTCTGAGCCTAATTACCACTCAGACACTTCCCCTAAATTGAACACCCCGCTACACAGAGAACTTCCTGCATACACAGGATTTCCTGGATTGTCATCATCAAGAATCATCCAGTAAACTTCAAAAACACTCCTAAAATGCAACATGTGTTTAGATGCAATTAGAAGCGCTTAGTAGGGTTGCCACCTCATCCCTTTAAAACCGAACACATATAATTACACAGGTTCTGTGGCTGATTAAGGTGGTAATTAAACTCACTTTGTGCCTTTTCTACATTAAATTACCCTCAGAACCTGTGTGTTTCATATGTGTTCGGGTTTAAAGGGATGAGGTGGCAACTCTAGCGCTTAGGCATATTCCATGTTTCGCATTCCCAAAAGTTCTTCTCCTGAAGTGCCTGTAAACTTCAAGAGCCTATGTGTGCAAGCAAACATAGGATAACAGAGGAGGGCTCAGGGTCCTCAGGAAAAAAATGCCAAATGCACAAAAAAAACTAGTTTAGAACTGCAGTGTGCATGAACCCTAAAGTTGGAAAATAACAGACTTACCGACTGGATCAATAGGTGAAATAAAGGGAAAAAAACCTTAAGAGAATTGATGCATCCACCACATCTAAGGATTTATAAGCCACAATATGATTAATTTTTGTTTTGGGGTTCAATACCACTTTTAGACCCCTTTCACACTGGAGCGTTTTTCCAGGCGCTTTTGGGCTAAAAATAGCGCCTGTAAAGCACCTGAAAAACGCCTTGTCTGCAGCCCAAGTGTGAGAGCCTGAGGGCTTTCACACTGGGGCGGTGCGCTTGCAGGACGTTAGAAAAAGCAGTATCTTTGGGGCGTTGAAGGAGCAGTGTATACACTGCTCCTCCACCGCCCCTGCCCATTAACACTTTACAGGCGCCATTAACGCTTTCTTTGGCCGCTAGCAGGGGTTAAAAGCTCCCTGCTAGCGACCAAAAAGCGCAGCTAAAACGACGATAAAGCGCCGTTAAAATTAGCTACACTTTACCGCTAACGCGGCTGACAGCCAGTGTGAAAGGGCTCTAAAGGCCCATACACATGATCTGACTTTTTGACAACAATTGTCCGACGGACCTGTTTTAGCGGACAATCCGGCCGTGTGTGAGCTCGGACAAACTTTTTCGCTTTTTCATCGGACAAATGTTCGCTGTGAGAACAGACAAACTTTACGGCAACAAATGTCCTATGTCGGATAATCCGTTCGTGTGTACACAAGTACCTTCGGACTAAAGTCCAAAGTACAAACACGCATGCTCAGAACCAGTGCTAAAGATCAGACAACAAAAGCTGAAGTTGCCAAAGGGTGGAGCAGAAAAAACACGTAGTATGTCTATTACGTCACTTCTTTCGTGTTTGTTGGCTGAAAAAGTCCTGCCATGTGTATGCATACCAAGTTCACGGACAACGCCCTTCGGACAGAAATCCACGGAAAAGTCTGATAGAAGTCCGATCATGTGTATGAGGCTTAAGAGATACTAAACAAGGATTTAGAATGAATTAATTGCCAGTTCCAATCATTTGTAATTCTTTTAAAAGTGTTTTGTTTTATATTAATAGGAACTTTTTTCTGGCAGTGATATTTTAATTGAAACACTGAGGACTGTTTCACACTTGTCTATTTTCCTCAAAGCAATAAAAGCTCAGTCATGTTCCTTCCTGATTAGTTATTTCCCATCTGTGTTGTGAAACTTCGTGCATTTTAACCACTTGCTTACTGGGCACTTAAACCCCCCTCCTGCCCAGACCAATTTTCAGCTTTCAGCGCTCTCACTCTTTGAATGACAATTGCACGGTCATACAACGCTGTACCCAAATGAAAGTTTTGTCATTTTTTTTCCCACAAATAGAGCTTTCTTTTGGTGGTATTTGATCACCTCCTGCGGTTTTTATTTTTTGTTAAAAAATATATAAAAGACCGAATAAAAAAAAAAAAAAAAAAATACAAAAGCGTTTTATATTTTGTTATAAAATTTTCCTCCTTCATTGATGTACGCTGATGAGGCTGCACTGATGGGCACGGATAGGTGGCACTGATGGGCTGCACTGATGGGCACCAATGGGCTGCACTGGTGGGCACAGATAGGCGGCACTGGTGGGCACTGAGAGGTGACACGGAGGTGGCACTGAAGGGCATTGATAGGTGGCACTGGTTTGCACTGAGAATTGGCACCAATAGGTGGCATTGATAGGTGGCACTGATAGGTGGCAGTGATGGGCACTGATAGGTGGCAGTGATGGGCACTGACTGGCACCACTGGTGGGCATTGCTAGGTGGCAGTGATGGGCATTGATAGGTGGTACTGATTGGCACTGACAGGTGGCACTGGTGGGCACTGGCAGGGGGTCCTTGATTCCACTAATGAGGCAAAATTGCCTCTTCCACTAGGGACTGATGTCCCTCACTCAGCAGCCGGTGATTGGCTTTTTTTTCTCCTCACGCTGTCAGCGCGAGGAGAAAAAAAAAAAACGATTCCCGAGCTTTGTTTTGACCACGTGTTCATCTGTCATTGGCTGACAGCTGATCATGTGGTAAGGGGCCGGGACCGGCCCCTTACTCGGATCCGTGATCACCCGAGTCTCAGTGACTCGATGATCACGGCGCGCGGGGAGCGCGCAAACGGGAGGCCATCTATTGACGGCCTCCCGGATTTTCAGGTCCACGCTGAAGCCGTCATTTAGCTAAAGACAGGCATAAATACTAATTTAAACACTAGAGGCGGGCCATATACAAATGACAGCCTCAAGGTGGCTCTACAAATCCGGGAGAGCGTCAATAGACAGCCTCAGCTATTCCGGCCACTGGGGGATGTGCGCGCGCTCGGCACATCACTAAGATGCCGATGCGCGTGCCTAGCGGCCGCGATGTCCGCTGGGCACCCGCGATCGGCCTGTACACAGACAAGGATGTGGATCTCTGTGTGTAAACACAGAGATCCACGTCCTGTCAGGGAGAGGAGACCGATGTTGTGTCCCTTGTACATAGGGACACAGATCGGTAGCCTCCTCCAATCAATCCCCTCCCCCACACACTGATCGCTATAAAAATGACAATGGTCCCAAAATGGTGTCAAAAGTGTCCGCCATAATGTCGCAGTCCCAATAAAAATCGCTGATCGCCACATGTATAACCAGCTTTACTAATCTCATTTATCTTGGGGTTCTTTCACACATACAGTATGTGTATGCAGTAATGTGCATTTTTGTCCATTTAACCACTTGCTTACTGGGCACTTAAACCCCCTTCCTGCCCAGGCCAATTTTTAGCTTTCAGCACTGTCACGATTTGAATGACAATTGCGCGGTCGTGCGACGTGGCTCCCAAACAAAATTGATGTCCTTTTTTTCCCACAAATAGAGCTTTCTTTTGGTGGTATTTGATCACCTCTGCGGTTTTTATTTTTTTCGATATAAACAAAAAAGTTTAGGCCGATACGTATTCTTCTACATATTTTTGGTAAAAAAATAAAAAATAAATAATATCGCAATAAGCGTTTATTGATTGGTTTGCGCAAAAAAGTTATAGCGTCTACAAAATAGGGCATAGTTTTATAGCATTTTTATTAATAATTTTTTTTTACTCGTGAAGCGCTACCCCCAGTTAAGAGAGCCGCTGGTTTTGTTTTGGGTCCTGTAGTGCACCGCTGTCAACCCCTGGCAATCGGCTCTAACCTCCCGTGGCACAGCTAGTAAGGGGAGATAGGACCGCGTGACCGCAACTCTTGGTGACGCAGTCCTATGGCAAACACACACAGTGATATACTTTAAAACTATTAAAGTAAGTGAAACTGACACCAATGTACTTGACCCAGATATTTTACTGAGGCTAATGGGCAAGTAATAAACAACAGTATAACAAGTTGCAGATCCCTGCAATAAACAGGAATAAAGATAAAACAGAGTAATCAGAATAATAAAGTATTGCTATGCAACTCTAGCGCTGCCCTTTTACAGCTACTTCCCCTCATGGGTAGACTAACACCCAGCAATGTCTACCTATGCAGTCAGGCCTGACTGATCTAAATGGAAGTTCAGTGAAACAATATTTGCTAGCAATCTCTCGGTGGTGCACTTGAAGAACAACTTTGTAATCCCAACGAATAGTAAAGATAAAGTATCTGTCTTTAAACAGCTCTCACCACCCGGACAAGTCCAAGTCCGTTTCCTCCGCCGATTCGTCTAGGAACAGGAATCCACCGACATCCAAGTCTTCAATCCTTCTGGTGTACTGCAGCAAGGAGGAGAAGATGTCTCTAAGGCTCTGCTAGGCTGGCAGAGGGGCTCTTTGGAAAAGAGCACAAGGCCCAGGCTTCAGGCCTTGTGCATACAGCAGTTCAGCACAGAGATCCTCTTGCTAGGAGAGGGGGTGTCCAAAGAGGCAGAACAAACTCCACCTTCCCTTTATAATGTCTGCCCCAGCAGTCTCTGTTCCGGAGCAATGCACCCTGGGTGCTGCAAGATGTACTGGGAGATGTAGTCTCTCTCCTCTGCTTTCACTTCGTCATGTCTCTTCTCTCCTTCCTCCCGACTCACCTCTCACCTGGAACTTATTGTCTCTCTGCATTAAAGGGGAACACCCCGCTACACTAGTAATGGCGGTGACTCATGGGCCAGATCAATCAGATCGCATAAATTGCACTAAAATCCCTAAAATCTAACTCTGAATCAACCTGTGAGACATGTTTATCCTCTTTTTGCTTATCTTTAATATCACCAAAATAGTGTTTACGTAAAGTAAGGGAACGTGCAAACTTATTCAGATCCAGAATAGTGTCAAACAAGTTGAAATGGCGTGAAGGACAAAAGTTTAACCCTTTAGACTAAGCGCTAACATTTGCACAAAAAGCGTCTCCCTCTTTGTCCCCTGCTCCATCTGTCAACCACTTGTCATATGAAGCTTCAATAAAAGGATTTTTGGAAGTGCAGCCGTCCGGAATTATTTCTTCATTTCTTGTCTTTCAGTGTCCCCACTCTGGATGGAGATGCAATGGAGACACCTTTAGACTTGTCTAACTGGGGAGAGGGTAGTGTTAGATGCACTGGCAGACTGAAATGGACTTGACTACCAAATTAAAGCCAAACTCTAGCTAATACTTTTAAAGCAGTGACAGCAACAGTTATTTTCTTTTGGAATAAAGGTTTTACATAAATTAATAAAAGCTGATCATTGTATCACTCCTGTTAGTATTAAATAGTTTGTCCCAACCCTCAACCGCCATTCTTGTTGAACATCTTGGTCTGTTGAAAGTTGAAAAAATAACAGACTAACTGGCTAGATCACTTTGTGAAAATAAAAGGGAAAATGCAGAAAAAAGAAAACGAATGCAGGGATTGCGTCTAAAAATTGGTAAGCTGCAATATAATCTATTTTTGGTTTTGGGTTTAATACTACTTTAAGTTTGTATGGTGATTTTGTGCATATTTTCTTTTCTCTAATTTTAAAGGATGTCTAAAAACGTAACAATGAAATATTGCATTTTAATATTTATATTTTTAGTCCGTTACTGGAATTTTTGGTTTTTTTGCTTTACTGAAAAAAAATTGTGTTTACAAAGCTTAGTAGCACAAGCTGAAATGTACACATAGTTCAATATGTCAGAGCAGTGCTTCATCTCATATGGATCCATCCATGGAAATAGTGTCTACAGGTATTTTTTATTTATTCTAAAGTGTTCTGGGAGCCCTTTGTCATATTTAAAAGTTTAAAAATAATATAAAAAATTAAAAATTAAAACATCAAAGGGTATAAAGAGATCTTATCCAAAAGGGAAGCAAGAAAGAAATTACTGGCAGGAAAAGCGCTCCCATGACCATGATTCTGATTTCCTAAACTCCTGCACAAGAATTTGGATAGTCTAGAGCCTGCAAAAATGCATTGTGGTATGCAGGCTACCCTTTCATTTCCCATCAGCAGTTTGTAATCATCATGCGATATGCCAATGGAAGAGGAAAAAACATATTGCGCAATTAGTTTTTTCCTCTACCACTGACATATCGCATGATCTGATCTGAGGTTCCATAAAGGACCAATACATGCAGTGAATTGTATCATTGGCATCCAATAAGCAGACTGAACAGGGGAAGGCAGCTAATACCCGAAGTGAGGGGTGAATACTCACTGATGCGCATACAAACCTTGATAGGTCTAATTATCTGGTTAGAGCAGTGGTTCTCAACTCCTGTCCTCAGGACCCACTAACAGGCCAGATTTTAAGTATTAGGCCCCTTTCACACGGAGGTCCGTTCAGGTCCGCCTGTCAGTTTTTTAGGCGGACCTGAAACGGATCCTCCATGTAGCCCTATGGAGGCACGGATGTCAGCGGAGACATGTCCGCTGACATCCGCTCCGCTCCGCCAAAGTGTGACGGAGGAAAACCCTATTTTTCCTTCCGTCGGCGGAGCGGATCGGATGACAACGGACTCTACGGTCCGTCATCATCCGATTCCCCATAGGGGAGAGCGGCGCTCTGACAGGGCGGTCCCTGCACAGTGTGCGGGGACCGCCCAGTCATCCGTCGGCTCAGCGGGGATCAACGGAGCGATCCCCGCTGAGCAAGCGGAGCTTCACGGGGCGGATCTGCACGGATCCGCCCCGTGTGAAAGAGCCCTTTCCTTGGTGAGATGCAGACTAGAATACTGCAATCCCTGAGCAGGAAATTATATCACCTGTGATGCATTTCAGTTATCTTGCAAACCTGGCCTGTTGGTGGGCCCTGAGGACTGGAGTTGAGAACCACTGGGTTAGAGGATATATTTGCCCTGTCTATCTTTTGGGGAGCACTGGGTGTTGCACCTGTTGAGAATTGAAGGACACTTCTTTTTCTTCACAAAAGGACTCTTGCTGGTTTTTTTTGGACACTTTATTTTGTTCATTTTTATTTATTTTGTGGACTTTAATACTTATTAAACGTGCAGGTTAATAAATCACAACTAAGACAGTGCAACACTTTTGCTTATATATTTTGATTATAATGTTGTGTACATTATGGTGAGTGCCGCTGTTGTTTTTAATTTAATTTCACTTTATTTTCACTTTACACACACTAAGCGCAGTTTTCCTATTTATATATATATGTAATTACATTCTAGTGACTTTTTTTTTAATTGTACTTCAATATCTGCTTGCATAGAATGTACATGGATCTGTTTTTCCGTAAAGCCCCGTACACACGGTCGGACTTCTATTGGACTTTTCCGTGTTTTTTTGTCCGAACGGAGTTGGTCGGGAACACCCATAGCATACACACGCTCTGACTTTTCTGCAAACTTTCCCAAAACTTTTTGCAACATCACGTGGTTTTTCTACTCTTTTCTGCTCTTTACCGCCACCCTTTGGTCAACTTCTGCTATTGTTGGTTGATTTTAACATTAGTTGTTTTGTCCATCGGACAAAAGTCCGATGGTTTTCTGTACACACGGTCGGACTTTGCTCCATCGGACTTTTGTTGGGCAAAAGTTTGTCCGTTTGCAGACCCAACTTTTGTCCGATGAAAACAAGAAAAAAACAAAAATTGTTGGTCCAACTTACTCAAAATGAAGTTTGTTGGCCAAAAGTCCGACCGTGTGGCTTTAGTCTAACATTAAACTTGGCAGCTGAAGCAGTGGTAAATTTAAACTATCAAGTGCACAAAGCTGTACCCAGGTCTTTGGCCCTGCTGTCAATACGTTTTTTCTGTGCCTGATGCCCTATGAGAACAATCATAACTACAGACCTAGTATTGCTGAGCTTATGGTCCATAATTACCTAATTAACATGGTGTTGTACTTTCAGAATGGTTTTCTCATGAACTGAACATTTGACTTTACAGATCAGATTGCAGGTGTCTATGCTTAAAAGATCACACATTTCTAAAATGGTTAAGTGATATACTCAGTACTAACCATTCAGCAACGCTTTTTACCACTGCTGTATCAAACAGACAGATAGGGTAGTTTCATTCACTAACAAGCAAAAACGCGTTCAAACCTACTTTGCAAATTTGTTATGAAGTGGGATTTTCCACTGGGCGTTTACTATTTCTATGTTGATAAAAAGCTGAAAAAAAAAAACACTCACTAGTACCATGTTTTGAAAAATGCAAACATAGATTTGAAATCTTTACTTCTTTGCTGAGATTATCTCAAATGAATGTTTAGGCAATAGCTTATACAAATTCACTACTTGATTATTACAATTTTAAATACACAATGATATATCAATGCAATGACAAATTCGACATATAAGATGTAAGATTTAGTTAATGTAGCGGGTACTTGAATTTGGGGAAGCATCTGGGTGCTATTGTAACCCAGGTGCCTTGATTGTTAGGAAATTCAAGGTTCCCTTTGTGAGTCTTGGAGGACTCTGGTGTTGTGAAGTTCTCGCCGGCCTAAAGGTGGCGTTGTTGCCTTGGACCGGGGCTGGGCTCGCACCGCAAGACTGTGCCTTTTTGTCCTCCCCTGGAGCTGGTACAGCGGGGCGGGGAACCCGCTGTGACGCGAAGGGAGAGGTCATAAAAGGGGCGGACGCCCTGACCTTGGGTTCAGAGTTGGAGGACGCGGCCGCACCCAGGCACCTTCAGCTTGGGTGCCGGCGTTCCGGTGCTTCGGGGCTAGGTGCCCTTGGCCTAGCTGGAGCGGAGATGGAATCCATCTCAGGCACCTTTAGCCTGGGGTGAGGTACTATGGCGGATGCCTGGGGCTCAGTACCTTCAACTGAGTTCCGCGAGGGTGGAGGAATCCGAGGGGGCCCTAACTCATTGGGTGCCCGTGTCTGAGTTCGTGAGGACTGGTGCGCAGTAACTTCTCCGAAGAGTCCGGCGCTGCATCGCTGGTGACGGAGAGGCCTCCACTTCTCCCTTGGACGGATTTCTTCCTCTGACAGGGGCAAAGTGAGCGAAGGTAATTCACGTTCTATATCACTTAGTCAGTGGCAGTGACTATTCACCACTGGTGACAGTACAGTGGGCAGCAGCAGAAGGGAAAGGATTGTGCCTTGATCTGTCCCCATTTTCCAAAGAAAAGAGATTGTTTTATTGCTTGGCAAGAAGAATAAAACTGAGTTGCACCTATTCACTGTGTGGAACTCGGGTTACTAAAGCAAAGGAGTCAGGGACGAAGGACTGGACTTAACTCTAGGACACCTACACAAAAGCCCAATCTTCTGGCCTTCACCTCTTAGTTATGGAGGACATGGGCCGTGGTGTGTATCATCTCTCTCTCCCAGGTACCCCTAGACAACAGCCGCATAACCGATAAAGAGAGAGAGAGAGAGGGGTGAGTCCGCTACTTTAATAACAATAATAACAAGAATCTATTACAAAATGTGTCCTGATGTTGATTATATTATATTGCAGCTTTCTAATGTTTACATTTGTAATCCCTATATTTTCATTACAATCATTAGTACATTTAAAATGTAATTTACCTTGTTGTTTCTGCCTTCAGTCTTTAGGTATATGTTACCAGTCATTCTAGTATTGCTGGAATTTTCTTTAAGTGCTTTTAAAGTGGAAACTCCTCATTGTTGTGCACAGTGTACTAGATGCTGAATTCAACTCATTGTCAACAACACTAAAGCCCTGTACACACGATCGGATTTCCTATGGTTTTTTAACCAATGGATTTTTCCATCGGAAAATCGATGAAGCTGACTTTCATCAGTCTTGCCTACACACCATCAGTCAAAAAACCGACCGTGATGTAAAACACTCCGATGAGCCGAGAAAAATGAAGTTCAATGCTTCTGAGCATGTGTCGACTTGATTCTGAGCATGCGTGGGTTTTTTATCCAATGAAGTTCCCCACAGACAATAGTAATTTGCTATCGGTTTTTTAACCATCGGATACATTTAAAACATGTTCTATTTTTAAACACCGATGGAAAAAAGACCGATGGGGCCCATACACGATCGGTTTGTCCGATGAAAAAAGTCCATCGGACTGTTTTCATCGGTTAAACCGATCGTGTGTACAGGGCTTAAGAGCTCATACACACAGATGGTTGCTAATTATTGTACGGTAAGTGCAGAATTTGCACTACACTGCAACAAGCAAAATCATAAATTACATATATAAGACAATCTGTCAAATACATTAAACACAAAATAAGAAGATTAGAGGTCCACAAGGTAGTCATAAGAAGGATCAAATGGTTAAAGTATAAATAATCATAGGTTTATTGAATATAATTAAATAACAATTCTCATTAAAAAAAAACTCCACTAAACCTAGTGTTAAAATTGACAATGTTGTTATGCAGGTCTAGCAGCTGCTCACATCACACATTCACAAACACATACTCCCATTAGTTGTATACTAGGGTATAGGGGCTATTTGGAATTGCCCCAGAATACTGGCAGTGGCTAAACATAAATAATAAAGTCCCTCTATTCACTAAAAGTCTCCATAGAGGACATGAATAGGGATGAGCCGAACACCCCCGAGTTCGGTTCGCACCAGAACCCGCGAACGGACCGAAAGTTCGCACGAACTTTAGAACCCTATTAAATACAATGGATGCGAACGTTCGAAATCTAAAGTGCTAATTATAACGACTATTATGAATGTCCTAAAAAGGGTTTGGGAACCCGGGTTCTGCACCAGGGGACATGTATCAATCCCCAAAAAAGTTTTAAAAACGGCCGTTTTTCGGGAGCAGTCATTTTAATGATGCATAAAGTGAAAAAAAAAGTCAAATATTCCTTTAAATATCGTACCTGGGGGGTGTCTAAAGTATGCCTGTGAAGTGCCACGTGTTTCCCGTGTTTAGAACTGTCCCTGCACAAAATTACATTTCTAAAGGAAAAAAAGCCATTTAAAACTGCTTGCGGCTTTAATGTCATGTCTGTTCCCGGTAATATGGATGAAAATCTTTAAGAAAAATGGCATAGCTACCCCATCACAGCCCCCCCCCCTACCCCAGCCCATTACCAGCCCCTTTGGGTCTTGTATGGATATTAAGGGGAACCCCGCACACAAAATAAAAAAGGCCCTATATACTCTGAACAGCCGTATACAGGCCGTGCATACAAGACAGGGACTGTAGGTTTGTTCTTATGTAGAATCTGTTTGTAATTTTGAACAGGTACATTGTTTAAGTGTAGCTCCAGCCAAAAAATCAATTTTTAAGCTTTTTGGAAAACATAGGGAAGGGTTATCACCCCTGTAACATTTGTTTTGCTGTCTGTGCAGTGTGCACCTGTTCAGAACAGTTCACCTCACTTTCCGTCCTAATGACAAATGTTTTTTGAAAATTTGGGGTTTTTATTGAAACAAGAATTGGTGATAAAGCATCAGTGGAGAGGAGACACTTGTTTTCCCATATTAACTCTTACAGGAGAGAATTTGCCTTCCTAGGGGTAGATTTCCTCTCACTTCCTGTTGTATCCTTCCGTTTGCAAGGAGGAGTCGTTTGTAAGTTGGATGTTTGAAAGTAGGGGCCTGCCGTATATACTCAGCTGAAATTTGCCCCTTACATGTTGGTGTTGCCACAACACTGTGAGCCCTCACAGTTACTCTTGGTGGGCGCATGAATGGGCCCTGCTGTGAATTATTAGATCAAGAATTGTAATTGCATGCCCCTGTTGAACAGGGGCTGAAAAATTGGGCCTTTGGTGGTGGTGATGGTGTTGACACAACACTGTAAGGCCTCACAGTTACTCTTGGTGGGCGCAGGAATGGGCCCTGTTGTGAATTATTAGATCAAGAATTGTAATTGCATGCCCCTGTTGAACAGGGGCTGAAAAATTGGGCCTTTGGTGGTGGTGGTGTTGACACAACACTGTAAGGCCTCACAATTACTCTTGGTGGGCGCAGGAATGGGCCCTGCTGTGAATTATTAGATCAAGAATTGTAATTACATGCCCCTGTTAAACAGGGGCAGAAAAATTGGGCCTTAGGCACTGGTGCCACAACACTGCAACCCCTCACAGATACTGTACTTGGAGCACAGCAATGAGCCCTGTTGCAAAGTATTGCATCAAAAATTGTAATTACACGCCCCTGTTAAACAGGGGCTGACAAATTGGGCCTTAGCCACTGGTGCTGGTGCCACGACACTGCAACCTCTCCCAGATACTCTAGTTGGAGTGCAGAAATGAGCCCTGCTGCAAAGCATTGCATAAAAAATTGTAATTACATGCCCCTGTTAAACAGGGGCTGAAAAATTGGGCCTTAGCCACTGGTGGCGGCACCCAGAAACAAAAATGTTCTTCCAAGCTATCATCATCAATCGGATCATTGAGGAGGAGGAGGATAGTCAGTCAACATAACAGGACAGTCTCTCAGCATCAGCATCAGTCTTGAAGGGATGTGACATTTGAAAATAAATTAGTCTGTTATATCAGCTTCAGGTGTTTGGTAGCTGGTGGTGATCCAAGACTGGTTCATCTTTATGAAGGTCAGTCGATCAACAGAGTCGGTGGACAGGCGCACCCTGTGATCCGTGACAAATCCTCCAGCAGCACTGAATGTGCGTTCTGAAGGAACGCTGGATGCAGGACAGGCCAGTAGCTCAATTGCATACTGTGCAAGCTCTGGCCAGTGATCCATCCTCAAGACCCAGTAAGCCAGAGGATTTTCAGTGGGGAAGGTGTCCAAGTCTGACCTTGCCCCTAGGTATTCCTGCACCATGTATATCAGACGCTGGCGATGGTTGCTGGAACCGATCATACCTTGGGGCTGCGGACTAAAGAATTGTCTGAACGCATCAGTCAGATGGCCACCTTCCCCACCGCTCCTTCTTTGACTGACCGAAGCCTCAGCAACTCGTTGTCCAGGACCAGGAGTTTGTAACCTCCCAGTCTCTGGGAATGCGTTGCACAGACCTTTCTGCAAGGCCTCCCGGAGTTGTCTCATCCTCTGCTCCCTCTGCGATGGTAAGATAAGGTCCGCAACCTTACCCTTGTACCGTGGATCAAGGAGAGTGGCCAGCCAGTAATGGTCCCTCTCCTTGATCCGAAGAATACGAGGATCCTTCCGCAGACTTTGCAGGATCAGGGAGGCCATGCAGCGTAGGTTAGCTGAGGCATTCGATCCGGAATCCTCTGGGTCACTAAGGATGACATGATCCGCAGCCACCTCCTCCCAGCCACGTACAAGTCCACTGGTTTCTTGGGACTGTAAATCATCCCTAAAAGACTGCTGCTGATGATGCTGAGTGCCAGGCTCCACCTCCATGCTGACACAATCCTCCTCCTCCTCCTCCTCTTCTTCCTGTGCGATGGGTGGGACAGAAGGAACACTGTCTGGGTAAAGGGGGCCTTGAGAGGCAAGGAAGTCCTCCTCTTCCTGCCTCTGTTCTGCCTCAAGTGCCCTGTCAATTATTCCACGCAGCGTATGTTCCAACAGGTGGACAAGAGGTACAGTGTCACTGATGCATGCACTGTCACTGCTCACCATCCTCGTGGCCTCCTCAAATGGTGCCAGGACAGTGCATGCATCCCTGATCATGCCCCACTGGCGTGGTGAAAAAAACCTGAGCTCCCCTGACCCTGTCCTGGTGCCGTAGTCGCACAGGTACTCATTGATGGCCCTCTGCTGAGTGTGCAGCCGCTGCAGCATGGCCAACGTTGAGTTCCACCTGGTGGGCATGTCACATATAAGGCGGTTCTTGGGCAGGTTCAACTCCTTTTGCAGCTCAGCCAGGCGAGCACTGGCATTATAAGATCTGTGGAAATGCACAGACTTTCCTGGCCTGCCTCAGGACATCCTGTAAGCCCGGGTACCTGCCCAAGAACCGCTGCACCACCAGGTTAAGGACGTGAGCCACACAGGGCACATGGGTCAGTTGTCCCTGTCGGAGAGCGGAGAGGAGGTTGGTGCCATTGTCGCAAACTACCATTCCTGGCTTAAGCTGGCGTGGCGTCAACCACCTCTCGGCCTGCCCCTGCAGAGCAGACAGAACCTCTGCCCCAGTGTGGCTCCTGTCCCCCAAACACACCAGCGCAAGCACGGCATGGCATCTTTTTGCCTGCGTACTTGGGTAGCCCCTTGAACGCCTATGGAGCACCGCTGGTTCCGAGGACAAAGCACAGGAAGAGGTCATGGAGGAAGAAGAAGAGGAAGGGGTGAAGGACAGAGGTGTGTCACAACCAGTAGTAGCATTTTGGAGGCGTGGCGGTGGAACAACCTCCAACACTACTGCACCTTGTCCTGCATCCTTCCCAGCTGCCAAAAGAGTGACCCAATGGGCCGTGAAAGAAAGGTAACGTCCCTGTCCATGCCTGCTGGACCATGAGTCAGCGGTAATATGCACCCTACCGCTGACCGCCCTGTCCAGCGAGGCCAAGACATTGCCTTCCACATGCCGGTAGAGAGCCGGAATCGCCTTCCGTGAGAAAAAGTGGCGTTTGGGAACCTGCCACTGAGGAACCGCACATTGCACAAACTCACGGAAGGGGGCCGAGTCTACCAACTGAAAAGGCAGCAGTTGAAGCGCTAGCAATTTAGCCAAGCTAGCATTCAACCGCTGGGCATGTGGATGGCTGGGAGTGAACTTCTTTCGACGGTCCAGCAGCTGGGGCAGGGAAATTTGCCTGCTAGAATCGGACGTCGGTGTACTGCTAGCAGAGTGCCCGCAAGTACTTGGCTGTGACACACCTAATTCTACACCTTCATTCCTCTCAGTGCAGGTTTCAGAGAGGACTGAAGGTATAGTGGGGTTGGAGATCCCAGCTGATGCGGTGCAAGAAGAGGTCCGCTTTGTTCTTTGGTGTGGGTCTTTAAAGTAGGCTTGCCAACGAGCTGCATGGCAGGTCAACATATGTCTGGTCAAGCATGTGGTGCCCAAGCGGGTGATGTTTTGGCCACGCGATATACGCTTGAGACATATGTTGCAAACAGCAGCTGTGCGATCTGATGCACTCGACTCAAAAAAGGCCCACACCAAAGAACTTTTTGAATAACGGGCAGAGGCAGCGCCCTGCACAGGCGGAGCTCTGCGTTGTGATTCCGTCGGTGTGCTGCCCTTACGCTGGCCCCCCGAGGGCATCCTGCCTCGTTGGAGATGTGCCTCCTCCTCATCCTCCTCCTCTCTCCTATTAGGCACCCACGTGGATTCAGTGACCTCATCATCCCCTCCCTCCTCATCACTGGAGCCAATCTGGCAGTATGCTGCAGCTGCTGGAACATGACTGCCAGATTGGTGTCCTTCTTGAGCATCCCCTCTCTCTGCTCTCACGCTACTGCCTTCCTCTAGCTGGGTATCATCATCAGACCCTTCGAAGCGCTGGGCATCCTCCTGGAGCATGTACCCAACACTGTGCTCAAACAGTTCGGGGGACTCCTCAGGAGGACATGGCTGGTCTAGGGAAGGAGTGACTGATGATGACATTGATACCAGGGAAGAGGACGCTTTGGCAGCTGCTTTGCCAGTACCCTGAGCCTGGGTGAGAGAGGATGAGGAGGGCTTGGTCATCCACTCTACCAAGTCTTCGGCATGATGCGGCTCAACACGTCCAGTTGCCGAAAAGAAGGACAAGCGTGTCCCATGGCCACGTGCTGATGGCGATGCACCGCGTCCACCCACGACCAGCACTGTTGTCTCTAGACACAGAGCCTGCTTGCCCTCTTTTATTGGCTCCTGACTGTCTGCCTTTCCTTGTTTGCCTTCCAGACATTCTAATGGCCTGCAGGGAAATGGGAAAACCAGCAATAAGGCCTAGCTTCAGGAGTATATTTTGCAGGAATCACACTACGCCTGCTGTAGTTGCTGCAAATGCCTGTTGGTGTAACACACCAGGAAAAAGCAGCAATACAGGCTAACTTCAGGTGTAATATGATCAGGAGGCACACTCCGCCCGCTGTAAGTGCCGCAAATGCCTGTTGGTGTAACACACCAGGAAAAAGCAGCAATACAGGCTAACTTCAGGTGTAATATGATCAGGAGGCACACTCCGCCCGCTGTAAGTGCCGCAAATGCCTGTTGGTGTAACACACCAGGAAAAAGCAGCAATACGGGCTAACTTCAGGTGTATAATGTGCAAGAGGCTTAGCAACATTGACACTGACACTGTCCCCTGCCTATCCTTCTCTCTCCCTGCACACAAGGTTTAGCAAAGAATATGACACTGACACTGTCCCCTGCCTATCCTTCTCTGTCCCTACACACAAGGTTTAGCAAAGAATAGATTTGACACTGTCCCTGCCTATCCTTCACTTTCCCTGCTCCGGAACACACTACACGAGGCCGCCGCGCTGGCGGCCTTTTATAGTGTGGGGCGTGTACTAAACCCCCTCAGCTATAATTGGCCACAGGCATCCTGCCTGTGGCCAATCATTGCTCTCCTCGCTGCCGGCGCTGTGATTGGCCAAGCATGCAGGGTCACAGTGCATGCTCGGCCAATCACAGCGCCGGGATTACACTGCGATGGCGCAGTGTATTGTGGGCCGTTCGCGTCACTCGAATTTGGCGCGAACGGCCCAAATCGTTCGTTGTTCGCCGAACGCGCGAACAACCGATGTTCGAGTCGAACCTATGTTCGACTCGAACACCGAGCTCATCCCTAGACATGAATGACGTGAACGTTATGAACAATTCTGTCCCTAATGTGAAAAACAACATAGGTTCCAGTCCTCTTATCCAGGGATATGTACGGGATATAAGCTGTGGCTGGGAATATGCGGACCAATATGGTGTGGCAGGCTTTGGTGCCGAGATGATATCACTGTACTGGGTGTGCTAGGCGATTAATGCTGTGTCCTTATTCTACTGTCATGCATGTGTAGAATGTCACGCTGATACAAATTACTTGCCAATCATATCGAGCTCTGGCTCTGAAGCTCGATCTGAGCGGCGAGCGCAATGCGTCAGTGTGATGTCAACACGTCCATGATGTCATCTTACAGGCCGACCGCTGCAGGCATGCGCATCTGAGCTGAGAAGCTCACGGTGGACTTGGGCGGTGTATGAGGAAGGAGAAGCGCTGTCGTGTCCAGGGAGCTATTGCATCGCATGGACCCGTGGATTGTCATGGAGCGTTTAGCTGTACCTACACATGCATGACAGTAGAATAAGGACATGGCATTAATCCCCTAGCACACACAGTACAGCGATATCATCTCTGCACCAAAGCCTGCCACACCATATTGGTCCGCATATGCCCAGCCGAAACTTATATCCCATACATAGCCCTGGATAAGAGGACTGGGACTTATGTCGTTTTTCACCATAGTGACAGAATTGTTTATACCTTTCATTATTTATGTCCTCTATGGAGACTTGAAGTGAATAGATGGACTTTACTATTCATGTTTAACCACTGCCTGCATTCTGGAGCAATTCCAAATAGCCCCTATACCCCAGTCTACAACTAATGAGAGTATGTGTCTGTGAATGCGTGATGGAGCAACTGCTAGACCTGCATATGAAAACGTTGTCAATTTGAAAACCCTTGGTTGGGTAGAGGTTTTCCTATGAGAATTGTTATATGATTGTATTCAATAAAGCTGTGATTATTTATACTTTAACCATTTGATCCTTTTTATGACCACCTTGTGAACCTCTAGTCCTCTTCTTTTGACGTATGCCTGAGTCTTTAGGATCACACCTACTTATTACCAGTGGGTGAGCCGGTACACACAGCTGGGGGTGATTGTTATAATTCTCACCCTCGTCTCTCTATATATAGTGAGACAGTACGAGCCCATTCACACAGGGACGACTTTGGATCCGACTTCAAGTCGCCCCAAGTCGCCCCTAGTTGCCTCAAGTCGTGCTGCATGAGAAAATCAATGTAAGTGAATGGAGCCGTCTTAATGAACACTACTGCAGTCGCTCCGACATCAGAAAAGGTTCATGTACTACTTCAATCTGACTTGTAGGCAACTTGTACCCATTGATTTCATTGGAAGTTGCCTTAGAAGTCGGATCACTGTCTTAACAGAAGCAACAATACTGGAAGAGAACATACATTTCTCAGGCAAACCCCTCCCTCCAACAGAGATGATTCTTGTTTGATTGGCCACTGGAAAGCCTCCTGTCCTGGAGGCAACTTGAAGTTGCCTTGTAAGTTGCCTCATGTTGCGCTGTGATTCATACTCAAATCGTGTCCAAGTTGCCTCCCAAAGTCGTGCTGGAAGTCGCATTGCCCCTGTGTGAATGGAGTCTACAGGGAAACTTTTAACCTTTTGTTTATAAATGCATTAACACAGCAGTTTTTGTTTTTCGAAGTCCCCCCATATCATAGGTTTATTACCTATTGATCCGCATTGATCCTTGCAGTAGACCATTGATTTTCTACATAGTAACATTATCACCTTCTGGACATTGTCACCACAATTCACCACACATAGAGCAGGGAGCATCTGTTTTGACATGCATTGCAGTAACATGCGTTAAAATGAGCATTGGCCCAACATACACATGTGAATGGACCCCTCCATAGACAAGCATTTTCTGTCTTATGCCCCTTTCACACGATAAGCCTGCTCGGATCCGTCTGTCCGTTTTTCAGGCCCATTGACTTGTATCGGCAGGCGGATGTCAGCGGAGATGAGTCCGCTGTTTGATGTGATATATGTAAAGAGACAGCACAAGCCATTACTGTACAGAAGCCATGTTTACTGAAAGACCCAGCAGGAACAGGAAACACCACACAGGAAGTACAACAGAGATGCACCATAGAGTTGCATTTAAAGAAACATATCATCCATAACATCTCCCCCTTTTAGTTTTAATAAATGAACGTTGTGAAATTCACAAGAGACACAGCAATAACACATTCTATAGGTTAAGTCTCATAGGTGGTTTTGAACATCTACCACTACAGGTGAAGACTGGCCCTTGTGCAAGGATTCCTTTAGCCCTCTCTGAAGTTACTGGGCTTCTCTCATTGCTTACTGGCATGTACTGCGCTTGACAGCTGTCGGGTATATTTGCTTGCCCAAAACTGTCATTGCTGTTGGTATGAGGCATTGTTTCTGTACATGCCTCACTGTCAATGGGTGAGTATGTCCTTGTGATACTGGGTGAGTATGTCCTTGTGATACTGGGTGAGTCTGCTCTATCAACAGGATACTGAGATTCAGGCTGCTCTGCCACTCTCAAATCCACTCAATTGCGGCGATAGAGATTTCCTTCAACGTCCACAAGATAGGAGCGTGGTGCAACCTTTTGCAGACAATACCCTATTCACCAACAGCCTGTTTGATCTCCAGATAATGGTTTCATACGGATTCGTTCCCCAATATTCAATTCTGGCAAATCTCTGGCCGATGTGTCATATCGTGCCTTTGACACTTGTCTCTTAATTCTTAACTTTTCTTTAACACCTTGTATGACAGAGGGTTAAAGCAGCCTATTGACTACTGGTAATAAGGTCTTTAATCTCCTTGACATCAGTCTTTGTGCCGGACTACTATCCATACCTTCAGTCGGAGTGTTTCTCCAATGTAAAATGGCCTTCCATGGGTCTTTACCATCACTTTGTGCTTTCTTGCATACATTTTTAACAACCTTTACAGCTGATTCAGCTTTGCCATTAGCCTGTGGATGCCGTGGTGAGGAAGTAACATGCTCAAACTTCCATTCAGTGGCAAATTTTCTGAATTGTAGGCTTGCAAACTGAGGGCCATTGTCAGAGATCACTGTATCTGGTTGGCCATGACGTGCAAACTGAGCCTTGCACCTCCTTATTGTAGCTTCAGTGGATAAGTCAGGAAGACGGTCTATTTCCCAGAAGTTTGAATAATGATCGACTAATAGCAGGTATTCCTTGCCTGTGTAGTTGAATAAATCCATACTGATAATCTGCCACAGACGTGGCAGATTATGAGGTATGAGGTATCTCATGTGACATCATATTTTCTTTTTGTTGTAAATGGGCATATTCATTGCAGGTGGGACAATTACTGACAAAGTCTTTGATTTCATCATGCATGTTGGGCCAGTAAAGAGTATCACGTGCTTGTCTGTAGCATGCTTCACCACAAATATGGCTGGAGTGTATGCGTAATAACATCTCTGATCTCAGTGACTTTGGCACGATGACCCTTGGACCTTTGTACAAGATACCATTTTGTATGCTGATCTCATCTCTAAAGGACCAGTATTCCCTTACAATTCCAGGTACTGCATCTTTTTCATCTGGCCAACCACCCAAAACAATAGACTTCAAAGCTTGTAAAGTTGCATCACTGTCGGTGTGCAGTATGGGTTGATGTAGTCGCTGATCTGTGACAATAAGATAGCCCGCTTGATTGATATCGGCAAAGAAATTTTGTTCCTGTTGCAGCAGACAAATTGTATGATGCTCATGCTCACCTCCAGGTGCCACATTATCTGACATAGCTCTGCTCAGGGTATCGCTGATATACATTTCACATCCTGGCTTGTAGACAACATTGAGGTTGTAATGCTGCAAGGGAAGCATCATGCCCTGCAAACGCTTGGGAGCACACAAAAGGGGCTTTTTGAATATGGCTATCAGAGGTTTGTGATCAGTTTCAGCTGTAATTGAATCCCGTCCATAAAGATAATGATGGAAATGCTGGCAAGCAAATACAATGCTCAAACATTCCTTCTCAATTTGAGCATAATTTTGCTCAGCTGATGAAAGAGCTCTGGACGCATATGCAACTGGCTGACCTTTCTGCAAAAGGCAACAACCTAGACCATTTTTACTGGAGTCACTTTGTATCATAACAGGCTTTGCGACATCATAGTATTTCAACACTGGGGCAGAGGTGACCAAGCGTTTTATATCCTCTACTGCCCGGTCATGCTTGGGAAGCCAGTGCCAAACTGCATCTTTGTCCAGAAGTCGCCTAAATGGCTCACACACCTCAGATAAGTGTGGCAGGAATTTCGCTAGGTATGTAACAAAGCCAATAAATCTCTGTACCACTTTGGCATCAGCAGGCTGTGGCATGTCCACAATGGCTTTAATCTTATCCGGGTCAGCTTTTAAGCCTTGTAAAGACAGGATATGTCCATGGAAACGGACTTCTTCCACCTTGAACTGCAATTTCTTTACACTAATGCCTTGTGCATAATCTTCAACGGGTTTTTTCCGACGGAATTCCACTCAAGCTGTCTTGCATACACACGGTCACACTAAAATCCGACCGTCAAGAACACGGTGACGTAAAACACTACGACGAGCCGAGAAAAATAAGGTCTATGCTTCCGAGCATGCATCGAATTGTTTCCGAGCATGCGTGGTTTTTAGTCCATCGGAATTGCATCCAGACAAACGGAAATTCCGTCGGAATTTCCGACGGAAAAAGTCTGATGGGGCATACACACAGTCTGAATATCCGATGAAAAAATTCCGTCTGACTTTTTCCATCGGAAATTCCGAGCGTGTGTACACGGCATTAGCCTCAGCATCACCTGCCTACAACGATTCAGTAGCGCTATTAACTTTTCATCATGGTCATGCTCAGCCTCCTCATCTGTATTACCGCAGCCAACTATAAGAATGTCATCAGCTATTGGTTTAATTCCGTGAAGACCACCTAATAGTTCATGCTGCTTTCGCTGCTATACCTCAGGTGCTACAGAGACTCCAAATGGTAGTTTGAGCCATCTCTTTCTGCCCCAAAGAGTCCAGAACGTGGTCATGTAGCTGCTCTTTTCATCCAGTTTGCACTGTAAAAAGGCATCTCTAGCATCAACAAGTGTGAAGACACGTGCTTAAGGTAGCTTGTGCAAAATATCATCGAGAGTTGGCATTAAGTAGTGTGACCGTTTCAGGGCCATATTCAGAAACTTGGGATCAATGCATATTCTGATCTTCTCAGGCTTTCTGATAACAACCATGTTACTAATCCAATCTGTAGGCTCTGATACTGAAGTTAGATGTCATTCAGCTTCATATTTATCTAGTTGAGCTTTAACCTGTGGCTTAATGGCGATAGGCACATTGCGTAGGGCACATTGTACAGGTTGAATGGTAGGATCAAGTTCAAAACGAACCTCTCCTGGAACAAAGACTATCAGGCCCTCAAACACATCACTGTAGGCGTGAAGAATTTGCTGTTTTGTCAGTGGCCTAATCAGAGATTTTGCAGGCTGATTATCAACATTATATAGCTCAGCAGGAATGGTGAACAGCATCAGTACAAGGCGCTCACATGTTGAAGCCGATAATAGCGGTTTCGGATCAGCATCAACAATCTCAATGTTCAGTTTGTGTATACAATCACGTATGCTGCATTCTGTTTGGAATAGCCCCAATGATTCCATTAGTTCCCCTGAATACAACTTTAGTTTGGTGCTACTAGGCTGAAGGGGTGCTCTGGGTGCCAGTTTAATTTTGTCCCTTATACTCATGATATCACACGTTGCACCCGAGTTCAGCTGGCAGGGTTGGATTATATTGTTTAATCTGAGGTTTACACAGGGCCGATCCTGGGCGGGTGCCTGGGGTGCACTGCACCGAGGCGCCGCAGAGCAGGGGGCGCCAAAGTGCCAGGGTATCATGATTGTCAGTCCAGAGTGTTCTGCCTCGCGCCCGTGTGCATTTTCCCCGCCCCCCCGGCGCTCAGTATAACGGCACTATTCCCCGCCTCCCGGCGCGCCCACGGCACAGAGTACAATAGCACTATTCCCCGCCTCCCAGCGTGCCCGCGGCAGTGTGCATAAGATATAGCTAGCTTCATATTCCCCGCCCCACGGCAATGTTCGCCCTCCGGCTGTATATTTTTCCTCCCCGCTTGCCCGCTGTATATTTCGTATGAGGAGGAGGTAGGCTAGGTCTGCCCCACCTCCTCCCCATGTCCCCCCTGTGCCCGCCCACAACCCTTTCGCGTAGCCAATCTGTGCCTGGAAAGGGATGAGGGTGGGAGATTTCAAACCAGCCAGCCAGTGATCCTGCCTGATGTCGCTGCCTGAGTGCCTGCCTCTGAAGACAATGCAGCCTGGGTGAGTGATCTCTCCCCTCTCTCTTCTCTAAATGTGCCAAAGTCTTCCAGGCTTCCATATATAGTCTTCCATGCAGGGGCGGGCTGGGGCAGGGTGGCAATTTCCCCCTAGGCTGCCCTAACTTATATGGATAATGGCCGGCGGCTGCCCGCTCATGTTTTTTTTTTCCAGAGGAAGTCGGGTCAGGGCAGGGGCCATGAGCTGAGGCAGAGGGAGGGGTGCTGAAGCTCAAGCGGCACTCACTCATGTAGCGGGGCCGCTCTGTCACCCGCGGCTCCGCTCCTCCCGTCGGTCGCGATCACACTAATCCACCGACAGAGGAGTGAGAGCCAGCCTGTCAGCTCCTGCGGGGGATTTCCCCCCTCCTTCTCCTCCAAACACTGCAGCATGTGCGGGCTCCGCTCGCAGAGCCCGGCCGCCCACTCTGCTCCCTCCCCTGCTTCCTCATTGGTAGGTGGAGGGTGCCCATCAGCCAGGCCTCCAGCAGCTGCAAAGCATCGTGGGACATATAGTCCCTATCGCCAGCAGCCCAGTAGCAGTCCCTGGGGGCAGAAACTTCCCAGCCTGTCCACAGCAGGAGAAAGGACGAGAGGCTGCGGGAAGCGGACTGTCACTCCATGAGGTGAGAGAGCAGAGCAGAGATAATGTAAGTTTTTTTTTGGTGAATGTGTTTTTTTTTTTTTATTGAAAATAAAGATTCCTCTCTTCCTTCTCATTGTTTCATGCTGGGGGCTGATATTATATACCCCTTCATGCCTAAACCTTTTTTTCACACTTGTCAAAAATCTGTATTTTTGTTAGAAAATTACTTAGAACCCCCAAACATATATATATATATATATATATATATTATGTGACAGCAGGAAGGTAAAGTCACCTGGTTGCATCCAGGGGGGTAGATATATTTCGCCCAGATTCAGGCTTTACGCCGACTTATACAACTAGGTGGAGAGTTGTATAAGCCCAGCTGGGGCTAGTGGGCTCATGGATGACTCATACCTCTAGGGAGAGTGTGGGGCGTCGTGCAGACAGGGAGTTGATGAGACCAGCTGAAGCTTGTCAGCTCATTTAGGCCTCTATAAGAACTCCCAGCTTCATTAGATGTTAGCTCATGCCTGGAACCAGACCTGTGTGGACTGTCTAGGGAGAGTGAACCCCTGTGCGGTGAGACAAAGCCTGTGTGGCTATTTGCTTGGACATTTAAAACCAGGGACTTAGGGACTAGGACAGCACTAGGCTGATCCCAGTTGTTAGTTAGGAAACCTGTATGTTTAGTCAGAGGTCAAGTTGACCAGGATTTATTTTGTTTATGTTTCTTTTGCTTTGCTGTGTTTTGTCACTGTAAATAGAAAATAAACCGCACCTTTTTTGATTTTGAAAACCACAACCTCCGTTTGCTGGGCCTGTTTTTGTGTGGGGAGCCCATCCCGGGGGTCACACACACCCGCTGCCGAGCTAACCCCCTCACAATATATATATATATATATATATATATATATGTATTTTTTTTAGCAGAAACCCTAGAGAATAAAATGGCGATTGTTGCAATATTTTATGTCACATAAAATATTGCATTTGAAAAACCACACAGCGGTTTTTCAAATGCAATTTCTTTGGGAAAATACACTGTCATGAATAAAAACAAAAAAAACAAAACACTAACATTAGCCCAATTTTTTTGGATAATGTGAAAGATGATATTATGCAGAGTAAATAGATACCTAACGTGTGGGGTGCACGCGGCATGCCCTGTGATCAGTGAGTCCATGAGACTCGGCTGATCACAGATCGGAGTGAGGGGCAGATATCGGCCCCTTACCATGTGATCAGCTGTCAGCCAATGACAGCTGATCACGTGATGAAAACAGAAGCTGGTAATTGCCATTTTGTTCCCCTCATGCTGACAGCGTGAGGAGAAAAAAAAAAGTCGTTTATCGTCTTGTGTAAACGGGACATCAGTCCCGCACACTCCAGACCCACTGCTGCTAAGTAGTGCCCACCAGTGCCACCTACCAGTGCATATCAGCACTGCTAAGTAGTCCACGCGCTCTCAAGCTCCCAGTGAGTGGAGAACAGAGCAGCGCAGCCAGAATAAAATGACCTGTGTGTCCTGCTGGCCACTGACCTGTGGTTCCTGCTGGCCGCTGGCCTGTAAATCCTGCTGGCCGCTGGCCTCTGGCTCCTGCTGGGAGCTGACCATGGCCTTTTGGGTCTGCTGGCTACTAGCCTAGGGCGACCAGATGTCCCCGGTTTGCCGGGACAGTCCCCAGACTGAGGACACTGTCCCGGGACCAAGTCCGTGTCCGATTCTGTCCCCACTTTGCAGGGCCAATCCTGGGAGGGTGCACCGTGAGCTGAGGCAGAGGGAGAGCGCCCAAGGCCGGCCCTACCATGGGTCCTGCTGGGCCTATTGGGCTGCCTCAGAAGGGAAGGGGGGCAAGCACCGCTGGATTACACAGAGCGGGGACCTCCTGCTTACCCGGCGGCTGCTGTGATACGAAGTCCCACCTCCTGGACCGGCTCCTATGATAGACAGCACACTGGTGATGTCTATCATAGAAGCCAGTCCTGGAGGCGGGACTTCGTATGACAGCAGCCACACCGGGTAGGCAGTAGATCTCCACTCTGTGTAATCCGGCGGCTCTTCTCTCTCTAATCCCCATGCAATAAACAGACTGCATTGATGGACACTGGCAAGGCTTCATTGATGGGCACTGATCAGGCTGCATTGATGGACACTGGTGAGGCTGTTTTGGATGGGCACTGGTGATAGTGAGCTGATTCGGTGGTTTAATGGGCCACTTGACTGGATTTGCCCCCCAGGCCTAAGGCTGCCAGCCCTCCCCTGCTTCCATGTGCCAGTCTGCTTCAGCTTTCCATGTGCCATAGCCTTCCATGTGCCATAGCCTTCCATGTGCCATAGCCTTCCAGCCTTCCATGTGCCATAGCCTTCCATGTGCCATAGCCTTCCAGCCTTCCATGTGCCATAGCCTTCCATGTGCTATAGCTTTCCAGCCTCTCATGTCCCATATTCTTCCAGCCTCTCATGTCCCATATTCTTCCAGCCTCTCATGTGCCATAGTCTTCCAGGCTTCCATGTGTCATAGCCTTCCATGTGCCACAGTCTTCCAGGTGCCATAGTTTTCCAGCCTTCCATGTGCCACAGTCTTCCATGTGCCACAGTCTTCCAGACTTCCATGTGCCACAGTCTTCCAGACTTCCATGTGCCACAGTCTTCCAGACTTCCATGTGCCACAGTCTTACAGACTTCCATGTGCCACAGTCTTACAGACTTCCATGTGCCATAGTCTTACATCCTTCCATGTGCCATAGTGGTCCTGCCTTCCATGTACCATAGTGATCCTTCCTGTCTTCCATGTGCCATAGTGGTCCTGCCTTCCATGTAATCCTTCCTGCCTTCTGTGTGCCATAGTAATCCTTCCATGTACCATAGTGATCCTTCCTGCCTTCCATGTGCCATAGTTATCCTTCCTTCCATGTGCCATAGTAATCCCTCCTTCCTTTCTTCCATGTACCATAGTGATCCTTCCTTCCTGCCTTCTGTGTACCATAGTGTCCCCTCTTCCTTTCACCATAGTGATTCTTCCCTCTCTCTCTCACTAAGGGGTCATACTGCAGTACTTATTCTTTGGCTCCATCCCGGGTTCCTCAGATCCTTTATAATCCTCTATTTTAAGCTCTTTGTCTATTCTCAGTGTATACAAAACCAGATGTATTGGAAGTACATTTCTAAATGATTGTGTTGAGGTTTATATGTATCCCTGAGACTCCAGCTTGTGGCACACAATCAAAGCATATTTAGAGGGACAAGGAAGCCCAAAATTAGGTTTCGCCTAGGGTGTCAAAAATCCTTGCACCAACCCCGTTTAGTGGGCACTGGTAGGCTGCATTTGGTGGGCACTGGTAGGCTGCATTTGGTGGGCACTGATAAGCTGCATTTGGTGGGCACTGATAAGGCTGCATTTGGTGGGCACTGATAAGGCTGCATTTGGTGGGCACTGATAAGGCTGCATTTGGTGGGCACTGATAAGGCTGCATTTGGTGGGCACTGGTAGCAGCAATACAGGCTAAGTTCAGGTGTAATATGGTCAGGAGGCACACTCCGCCCGCTGTAAGTGCCGCAAAATCCTGTTGGTGTAACACACCAGGAAAAAGCAGCAATACGGGCTAACTTCAGGTGTATAATGTGCAGGAGGCTTAGCAACAATGACACTGACACTGTCCCCTGCCTATCCTTCTCTCTCCCTGCACACAAGGTTTATCAAAGTATATGACACTGACACTCTCCCTGCCTATCCTTCTCTCTCCCTGCACACAAGGTTTAGCAAAGAATATGACACTGACACTGTCCCCTGCCTATCCTTCTCTCTCCCTGCACACAAGGTTTATCAAAGTATATAGTAAAAAAGTACAGCGCTAGATAAATTATGAAAAATTATATCCAAAAATATTAGTGAAAAATTTAGGATGTATACAAAAATTATATACAAAATAATTTGTGTACAAAATATTAATGAAAATATATAATGTATATAGAACATCAAGAGTGAACCTTAGTGAATAAAGTGAATGTTCCACAAAATAAGTTGTAAACTCCAATGACAGTGAAAATCAACCCATAAATAAAGTGAAAAAGCTGGGGAATAACTAAAAGCACAAAAGTCCTGAAAAAATAATCAGAAAGAAAGGTGCCTTTTTTATCAAAGAATATGACACTGACACTCTCCCTGCCTATCCTTCTCTGTCCCTACACACAAGGTTTAGCAAAGAATAGATTTGACACTGTCCCTGCCTATCCTTCACTTTCCCTGCTCCGGAACACACTACACGAGGCCGCCGCGCTGGCGGCCTTTTATAGTGTGGGGCGTGTACTAAACCCCCTCAGCTATAATTGGCCACAGGCATCCTGCCTGTGGCCAATCATTGCTCTCCTCGCTGCCGGCGCTGTGATTGGCCAAGCATGCAGGGTCACAGTGCATGCTCGGCCAATCACAGCGCCGGGATTACACTGCGATGGCGCAGTGTATTGTGGGCCGTTCGCGTCACTCGAATTTGGCGCGAACGGCCCAAATCGTTCGTTGTTCGCCGAACGCGCGAACAACCGATGTTCGAGTCGAACCTAGGTTCGACTCGAACACCGAGCTCATCCCTATTGGCAAGTATAGAGGTCCCGGGACGGTCAGGAACTCTGCTCTTATATATGATATTATGCAGTGTTTCCAGGGAAGAAGCAATGGCCCTTCCGTGGAGGTAGAGGCATTGGCCGATACTGGGCACAACCAATCATGGATGTGCACCAGCTGCGATGCCAAATAATATATATGGAAGTTGGGAAACGCCAGGCCTGCCAAATGCGCTGGCAAGTGTAGCGTTTCAAGGGCCACTCTAGGGGAGCCACCTTTTCATAAGAAGGTAGTGCATAGCGCATCAATGCGTTTAAAAATGGATTTAGGTATTTTACAGGGAGAATTAGCTAGGATATAGAGAAAACGAAGTAGGTAAATAATTTTGAGCACATTGGCCCTCCCCATGAGGTCAAGAGGAAGATCCATCCATAACTTGGTCTTCTGCTTCTGAAGGCGGGCCAATAGGGGTTCCAAGTTGTTAGCAACATAGGAAGACAAAGGGGCCTGCACCAAGACTCCCAGATATCTGAACGAGGACACCACCTGAAGTTTGGAGTCCGAGTGTATGTGGGGAGAACCAGACCCATCTAATAGAAAGAGACTGGACTTCTCTAAAAATTCACACAGAAGGCAGAAAAATCACCAAAGTGATTCATTAGTGTCAGCTAGATACACCAACGTGTCATCTGCATATAGGGAGATACATTCTTAAATGTTGGCAATTGGAAGACCTTTAATAGAAGGGGAGGAGCGGATGCGAACCGCAAGCGGCTCCATGGCCAAGGCAAACAAGAGAGGTGACAGCGGGCACCCCTGCCGCGTGCCTCTAGTGATTGGAAAGGAGTCAGTGACAGAGGAATTAACCCGTATCTTAGCTACCGGGGATGCATACAGGAGTTTAATCCATGCTATCATGCGGGGACCAAATCCATATATCTGCAGTACCCGGAAGCGATACGGCCATTCCACACTGTCAAACGATTTGCACGTATCTAAAGACACAATGGCTCGTGAGGGAGGACAGTCATGTGGATATTGCATATTATGAAACAGCCTACGTATATTCATTCGAGTGGACCTTCCTGGATTGAAACCCCCCTGGTAACTATTACGGGGCTTCAATAGAAGTACAATTAGGGCTTCACGGATTGTAGGGGGGAGGACCCCTGCTTCTAAGGCTTTGTTATAAGTCCGTAAAAGGTAGGGGCATACAAGGTCTTTATATTGCACGTACAGTAGGTGCCGCCGACATTGTATATTCAGAGCGATCCCATCGTGGAGATTCTCGGCGACAGGGTGCCGACATCTCGCGCTCGCTGCAATAGCAAAAAGGCGACACGACACTGTATTGAACGGGATCCGACGTGGATTCCCGCCAATACCAGGTACTGTGTTTGGTATTAATCCTGAGCGGGAACTCCACGCTATGGATTTTAAGGGGAATCCCTTAAGCCAAAAAACGGCGTGGGGGTCCCCCTCAAAATCCAAACCAGACCCTTATCCGAGCACGCAACCTGGCAGGCCGCAGGAAAAGAGGGGGGGACGAGAGAGCGGCCCCCCTCCCTTATTAACCACTTAAGTCCCGGACCATTTCGGGCCATTAGGACCAGGCCTGTTTTTGGGATTTGGCACTGCGCTGCTTTAACTGTAAATTGTGCGGACATGCAATGTTGTACCCAAATGAAATTTGCGTCCTTTTCTTCCCACAAATAGAGCTTTCTTTTAATGGTATTTGATTGCCTCTGCGATTTTTATTTTTTGCGATATAAACGGAAAAAGACCGAAAATTTTGAAAAAAAATGATATTTTCTACTTTTTGTTATAAGAAAAATCGAATAAACTCAATTTTAGTCATACATTTAGGCCAAAATGTATTCAGCCACATGTCTTTAGTAAAAAAAATGTCAATAAGCGTATATTTATTGGTTTGCGCAAAAGTTATAGCGTTTACAAACTAGGGTACATTTTCTGAAATTTACACAGCTTTAAATTTATGACTGCCTATCTCATTTCTTGAGGTGCTAAAATGGCAGGGCAGTACAAAACCCCCCCAAATTACCCCATTTTGGAAAGTAGACACCCCAAGGAAATTGCTGAGAGGCATGTTGAGCCCATTGAATATTTTTTTTTTGTCCCAAGTGATTGAATAATGACAAAAAAAAAAAAAATTACAAAAAGTTGTCACTAAATGATATATTGCTCACACATGCCATGGTTATATGTGGAATTGCACCCCAAAATACATTCTGCTGCTTCTCCTGAGTACGGGGATACCACATGTGTGGGACTTTTTAGGAGCCTAGCCACGTACGGGACCCCGGAAACCAAGCACCGCCTTCAGGATTTCTAAGGGCGCAAATTTTTGATTTCACTCCTCACTACCTATCACAGTTTCGAAGGCCATAAAATGCCAAAATAGCACAAAACCCCCCCAAATGACCCCATTTTGGAAAGTAGACACCCCAAGCTATTTACTGAGAGGCATGTTCAGTCCATGGAATATTTTATATTTTGCCACAAGTTGCGGGAATATGACAAACTTTTTTTTTTTTGCACAAAGTTGTCACTAAATGATATATTGCTCACACATGCCATGGGCATATGTGAAATTACACCCCAAAATACATTCTGCTGCTTCTCCTGAGTACGGGGATACCACATGTGTGGGACTTTTTGGGAGCCTAGCCGCGTACGGGACCCCAAAAACCAAGCACCGCCTTCAAGGTTTCTAAGGGCATAAATTTTTGATTTCACTCCTCACTACCTATCACAGTTTTGAAGGCCATAAAATGCCAAGATGGCACAAAACCCCCCCAAATGACCCCATTTTGGAAAGTAGACACCCCAAGCTATTTGCTGAGAGGCATGTTGACCCCATTGAATATTTTTTTTTTTTGTCCCAAATGATTGAATAATGACAAAAAAAAAAAATGTACAAAAAGTTGTCACTAAATGATATATTGCTCACACATGCCATGGTTATATGTGGAATTGCACCCCAAAATACATTCTGCTGCTTTTCCTGAGTACGGGGATACCACATGTGTGGGACTTTTTGGGAGCCTAGCCGCGTACAGGGCCCCAAAAACCAAGCACCGCCTTCAGGATTTCTAAGGGCGTAAATTTTTGATTTCACTCCTCACTACCTATCACAGTTTCGAAGGCCATAAAATGCCAAAATAGCACAAAACCCCCCCAAATTACCCCATTTTGGAAAGTAGACACCCCAAGCTATTTGCTGAGAGGCATGTTGAGTCCATGGAATATTTTATATTTTGCCACAGGTTGCGGGAATATGACAAACTTTGTGCAAAAAAAAAAAGTTGTCACTAAATGATATATTGCTCACACATGCCATGGGCATATGTGAAATTACACCCCAAAATACATTCTGCTGCTTCTCCTGAGTACGGGGATACCACATGTGTGGGACTTTTTGGGAGCCTAGCCGCGTACGGGACCCCAAAAACCAAGCACCGCCTTCAAGGTTTCTAAGGGCATAAATTTTTGATTTCACTCCTCACTACCTATCACAGTTTTGAAGGCCATAAAATGTCAAAATAGCCCAAAACCCCCACAAATGACCCCATTTTGGAAAGTAGACACCCCAAGCTATTTGCTGAGAGGCATGGTGAGTATTTTACAGCTCTCATTTGTTTTCAAAAATTAAGAAAGACATTTTTTTTTCTTTTTTTTTTTCTTTTTTTACATTTTCAAAACTTTGTGACAAAAAGCGAGATCTGCAAAATACTCAACATACCTCTCAGCAAATAGCTTGGGGTGTCTACTTTCCAAAATGGGGTCATTTGGGGGGGTTTTGTGCCATCTGGGCATTCCATGGCCTCCGAAACTGTGATAGGCAGTGAGGAGTGAAATCAAAAATTTACACCCATAGAAATCCTGAAGGCGGTGCTTGGTTTTTGGGGTCCCGTACGCGACTAGGCTCCCAAAAAGTCCCACACATGTGGTATCCCCGTACTCAGAAGAAGCAACAGAATGTATTTTGGGGTGTAATTCCACATATGCCCATGGCATGTTTGAGCAATATATAATTTAGTGACAACTTTTTGTACATTTTTTTTTTTTTTTGGTCATTATTCAATCACTTGGGACAAAAAAAAAAAATATTCAATGGGCTCAACATGCCTCTCAGCAAATAGCTTGAGGTGTCTACTTTACAAAATGGGGTCATTTGGGGGGGGTTTTGAACTGTCCTGGCATTTTATGCACAACATTAGGAAGCTTATGTCACACATCATCCACTCTTCTAACCACTTGAAGACAAAGCCCTTTCTGACACTTTTTGTTTACATGAAAAAAAATTTTTTTTTGCAAGAAAATTATGTTGAACCCCCAAACATTATATATTTTTTTAAAGCAAAGGCCCTACAGATTAAAATAGTGGGTGTTGCATTTTTTTTTTCCCACACAGTATTTGCGCAGCGATTTTTCAAACGCATTTTTTGGGGGAAAACACACTTTTTTTATTTTTAATGCACTAAAAAACACTATATTGCCCAAATGTTTGATGAAATAAAAAAGATGATCATAGGCCGAGTACATGGATACCAAACACGACATGCTTTAAAATTGCGCACAAACGCGCAGCGGCGACAAACTACATTCATTTTTAAAAGCATTTAAAAGCCTTTACAGGTTACCACGTTAGATTTACAGAGGAGGTCTACTGCTAAAATGACTGCCCTCGATCTGACCTTCGCGGTGATACCTCACATGCATGATGCAATTGCTGTTTACATATGACGCTAGACCGACGCTTGCGTTCGCCTTTGCGCAAGAGCAGGGGGGGACAGCGGTGCTTTTTTTTTTTTTTTATTTATCATTTATTTGGCTTTTTTATTTTATTTTTAAACTGTGCCTTCCATATTTTATTTTTTTACCATTTTTATCGTTATCTCAGGGAATGTAAATATCCCCTATGACAGCAATAAGTAGTGACAGGTACTCTTTTTTTGAAAAAAATTGGGGGGTTAGACCCTAGATCTTTCCTCTGCCCTCAAAGCATCTGACCACACCAAGATCGGTGTGATAAAATGCTTTCCCAATGGCGCTTTTTATATCCAGGGGGGGGACATTCCCTCCCACTGCTTGTAAAAGCAGTCTAGAGGCTAATTATCTGCTAGAATTGCTTTTACATGAAAGCCGGCTGCTGGCTGAAAAGAATGATACCAAGATGATACCTAAACCCGCAGGCATCATTCTGGTATAAACATTCAAAGTCCAGCAACATACCAGTACGTTGCTGGTCCTTGTTGGACATGTATTGTAATCTTTTTTTTCATACAGCCTATTGGCTGAACGAAAAAAAGAGATTGATTAGTGGGTATGCCCACCATTAGAATACCTCCCTTCATCCACCCACTTCTAATGATGGGCATATATGCCGAAGCATGGGGGCATCCTCCCGCAAAAAAGTTATGCCGCGTACACACGGTCAAGCCTTCGTCGGAATTTCGACCGTATGTACGCGGCATAAAAGGTTATGCCGCGTACACACGGTCGGACTTTTCCACGGGCAAGCCTCCGTTGGAATTTCGACCGTATATACGCGGCATTAGGAGCAAAATCGCTCCTCCGCCCCTGCTGCCCCCATGCTTCGGCATATATGCTCTTTTTTTTAACTGTGGTGGTGAAATCACCTCCTACAGCGTTGGAGTCACGGCTTTATGTATCGTGGGAGCAAACGCTGTTGCTGTCAAGATAAATAGATCCGCGCTGCAACTGAATGGCGTACCTGCTAAGCAAATGGTGGTTAACATTAAAACAAAGTAACATTACAGTACAACAGTAAGACCTTACCATGCCATACCTGCAAAGCAAATACCAAAACAAAACCTAGTAAAAAATAAAAAAATGTTTTAACGCAACCTGTGCCTAAAATATATATATGCCGAAGCATGGGGGCATCCTCCCGCAAAAAAGTTATGCCGCGTACACACGGTCGGAATTTCGACCGTATGTACGCGGCATTAGGAGCAAAATCGCTCCTCCGCCCCTGCTGCCCCCATGCTTCGGCATATATGCTCTTTTTTTTAACTGTGGTGGTGAAATCACCTCCTACAGCACTGGAGTCACGGCTTTATGTATCGTGGGAGCAAACGCTGTTGCTGTCAAGATAAATAATTCCGCGCTGCAGTTGAATGGCGCACCTGAAAACAAAAAATTACATACCTGAAAAGCAAGCATGATAAAACATTGCAGAATAGAATACAGTAAAAAAGAGCAGAACAATAGAGAGAAAATAGAGAGAGAGAGAGAGAACAATAAAACGACAACTATTTTAGGTTTTTTTCTTTTATATTTTTTTTGTGTTTTGTTTTTTACGTTTTTTTTTTTCTTTTTTACACTTTTTTTTATAACTTTACAACTGTAATGGTTCGGGTCTCTCAAAATGTAATGGCATCTTGGGAGACCCTGTGTAAGTGTGTCCTTGTCTGTGAAATGCTGTACCCTACGCTAAAACTTCACTTTTGAGTGGTAGCGTTCAAAACATTCACCTTGGCAAAGACCAGGCTTGTCAGGACAGAGTGGACAAAAACTACGGGTGTCACGCCTAAATCCGCGCTTGCTACAGACACGACATCTTTTTTGGGGGTGGCTTTGGGTAGGGGTACTCGGGAGGACATACGAATAATGCCTCTCATGCAGCCGGCTTACTGCATTTGGTAGGGGATGGTGAGGTGCAGAACCGCCTGGATACAGGAGTTCTGTGACTATCTCATTCTGGAATTTTAGAAGAGATAACGTCCCGCCTGAAGCTCTGTATAGCACATGAGCGTTCAGCAAAGCCAATTGGAATAATGATAGAGACACTTTTTTGTACCAGCGTCTCGCCTTACGGTCAATTAGATACGGCGCTATCAACTGGTCGTTGAGGTCCACCCCTCCCATATTTTGGTTATATTCGTGGACACAGAGGGGTTTCTCCACAACACCAGTCGCCGTACGAATTTGGACTGTCGTGTCTGCATGAAGGGAGGTAAGAAGGAAAACATTCTTATTGTCCCTCCACTTCATAGCGAGCAAGTTATTACACTTCAAGCAGGCTCTCTCCCCCAGCCTAAGACGGGCATCTACAAGCCGCTGGGGAAAGCCCCGGCGATTAGGTCGCACGGTGCCACATGCTCCAATCTGATGATCAAACAAGTGACTAAACAGTGGCACGCTCGTGTAATAATTGTCCACATACAAGTGGTACCCCTTTCCGAATAAGGGTGACACCAAGTTCCACACTATCTTGCCAGCGCTCCCTATGTAATCCGGGCAGTTGACCGACTCAATCTGACTATCTTTTCCCTCATAAACCGTAAAGTTCACTACATAGCCTGTTGCCCTGTCACAGAACTTGTAGAGCTTGACCCCGTATCTGGCACGCTTGCTGGGAAGGTACTGCTTGAAAGACAAGCGGCCAGAAAATTTAATCAGGGACTCATCAACGCAGACAACTTGATCGGGAGTAAACAAGGCTGCAAAACATTCGTTGAAGTGGTTTATGAGGGGCCGAATTTTATAGAGCCGGTCGTATTCAGGGTCCCCACGTGGACGACAAAGTTCATTGTCGTTGAAGTGCATGAACCGCAAAATCTGCTCGTATCGTGCCCTGGACATGGAGGCAGAGAACACGGGCATGTGGTCAATTGGGTGCGTGGACCAATAAGCACACAATGACGGAAATTTATGTGTGCCCATGTTGAGGGAAAGGCCCAGAAAGGTCTTAAATTCGGAAACCGTAATTGGTTTCCAATTTCTGGCAATTTTAGGCAACTGGGGGTTAGCGGCGATAAATTGACCAGCATATAAATTACTCTGGTCCACAATAGATCTATAGAGATCTTCCGTGAAAAACAGCGAATAAAAATCAATTGGAATAAAATCAGCTGTTTCCACCTGAATACCGGGTTGGGCAGTGAATGGGGGAAGTACGGGTTCTGCAGAAGTGGTGGGGACCCAATCAGTATAGGCGAATTCTGCAGGAAGGGCAGTATGGGCACGACGGGCCTGCCTTTGTCTTCTTGGTGGCAGCGGGACACTACTTGTGCTTGCCACCTCGCCAGCTTGAACTGCACTTATGGGACTCGCCACGTCACCAAGTGTTACTGCAGTGCTGGATGTACGTCCAGGCTGTACTAGGCCGCTGGTGCTTGCCAGTTCACCAGAAGGAATAGCGGCGCTAGTACTACTCTGCTCCATGATACGAGAGACCTGCGGTTCTTGCTCCTCAACAACCTCAGAAGATCGGGATCGGGTACACCTGACCTTAGCAGGGACCTCAACTTCGTCGTCAGAGCTATCTGACGTGGGGCCGCTGACGTCACTGTCTTCTACGGGAAGATGTTCTGAGCCTGAATCTGACAGATACGTGACCTCCTCTTCACTATCTGTCATGCTCAGAATCTCGTAGGCCTCTTTACTAGTGTACCTTCGTCTTGCCATTTTGGGCTCTAAATTTAGGGGTACACTAGTAAGATTCACAGGAAAAAAAGCACCTGACTGTCGTCAGCAAATATATCAAACGCTACAAAAAAACTGTTAGCGATCGCAGGGATCAGGCCTGTCTCTGCGAACGCTGCAGTTATGTGTGTTGTGTTTGGTAAGTGACAGTGATCGATCGATACTGCACTTGGGTGGGCTGGGCTGGGCTGGGCGGAGGGGCTAAACGCAGGCACTAGCAGGTATCTGGGCTGATCCCGCTAACACTGCGTTTTTGGGAACCCTAAACCGCTGGGGATGCTAGTATAGATCTGATCAGATACTATACCACTAAGGGGGGTGTATGCTTTGCGTGTGGGTGTTAGCGTTACTGGCACTAACCTAACACTGCCTGGGGCGACGCAGACCCTCTCTGGCGCTAAAACCTAATTGATCTCACTCGCCGGGCGATCAAGGGGGTTAAACCTTTATTGGGTTATATACGGCGGGTGCCCTGATGCTATAAAAAGCAAACTAATCAACCAGCGTCACCCGTAACCTTTATATGGTGATCACTGGTGAAAGGGTTAACTAGGGGCAATCAGGGGGTTAAAACCTTTATTAGGTTAAATATGGGGGTACCTGACACTATATAAAAACCTGACGGGTAACCTAAATAACTAAATAACTTACTGGCTAACCAGTGACACCAGTGACGCTTATACAGCGATCACTGGTGAAAGGGTTAACTCTAGGGGCAATCAGGGGGTTAAAATAATATATGGGGGTACCTGACACTAATAAAAACCTGCGGCGAACCTAAAAAAAAATAACTGCCCATCTAAAACACCAGCGACACGAATACAGCGATCGGAAAAACAATCGCTTAGTGACGCTGAAGTTAGGGGGTGAAAGGG
The DNA here is from genome assembly GCA_029206835.1 of Rana muscosa. Classification (NCBI taxonomy): domain Eukaryota; kingdom Metazoa; phylum Chordata; class Amphibia; order Anura; family Ranidae; genus Rana; species Rana muscosa. The sequence goes on from CM055118.1 coordinate 966,241,937, forward strand.
TTACCTGGGGGGTGATCAAGGGGTTAAACCTTTATTAGGGGGGGGTTAGGGGGCTACCCTGGACCTAAAGGGGCCTAATCCTAACTGCCCTGCAACTTTTTACAATCACAGATGACACTAAATGCAGTGATCAGTAAAATAAATGATCACTGCAATCAGTGACACTGTGATTGGGGGCTTTGGGGTGACCTGGGGGTGACTGGGGGGTGATTTGTGTGCCTATGTGTACCTACGTGTCAGTGGACTGTTGGTGCACTAACCTGCTTCTTCTCTCCTCGGCGCCGGGAACGAAAAGACCGCGGCGAGGGAGATGACATCACTTCCTCCAGCCTGTGTTTACATTTCAGGCAGGAGGAAGCAATTTCATTCGCCGGGAGCGATCGCGAGGGGAGGGGGGGGGCGGAATCGAGCGGCCGCCCCCTCATGCCTGATTGCTCCCGAACACTTAACGGCCGCTCACTGCAGTGAAGGGGGGTCCAGATGGACCCCCCAACTGCACAAAGGCGATCACGTAGATCTACGTGATTCTGCCTGTCGGTGCCATTCTGCCGACGTAAATCGGCGGTGGGCGGTCGTTAAGTGGTTAAAGGGGGCTCCCGGATTCCGATAAGCCCCCGCCCACAGACCCAGACAACCAACGGCCAGGGTTGTCGGAAAGAGGCCCTTGTCCCCATCAACATGGGGAGGGTGCTTTGGGGTGGGGGGGCCGCAGGTCGCCCCCCTGCCCCAAAGCACCCACCTCCCCATGTTGAGGGCATGCGGTCTGGTACGGTTCGGGAGGGAGGGGGATTCCCCTTAAAATCCATACCAGACCGAAGGGCCTGGTATGCTCCTGGAGGGGGAACCCTTGCCGGTTTGTTTATTTAAAATTTGGCGTGGAGTTCCCGCTCAGGATTCATACCAAACACAAACACAGTGCTTGGTATTGGTGGGAATCCACGTTGGATCTCCGTCCACCGGCCTCAATGTCAGCAACGTGTGTCGCTCATTGCGAAAGGAAAAACATTTTTCCTTTCCCGATGACGAGACAGCTCGGCACTAGCTCTCGCGACGGGGCTCGTAGGGTGTCAATCTCGCCGCTAGAAGAGGCGAGATTGACACAAAATCGGCGGCACCTACTGTACCACTCTGTTGGAAATCCGTCTAGGCCAGGAGTCTTATGTTTAGGCATTTGGGAGATGGCTGCGGCAATCTCCTCAACTGAAATGGGCTCCTCTAACATATCCTGTCCCTCAGTCGACAACGGGGGGAGAGATATGTCAGATAGATAGTCAGTCAACTGAGTCATTGTACTCCACTCTAGAGGTGTATAGTTCCTTATAAAAACAAAAAAAAAGGAGTCCAGAATGTCTTCAGGAACACCACTGACAAGGCCCTGAGCAGTAAGTATGCGAGGTATGGATATGGGAGTGTGGTCAGGTTTAGTCAGGTATGCCAAGAGACGCCCCGCCTTATTACCGTGCTCAAATGATTTCTGAGTAGCATGCAACATACGTTTTTGCGTGAGGTCCAGCAGACTGAGTTCAAACTCCCTGCGACACTGCAACCAAGTCTCCCTAGTATCAGTGGCAGGGTTGGAGATATAAGCAGACTCTGCACGCATCATGGCAGTCTCAAGCTCCCCAGTAAGCATATGATTGTTTTTACGCAGAACCCCTGTGATTGACATGAAGGTGCCCCTTAAAGTGGTCTTGAAAACTTCCCATTCAGTGGAGGGGTCAACCTTTCCAAAGTTTCTCCAGTAGGTAGCAATGCCTTCTTCCTCCAGCCAGTATGAGTTCAGGCGCAAGATAGATGGCCCCGAACCCGGGAGGAGGAGGAGATCCACAGAGAGGGGAGCATGATCTGAAACCCCTCTAGGTAGATATGAAGCTGCAGAGACTACGGGGAGAGTCTCAGCCGGGACGAATGCCATATCCAGCCTAGACAAGTGTGGAAAGAATCCGAGTGGCAGTAAAATTGGCGCACATCCGGATGCTTCCAACGCCAAACCTCAGTAAGGCCATGAGTCTGGGCCCAGTCCGCAAAGGAGGGAAATGTTTTACCCCCCCTCCCAAACGATCCAATACTGGATCCAAAACAGCATTAAAGTCCCCAGCATAAAGCAGGGGCCCAGGGAGTCTGTTCAGCAACTGAATGGACAGTTTGGAGAGTACGTCCACAGAAAAGGAGGGCAGAATAAACATTTACCAGTGTAAAGGTCACCATGGATATCTGTAAAGTGAGAAAAATAAACCGCCCCTCGGGGTCCATTTTTACCTGAAGCACCTCAGTAGGGAGAGATTTAGCCAATAGGATAGAAACCCCCCTAGAGAAGTTAGTATGAGTAGCATGGTACATTTTAGATAACCATGGGCGCTTCAAGGCCCTCGTTTTTGTGCCCGTAAGGTGAGTATCTTGGAGGCAAATAATGTGTGGACGACTCTTTTTCAGTACAGAAAAAAACAAAGATCTCTTCTGGGGTGCATTCAGACCTCTAGTGTTTTAAGAAACTATCCTTAGGGGCTTCGCCATAGTAAGACATATAGTATTAATAAAGTACAGGATAACATGGGAACAGATACATAAATGACCAGACAGACCGCACCTTCCAGAGCACATACAAACACATGTGACAAAAAAGTGCGTGAAACTGCCAACAGGAGGACATGTGCCCGTGATGAAAACATGTAAAAATTAACGCTCTGCCATAGGCAGAAACCTGAAAAAATTGCGTCCAGAGAAAAAATGCATACATGGGTTGTGTGAAAGAAAAAAGAAAAAAAAAAAAAAAGGAAGAAAAAGAAGAAGAAGAGGGAGGAAAAAAAATACCCCTCCACAAAGTTCCCAAAAACTTCCCTGCCCCCCTCTCTGCTGGGCCATCCCAAACACAGCGAGCCTTGGATCCCAAACTTAGAACCCTAGCCCCTAAAAAAAAGAAAGGGAGTTCAAAAAACTGTACTGTGGCTTCGCCACTAAATGGTGCGAAGGTAGTGTGAAATCCGGTTCGGCTATCAACTGACAGTGAAAGCATGTAAGACATGTCCTGTTGCAGAATACATGAGTCTGACTACCCCAAGGAAGTGCAGGAGAGGATGGTCTCTACTTCAGAGAGGATGGGCAGGAGAAATAAAGATGAGGGGCATAGTCTGGAGATAGTAGTCAAAACATCCAGGAGAAAGGGGGGATTCACAGTAACTGGTTCAGTAAATAGGGTGTATCACCCAGCAGGGGAGAAACAGGAGACCTACAAGCTGCAGGCAACATAGAGTCCTGTGCAGGCTCCGTGCATGGAGAGAAATGTACAGGGAGGTCAGGTAGTAAGGCACAAGTGGATGATGTTGTAGAACCAGGGATACCTTCAGTTACCTCTGCGTCTGGAAGCAGCACAGAACCGGTCATTCAGCCACTCTTTGGGGTTGGAGTAGAAGTGGACCTTACCATCGTAGATGATGCGAAGCTTGGCAGGGAAGAGCAAAGCATAGGACAGGCCTTCTTCACGCAGGCGATATTTCACTGCTGAAAAGGAGACACGCTGACGCTGAACCTCAGCAGAGAAGTCAGGATATACAGAGATAGTATTACCATAAAATTTGAGCGGGCCCTTTTCCCTGGCTAGGCGCAGAATGGCAACTTTATCCCGGAAGTTAAGGATGCGTGCAATGATGGAACGTGGTGGGGCACCCTCAGGGGGAGGACAAGGGGGGGTGCGATGCGCGCGTTCTATGACATGGGAGAACGATGGTGCGTCTGTACCAAAAATGTCCTGCAGCCAATTATATAGGAATTTTTCAGGGTGAGGACCCTCCGATCGTTCAGGGAACCCCACAAATCTAAGGTTGTTCCTTAGAGAACGGTTTTCCAAGTCATAAACTTTGGCGCGGAGTGCCGCCATTTCACTAATGGTGTCCCGCATAGTAACTGACAGAGGATTTACTGTGTCCTCCAGAGATCCAATACGGTCTTCTGCTTCCCCAGTTCTATCACAGAGGTTTTGGACTTGCTTCAGGAGTGAGAAATCCATACGGATGGATGCTATCTGGGTAGAGAGAGAGGCCTTACAGTCCTGTATAGCCAGCATAATGGCGGATAGTGTAGGCTCTGCAGAGGGAGAATCCACAGCCTGGCCAGTGTCATCCGACTGCTGCTTGGAGCCTAGGGACAGTGGGGGGTATGTTTGGGAGCGGAATATGGCAGGAATAGATGCACTCACCCCCGCAGCAGAGCTCCGGTCAGCAGAGGAGGATGTTTGCAGCGCGTCAGCTTGCTGGACATGTGTCCCGGCGCCATCTTGCCTCCGGAACCGCGCCAACTGCTCCGCTGTGGATGGGGACCGAGGCGGCCCGTATTTCACCATGTCTGCCAGCCTACTGGATGCCCACAGCCGTGGGGAACAGATTGGTACCTTTGGTGAAGAGATAGGACTCAGGATAAGGTAAGGATGGCAGTTGAGAGCCGGAGCAGTGTGTCTATGCGACTGCTCTCTTCTCCATCCGGCCACGCCCCCATGCTGTTTTCCTTGCTGCAAATATTCAGCATCCAGAACAGGACTGCAATTGTTAGAAGGCACAATCAGTTCCAATAACACTCACATCAAGGCTAGCAGGCTCTCATCATCAAATGTGTCGAAAGAGCATGGATCCAGAAATCTTCTGACACCATGTTTGATGTGATATATGTAAAGAGACAGCACAAGCCATTACTGTACAGAAGCCATGTTTACTGAAAGACCCAGCAGGAACAGAGATGCAACAGAGATGCGCCATAGAGTTGCATTTAAAGAAACATATCATCCATAACATCCGCTGACACCCGCCTGTCATCTGATCCGATAAGATCCGCTCAAAACAGACGTATGGCGATATGTTTGCCATCCGTCCAGCGGATTGGACGAAAACGGACAGGCGGATCCGTTTTCGTCTAATCTGCCATAGAGAAAAGCGGGGCTCTGACAGGTCCATCCCTGCACAGTGAGCATCCGCCGGCTCAGCTGGGATTAACAGAGCGATCTCCCACTGAGCTGGCGGAGTCTACTGAGCGTATTTGCCCCATGTGAAGGGGGCCTTAATGTGTTTATTAAAGTTTTATATTCAAAGCAATAGTCCAGCAATCTTAAAATAGTAAAGTTGCATAGTTATCCACAACTCAGGCAGAAAAAAAAGCCAAAACTAATAGGCCAGGAAGATACAGATGGTATCAAAATGGTAATCCTTTTTTGTTTTTTTATGATGTTTTCTGGCCAGTCACATGATACACAAAGTTCTCTTCCTCTGTATCTTCTTTGGTGCTGGGCTGTCCTTAAAGCGGAGTTCCACCCAAAATAACATCCATATACGAGCACACTCCTTACACTACGAACATGTACAGTAGCCACTTTTTTTATTTTGTACATACCGTACTATTGTAATTTCAATTCCGGCTTCCGGGTACTCACTCCCGCGGGAGTAGGCGTTTCTATTCTCCCGCAATGTAATCTGGGAGTTCGCCCAGATGTGACATGTCCTGCAGAAAAAGTTCCCCGGCGGATAAGGTTCCCCCCCCCCTGTACTGCGCATGCGTGGCACGAACCTCAACGGAGTTTCCGAAAGTAGCCGAACATGTAGAGCTGCGAGTCGGCTCTACACGGCGCCTGCGCAGTCAGCTCTACATGGCTCCTAGTCATTACGCAGGCGCCGTGTAGAGCTAACTCGCAGCTCTACATGTTCGGCTACTTTCGGAAACTCCGTTGACGTTCGTGCCGCGCATGCACAGTACAGGGGGGGGAACCTTATCCGCCGGGGAACTTTTTCTGCAGAACACCGTCCACCGCTACCAGGAAGTCAGTGCTTGTGGGCTTCACAATGCCCACAAGCAAAATGGAAAATTCAGACGGCTGATTTTAAAAGTGCATCTTTTGCCAGAAAAAAAGACAGGGGAGGTTAAAAATCACCAAACACGTGAGTACTAATTGGTGATCTAAAAATAATTTGCATGCAAGCTAAAAAAAAAAAAAAAAAGATTTGCCGCGGAACCTCCGCTTTAATGATACAGAGCACCTCTTATGTAATGACATTCTCTGCATCATTGTACTGTGAGGGCAGGGCACCGTGATGACATGCCCCCATGATGCTTTGGGCTCACAGCAAGTGGAATATTCATTCTGGACATCATTCAACCAAAAAGAGGTCTGACAAAAAGGTGAAAATTGGAGCTAAATCTGCATTTTTTAATTTATTTTTTGCAAAGGATGAACAGATTTTTTTTTTAAGTAAAACTGGAATGAACAATAGCAACAAAGGGACCGGTCGTGAGAAGATTGTTATCCAGCTACCACTTATACTACCACTTATACTGAAAGTCATGTTGTAAATATTTTTGTGAGAATTTTCTACTCCCAGCTTTAATCCTTGCCACTTTTTTCTCAGTAGACTATGCGCAGGATAAATGTTGCAAGAAGACTCCTTTTCATGATTTAATTTCATTCTATAATGGAACGAAAGAGAGTTTTGATTCTAATAAAAAAAAAATTCAACCTGAAGTTTGTGTATTTCTCTTTTTATTTTGTTTTTTGTTGGGCCTGCAACTACAAAAAGAAAAGAAAAAAGCTGCCACACTAGGGTAAGTAAACAGGCCAGCTGATATTACCAGATATCTACAAGCCACATATTTTTAGCCACATACATTTAAAAAAATTAAATACAGGCCTAAACCACTTTTAAGTACACAATGGGACCAGAGCATGCATGTAAAATGAAAATGAACTCAAGCCTCGTACACACGACAGAGTTTCTCGTCGTTAAAAACACGTCGTTTTTCTGGACGAGATTCTTGTTAACTTTGACGAGTTTCTCATCAAGCTTTCCATGCGTCATTGTTCTGCACGGTCACTTCCAGCACGTACGACGGCAGTATAAAGGGGAAGATCGATTTCCCTGGCGCCACCCCTTGGGCTGCTTTTGCTGATCTCGTGTTACCGCGTGTGAAGTAAAAGTTTGGGAAGAGACGATTCGCGCTTTTCAGTCTTCGTGCTTTCAGTTCGTTTTCTGCGGTTCAGTTTGTGCTTGTGGGTTCGTATCTTGTCTTTCAGGGTGTGTAGGCAGGTCGTATCTGTTTTACAGTGCGTTCTTGCCCGTTCGTTTCTGAATTTCAGTTCGTTCTTCATAGTGCGTTCTGTTTAGTACGTTCTGATAAGACGACCGTTTCCTAGCCATGTCATGGGTACGTTCTTGTCGTCGAGTTCGTGCTGTGCGGGCGCTTGGTGTTGGTCTGCTTGTTTTGAACCAAGACGAGTTCATGAACGGGGTGAGGAGGAGTTCATGGACCAAGAATTGGTTGCTCCAGCGGGACCAATTCTGTCATATGCTTCTGCTGCGGGAGATCGTTGAGAATAATCCTGAGGACTACAGGAATTTTCTGCAGATGTCTGACCCCGTTTTTCAGCATCTTTTGGCTTTGGTGTCCCCCTATATTACCAGGCAGGACACCGTTATGCGGGAAGCCATCAGTGCTGAGCAGAGGCTCATCGCCACCTTACGTTACCTGGCGACAGGGAGAAGTCTGCAGGACTTGAAGTTCACGACAGGCATCTCCCCCCAGGCTCTGGGCCTCATAATCCCAGACACCTGTTCTGCCATTATCCAAGTCCTGCAGGAGGACTATATTAGGTTAAGTTTTCTCCATTAACATCACATTTTATGTATTTCATGTATGCTAATGTATTGTATTTCTTTCATCCTTCCCTAATTACAATGATTGTAATATGCTGAGAATGTCCCCTTTGTCCTCATGCATGCTGGAAGCTTTTAAATGCCCCTTTTTTCTCCTCCATGCATATTTCCCTTCACTAACCTCTCCATCAGTGGCGGCTGTTGCTCAAAATGTTTGGGGGGCCACCCCAAAATTTTATATATAAACTTCCTCCATTTTTGCGACTGTGCCTATTAAACGCCACCAGTTTGCCCCCTCCAATGCAGCCAGTTCCCCCCCACTCCTGCACTTACCTTCTTCTGGTCAGCGCCATCCTTCTTCTCTCCTTGATGTCTTCTCCTGCCCTCGATGTTGCATCAGTCAATCAGGTTACCGGTAAACAGACTTGGTGAACATGATTGGCAGAGGAGCCTGTCAGTGTTTACCCAAGGAATGCACCCCCCCCCCCGCGTCCCCTGGTTAACTTTTATGAAGCCAATTACATCCCTCAGTCTGTAATCGCCAAGGCTATTTGCCCCCCTGTCTCTGATAGGCAATTTTCACCCCAAAAATGCCGCAGTTATTCATATGGCCGTCGCTCAACAGGGGGCCATCCACCTGAATAGTGGGCGGCATTGACAATACATAGGTTAATGCAAGGCATGAACCTATGTATTGTTCTGAGTGACGGGCGCAGGAGAGAGGGGGCAGCGCTCCAGCACCCACTCTGGACGCACCGCCACTGCAATGCTATCCTGTGGCCAAACACATCTAGCCCCCCCAAAATTTGATTATAATGGACCATCAGAGGGGGTGATGAATATGATACTTGAGCTTTCCATTATACTTTTTAAAAACACATTAAACTGAGATTTTGATTGATGTTGGGCTCGAATGTATTTTATTATAATCTGCTTGCAATGTTATGTGCAAAAGTACTAATATTTTTTTATCTTTTTTGACTCCACAGCTTCCTTCCACGCCACAGGAATGGCAGACTGTGGCATCGGAGTTTGCCACGCGATGGGACTTCGCCAACTGCGGTGGAGCCATTGACGGGAAGCACGTCCGCATCGTGCCGCCACCCCGTTCTGGGTCCTACTACTGCAACTACAAGGGGTTTCATAGCATTGTGCTGATGGCAGTGGTGTCAGCACGGTATGAATTCCTCTATGTGGATGTGGGGAAGAATGGCCGGATGTCCGATGGGGGATCCTTCATCCAGACGGAGTTTGCCCTCCGTCTCCAGAGTGACGACCTTGCATTGCCACCGGATGCAGGGAATGTTGAAGGACTCCCCTTTGTTTATTTTGCTGATGAAGCCTTCGGACTCGGACCGCACCTCATGAGGCCATTTCCCCAGAGGACCCTGACCCCAGAGAAGAGGGTGTTCAACTACCGGCTGGCCAGGGCCCGAAGAGTCGTAGAAAATGCCTTCGGGATAATGGCCAGCCGGTTCCGCCTTTTTATGACTTTTATGAAAATTAACTATGTTGTTTTATGCTGCTGTGTGCTCCATAATTTTCTGAGCCGAAAATCAACAAATTATATGGCCTCAATATTGCCTGAGGCAGGACTTTCATATGGCAATAACCCTGCCGGGCCTCGAATCTGCCCGTCCTGGCTTGCCCCCCCATAATGCTTGTGAGGTTCGTGAGAAATATCTGGAATATTTCACGGGTAGGGGGGCAATTCCTATGCCAGGCCATGTGTAAATCTTCTTGGAGAAAGAACTAATTAAAAATCTGATTAAATCTTTTAACTTTTGTTTTTTCCTGTCTACTAGTTTGTCTTAGTGCATTTGTAGTGCCAAGTGTATTTTCCTTTAGCAAATACCAACCATTTCACTATGAACCACAAAAATATACACAAATAAGGTTAGAGTGTATTTGAAAAAGAAGCTACACTTTGATGTTGTTCAAAAATTTTACTCTGTGCACATTCACACACATGGTAAATAGAACAGTATGTTTTTTTCTTTTTTTGGCTGGCCACAAACCGGCTTTTTTTTTTATGAAAATACAAAAACATCAGTAGCATTCAACAAACTCCAACATTGGATACCTCTCGGCAATATGAGACATTCACTTACACAAAATATGTCTCTATCTGGTCGTCCCAATATGGGGTATTGGCACCCCTGGCCAAGCCAAACTTTGAATATGCACACAATTTGAAGTCATTTCCAATAGGGATTTTAGACTCCTGATCCCTATTGTCAACATGTGCTATCTGCCATCAGGGGTGATCAATGGACGTGTTTTGGGGGTGCAACCCCTTCTTCAGTTCACCTACTTGAGATACGAGGAAGGGGTTGCACCCCCAAAACACGTACATGGATATCCCCTGATGGCAGATGGCACATGTTGACACACTGTGTGCATATTCAAATTTTGGCTTGATTGATTGTCTAAAAGCTTAAAAAAGGGGGAAGACCAATCTCAAACCAAAAATGGGGGTTTTGATGCCTTATTCAATTCTCCCCAAAACATCTAGGATGTCTTTAAAGGTTTGATCCATCACATGAATTCTTTGCTTAATTCTGTCCAGTTCTGTGCTACATTCCATCACTTGCTCTATGATTCGTAGGGCACTGTCAGCAGAGAAACGCGTACTTTCTTTCACCACAACATTTACATCCCCTATAAAAAAAATACAAAAGGTATTATAACTCTGCAGGCCTACATCTCTTACCTGAAGCTGGGGTGACAGATACTGACCTGTTGTGGTGACCAGTTCCACCACGTCATCCACTTCTCCTTTCTGCACTTCTCCTTCCTCCACCTCTTCAACTTCCCCGAAATTCTTCTTCAGACTCTTCACGACTTTCTTCATGATTTTGGCCTTCCTTCGATTAGGTTTGCTATACGGCCCATGCTTTGCGTCATAATCCGACTTTAGCAATATGTCCACCATCTCCGCCATCTCCGCGTAAGACATATTAGATGCCTTGAATCTCCTCCCTGGTCGTGACATTTCCTCAGTCTCCGGGCTTGTCTCCTCCTCGTTATTTGAGGAATTAGCAGACACCTGCTGTGAATCCGCCATATCTGTCTGCGCGCCGAAAGAGAAGGGGCGGGGAAAAGATGTTACTTAGAACGTCATGGGCGGGCGACGTGTGTGGAGCGACGTGTGAGTAGTTTTACGCATGCGTGGTGTATATATAGCAAACACACATGTGACTAGACTACGTTCGGTGTGCGGAGAGAGGAGTAAAAGTGACGGACGTGCAAACGAAGGTATGTGATTTTGAGACTTTGAGAAATTGGTGGCCTATACTGTCTAGAGAATGTTGGAGGATATATATGGTGACTAAGATTTACAGGAGGTTAGACTGTGTGACTCACATTATTTTTTGGTCTTTTTTTTGGGCTTGCAGACCCAAAAAGAATGTCTTTATCAGTGACAAGGAATTTCTTGCGGAATTTATAGACCGGGTAAGGGAGCTGCCCGCTCTGTGGGAAACAAAAAACCCCATACATAGAAAAAAAGGGGTAAGAAAAGCATTGCTGGAGAGCCTGCTCCCATTTGTGCATACCAAGGTGCCCACAGCAACAGCAAAACAGGTGGACACTAAAATTGGGAGCTTGAGAGGCACATACAGGACTGAACGCTCTAAGGTCCTGGCTTCTCAGAGGTCAGGAGCAGCAGCAGATGATGTGTATGTCCCGAATTTGTGGTACTACAGCAGGAGGTCCTTTCTGGATGACCACATTCAGGGAAGGCCATCACTGTCCACTCTTCCCCCCAGACTTCCCTGCAGCCAACCTGAGCCTTCTCTGGAGCAAGAGGAGGCAGCCATCCTGGAAGAAGCTGATTTGGACATCTGGAGCCAGGTATAGTAATTAATGAAAAGGTATTCTGAGAAAATTAATGCAGGAAAAATAAGCCAATATGAAAAACAGAAACTATTTTGGGATACAAAAGTGAAATCAATATCTATAGACATTAGTCTGCCATAAATTGGGTGCAAAATAGTCAATCTGATGTAGTCCTAAAATTATTTGTCTTTTCTCTTGATTTACATTCAAATTGCTACATTCATGATCTCAAATTTGTGTGAAAAAAATAAACCAAAAAAATAAACTATGTCCCTTTTTCATACACAGGATGAAATCAGCCAGGAGGAGGGTCTGGAAACTGTCAGGCAGGAGGAGGCAGGGCCCACTGTGAGCCAGGAGGTGGCAGGGCCCACTGTGAGCCAGGAGGTGGCAGGGCCCAGTGGCAGACAGGAGTTGGCAGGGCCCAGTGGCAGACAGGAGGTGGTCGGCACGAGTAGAAGCACAAGATATCAGGTGCCTCCCATCCGCCTTCCTAAAAGAAGCAGGAGGGACAGGACCACAAGTGAGGCAGCAATGGCCCTTATTAGAGAGGCACATGCCACCCTCCAGGAGCCCACATCCCCTGAAGAGGCCATTGCCGGCCTAGTTGAGGCCAAGTTCAAGGTGATGAGCATGGAGCAACGCCTCCTATGCAAGCCCCTGCTCATCACCTTGCTGAACAAGGGGGTGATGGAGAGAATTACCCCCAATACGGCCATATGTGAGGTCGCACAGCTTTCCCAACCTCAACCTCCTCCTCCACCTTCTTCTTCTGCGCCACCCCCTTCTCCTCCACCTCCTCCTCCACCTCCACCTTCTGCGCCACCCCCTTCTCCTCCACCTCCTCCTGACAGGAGTACCCCTCCAGTGGCCCAGCCTCCAGCCACACGCAGAAGGAAGGCTGCAGAGAAGGCTTCAGGGAAGGCTGCAGGGAAGGCTGCCAAGAAGACGAGGAAGTGATGGCCTTGCTTCATTGTGGTCGGACAGAAGGCAGCCTGTTGTAGTACCACAGACTTGGGACATGTATATCACCTGCTGCTGTTCCTGACCTCTGGGAGTCCAGCATCAGATTGTGCTCACAACTGTTGTGCTTCTCAAGCTCCCAATTTTAGTGTCCACACAGGGTTGATGTGTGCTCTGGGGTCCCATGGATGCACAAATGGCAGCAGGTTCTCCAGCGCTGCCTTCTATTTATTTTGTTCTATACATGAATAAATGTTTTTTTGGTTTAAGTTCATACTTGACTATGTGTTTTTAGAATAATTATTTATTTACCTTTGGAGTAAGCAGATACATTTGACCCAAAAAAAGAAAAGGGACAGATAACACCAAAAAAAATCATTAAAGGTGTTCTTTAAAAAAAATTGGCTGTAAACTTGACACAACAAAATTTTAAAAAAAATATGGGAGATCACTATCAAAACATCGACAAATTACAATTAACATCTGTCTAAAAAAAAAAAAAAAAAAACATTAAAATATTCAGAAGATCTTGCACGATATAATACAGCTAAATATTCTTAAGAGCAGCATGAAAAAGGTTTAAAATAGATAGTCAGAACTCTGTGTGAATATCAGCAGCAAAACAAGTTCATTACTTTTCATTATTGTAACATTTTAAAGAAGATTTAAATGCACAACATTTAAACGATGCAATAATTTACAGCGTGACGAATGTGCTATCTCCATTACGAAGGCTTGTTTTACCAGAAGATGTGCTCCCGTCTCATACTTGATTCTGAGCATGCGCGCTTTTTGAAGAGTCGTAAAAGCATACACACGAACCATTTTCTCGTCGCAAAACAGGCTGACGAGAAACACGATGAGAAAATCTAGAATCAGGACGAGAAAATAGAGAGCAGGTTCTCTATTTTTCTCGTCGAGATTCACTGCAGTTTTCTCGTCGTAAAACCATACACACAAACGGTTTTCTCGACAATAAAGCTCTCTCTGCACTTTTCTTGTTGGTTTTGGACGAGAAACTCGGTCGTGCGTACGAGGCTTCAAAGTAATATCTTTTTTCACTTCTCATTGCATGTACTCAGGGGCGTACCAATAGGGGGGCGGTCCACCCCAGGTAGCACACATTGGGGGGTGTCAGTGGCCGAGTGACTTCGCTATATGGGGTGCGCTCGGCACCCGAGTCGGGTGACACCGTCCGATCATCCCAAGGGCATCCCTGCTGGCTCTGGCTGCTCCCTTTCCCTTTAGGTGTTTTTTAGAACACCCCCACCGCCAGGGCCGCAATGGACTGGTCCAGACCGTCCACTTGTTCAGTGACTGAATTCCCTCCTGCTAGCTCCGCCTCCACCCACCGCTGCGGCCTCAGCCTGACTGTGTGTCATCATCTCTCTCCGCTGGGGCGGCTCAGCTGCTACCATACACACAGTCAGGATTCCTGGTGAGCGGGGAGGAGGGGAGCTGTTGTAAGAAGAGCCTGGAGGAGTGTGTGTCTTTCTGCTCTACCACGCTGTGCTGACCTGATTGGGGGGGGGGGTGATTGCTGTGTCCACCCCTGCCATGTGTACTAGCACAGTCCTGTATGTAGCTGACCTGATTTGGGGGGGGGGGTGATTGCTGTGTCCACCACCCCCTGCCATGTGTATAGTGTAGCACTGTAGCTGACCTGATTGGGGGGTTGCAGAATGCAGATGTGTGATTTACAGGGTGCAGAATGCAGACGTGCAATTTACAGGGTGCAGAATGTAGACATGTGCGATTTACAGGGTGCAAAATGCAGATATGTGCGATTTACAGGGTGCAAAATGCAGATATGTGCGATTTACAGGGTGCAGAATGCAGATATGTGCGATTTACAGGGTGCAGAATGCAGATATGTGCGATTTACAGGGTGCAGAATGCAGATATGTGCGATTTACAGGGTGCAGAATGTAGATATATGTGATTTACAGGGTGCAGAATGCAGATATGTGTGATTTACAGGGTGCAGAATGTAGACATGTGTGATTTACAGGGTGCAGAATGTAGATATGTGTGATTTACAGGGTGCAGAATGTAGACATGTGTGATTTACAGGGTGCAGAATGTAGACATGTGTGATTTACAGGGTGCAGAATGTAGACATGTGTGATTTACAGGGTGCAGAATGTAGACATGTGCGATTTACAGGGTGCAGAATGCAGATATGTGCGATTTACAGGGTGCAGAATGCAGACATGTACTATATACAGGGTGCAGAATGTAGATATGTGCGATTTACAGGATGCAGAATGTAGACATGTGCGATTTACAGGGTGCAGAATGTAGACATGTGTGATTTACAGGGTGCAGAATGTAGACATGTGTGATTTACAGGGTGCAGAATGCAGACATGTGTGATTTACAGGGTGCAGAATGCAGACATGTGTGATTTACAGGGTGCAGAATGCAGACATGTGCGATTTACAGGGTGCAGAATGTAGACATGTGTGATTTACAGGGTGCAGAATGTAGACATGTGTGATTTACAGGGTGCAGAATGCAGACATGTGCGATTTACAGGGTGCAGAATGTAGACATGTGTGATTTACAGGATGCAGAATGTAGACATGTGCGATTTACAGGATGCAGAATCCAGGCGTTTGCTGTATATTACCCACCTGAAGTAGCTGAGCTGTAAACTTACCTGATAAGGAGGGGGGGGGGTGTTGCTGTGTTCACAACCCAGGTATAGTAGATGAGCTGGACTGATAAGGGGGGGATGTCTGTATCCCAGGTGTAAATAGACATTGACCTACACCCACATCTTGCAGCCATCAGATCGATCCAGCAAGCAGCAGGTCACAGCAGCATCTTCCCTGCGGCCATCAGATCCCGTCCGCGGTCCAGCAAGCAATACGCCTTGTCAGCAGGTCAGTTCCAAAATCCGGATCAAATCATCAATGCCAATGTCTGCTGTCCCTGGATGGGGGATCGCCATACAGTGGGATCGCTGGATCGGATCTGTCCCTGAGGAGTCGGACAACAGATAATGCAAAGTATGGGCCATACTTTGTATTGTTAGCTGTCTCCCTATCTCACTCTGATGTCTCCCTCATAGCAGCTCCAGTCCAGCTCTCCACTTCCCTGACCGTGGCACCGATTTGTCTAAATATGTGGGATCTGCTCACCTGAGTGACTGACAGCTCTGTCCTGTCCCATCTATTTTCACTGGCTGCCATGAATGAACAGCATCAGCTGTCATTACAAGGGGCGGGAGGGGACGTCCCCATCCCCCCACAGCTCCGCCCAGGTCTCCCATCCCACCCGGAGACCTGAGCCACCAGCTGGCACGTCCGGGTTTGCCTTTGATCAGGTCTCCAATGTAGAAACTTGGAAACGACATCACAGCGTCACTTCCGGTTTACTCTGCAGCCAACGGCGCCATTTAAAAAAAAAACATAATTCAAAAACACTGATCTTGGCAGAGGAGGGGTTTGGGGTCTTTTAGACCCCCGATCCCTCCATAAAGAGTACCTGTCACTGCCTATTACTGTCACAAGGGATGTTTACATTCCCTGTGACAACAATAAAAGTGATCATAATTTTTTTTTTAAGGGACAGTGTAAAAAAAAAAAAACATGAAATAATAAAAAAAAAAAAAAAAAAGGTTTAATGCACCCAATCCCTCCATGTTCGCACGCCAAAGAAAACTCATACCTATGTCACGCCCGCAAATATAATAAGTGTTCAAACCACACATGTGAGGTATCACCACCATCGTTCAAGTGAGAGCAATAATTCTAGCACTAGACCTCCCCTGTTACTCTAAACAGGTAACCGTTTAAAATTTTTAAAACATTGCCTATGGAGATTTTTAAGTACCATAGTTTGTCGCCATTCCATGAGTGTGCGCAATTTTAAAGTGTGACATGTTCGGTACCCATTTACTCAGTGTAACATCATCTTTCACATTAGTGTATTTTTTTTACACAAAATTTGCGTTTGAGAGACAGCTGCGCAAATATCGTGTGACATAAAATATTGCAATGACTGTCATTTGCTAAAAAAAAAATATATAATGTTTGGGGGTTCTAAGTAATTTTTTAGGTATAAATTCATTAAAAAATTATTCTCTGGAAGGGTTCATTCACACCACAGTAACACCTACTAGTGCGCACATTATGAACATGTGATTGTGGGCGTTTTACATTGTGCTGACAGGTAATACACATTGCAATATTTTTCTTTTCTTTTTACTTCTATTGTTATTACTTAGTGCTGTAGCACATTGTGATGCATTCAGCATGTCAGATTGCACGGTGCAAAAATGTCTATGCTATGTGGAGCTATAAGCTCCACTTATCTGTTTCCTCCCCCCCCTTTTGGCAACTTTTGGGGGGGAGCCTATCCTCACTTCCGTCAGACCTTGCCATGGCGAGGTACGTCAGAAGTTCAGCCCCCCTCCTCCTTCCCCTGCTGCCGGGCCAGTAAGAGAGTGCAGCGCACTTCGCGTATGCGCAGTAGGGAACCTACCAAGGCCTCACTGCCGGGTTCCCTTACTACGAATGGCGGCGGCACCAGCCGAGAGCCAATGGAAACATTGGCTGCGGGTGCCGACATCGCTGGATTCCAGAACAGGTAAGTGTCCTATTATTAAAAGTCAGCAGCTACTGTATGTGTAGCTGCTGATTTTTTTTTTTTTTCTCGTATGTGGGGGCGAAACTCCTCTTTAAACTATAGGGATTGCTTGGGACTACATTGGGCAATGTAGCCCAACACAACCTAACATTGACGGTGTGAATGGGCCCTAATTGCTGTTATATCTTACAATATATATTTATTATTTTATCCAAATCTCAATACAGTATGTGCTCCAGTAAATCATGTGTGGTGGACTACAAAACACCTCCTTCCCAGAACACAAAACCCATGCTCTCTTGGTGCTCACACTCAAACTTTGCACTAACCAGACCTCCATGACCCTCTTTATTGTGTCCACAGTAGCTTAGGCTGGCCATACACGGTTTGATCGATCAGCTTGGGTACAACCAGCCTGCCGGATTCTATTGCGGCTGTTGCTAGCAGCTGCTATAATTCCAAGTCTGCAATAATATTGAAAATAAAAATGGCAGCATTCAGTATGGTTACTATACCACATGATTCCAAGATGGCCACCACTGACCCAACTTCCTGTTTGTTTCCTACGTGTGTTCCACGTAGGTGTAAAGATCAAAAACTGGATGGAAGAGACTCAGAAGGCTGCCTTGGATATCGTAAATGTAAGCTACTGTGGACCCACTAATTAAGTTAAGAGGGTTATGGAGGTCTGGTGAGTGCACAATTTGAGTGTGATCACCAAAAGCGCATTGGTTTTGTATTCTGAGAAGGAGTTGTTTTGTAGTCCACCATGCACAGTTTGCTGGTGCACATATTGAGATTTGGATGAAGAAGCACTGGACTTGTGGGTGTTTTTCCATTTAAAAGTTGGGGGGGTGCCAGATGTAGGATCCGCCCCGGGTGCCAAATGCTCTACGTACGCCCCTGCATGTACTGCATTTCAATAGTCATTTACAGGCATAACTAATTACCTAGGCAAGCTGGCCGACCCCAGATATGAGTCCTGGTTCCCCCCTCGGTGCGTACCAAGTTCGGTGTCCCTGTCACTTATGGTTCGGGAGCAGTGCCATGTCAAGCTGACCAAGATTTCCCATAGACGCCAATGTGTCTGTACTCGTGAGTGTACGCAAAGTGAGGGTACGTAAAGTGAGGTATGCCTGTAGAACAGCATATGGTCCCCCTAGAATTCAGTTTTTAAAAGACCCTTATCCAATGTGACAGTGTTAGGCCCTGTCACGTGTGAGATTAGGAAAGGGAGGTAAGGATGATACAGGATTCTCCAATATGCAGTTTGAGAATCTCCTAGGTGTTTATAGTGAGCTGAGAAAGCTGTGTTGTAAGTTTTCTCCAGGTTTTCTAATCCCAGATCGTGGCCTGGAGTTTGAAAGTTTCAAAGTGTCTTGGATGGGATGGAACCTTCAATTCTGTGTCCGGGTTTTGCTAGACACCTGCAGCCTGTGTGAGTACACAGGTGTGCAGGGTCGTTTCAAACCAAGTCTGAAGAGAGCTCAGGACAGTTGCTGCCATTTGGAGATTCAGTCTCTGTGTGAAGATACAGTAGTTGTGTGCTCCAACTAGAATGGGTGACTTCGGAGACAACGTGCTGGGGGGACTTTTTGCCCATGGGACTGAGAAAGTCAGGACAGCTACACAGGCCCGGGAGACCAAGAAACCTGAGGTGACTGGCGAGTCCACAGAGGGGGCTAGAGGGAGTCCTGTGTCCCGGCCACATACAGCGAGGTGCTGTGATAAGATGTGGAGTGAGCCTGAAGAGTCTGTGGTCAGAGAGAATTTTTTTGTTGTTGCTTTGTGAAGCTAAAACCCCTGAGTGGGTAACCTTGTAAAGACTTTGCTTCTTGTTTAAATAAAACTGAGCTAACAAGCCTACTGATGACGTCTGGATAATGAAACGCGTAGGGACGGGCATACAGGCCACGTTTTGACATCATTTCCGCTAAGTGGAACACATGCTGGCTCCCGGGAGTTGCTGAGCAGCAGCAGGCAGATCATTCCCAGTGCCGGTACACCTACCTCGGCATAAACCCAGGCAGGGGGGTACCTAGAGCATTTGGCACCCGGGGCCCATCCTATATCTGGCACCCCCCCCCCCCCAACTGTAAAATGTAAAAACACCCACAAGAAAACACCCTCCTCTGCCAAGATCAGCGTTATTGAATTCTGAATTTTTTTAAAGAAACGGCGCTGTTGGCTGCCGAGTAAACCGGAAGTGTCAATGTGCTGTCGCTTCCGGGTTTTCTACATCGGATACCCGGTCAAAGGCAAATCCAGCTTTGTTCGGGTTTCTGGCAGGCCGGCTGGTGGCTCAGGTCTCCAGGTGGGATGGGAGACCTGGGCGGAGCTGTGGGGGGATGGGGACACTCCTTGTAATAACAGCCGATGCTGTTCATCCATGGCAGCCAGTGACAATAGATGGGACAGGACAGAGGTGTCAGTCACTCAGGTGTGAGCAGATCCCACATTTTTGGACAGATCGCGCCACGGTCAGGGAAGTGGAGAGCTGGACTGGAGCTGCTATGAGGGAGACATCACAGTGAGATAGGGAGACACTGTCAATACAAGGCATGGCCCATACTTTGCATTATCTGCTGTCATCAGGGACAGATCCAGAGATCTGGGGACAGCAGACAATGGCATCATTGGCATTGATGATTTGATTCGGATTTTGGAACTGACCTGCTGACAAAGCGTGTTGCTTGCTGGACCACGGATGGGATCTGATGGCCGCAGGGAAGAGGGCAAGATGCTGTGGTGACATGCTGCTTACTGGACAGGTCTGATGGCTGCAAGATGTGGGTGTAGGTCAATGTATGTCACCTGGGCTGCATACACCCCCCTCCCCTTTATCAGACCAGCTCCTCTACTCTATACCTGGGTGGTGAACAAAGCAACACCACCCTCCCCTTTATCAGGTAAGCTCACAGCTCAGCTACTATAGGTGGGTGGTGGTCACACAGCAATATACAGCACACGCCTACATTCTGCAACCTGTACATAGCACACGCCTGCATTCTGCAACCTGCACTCTGCAACCTGTACATAGCACACGCCTCCATTCTACAACCTGTATATAGCAAACGCCTCCATTCTACAACCTGTATATAGCAAACGCCTGCATTCTACAACCTGTATATAGCACACGCCTGCATTCTACAACCTGTATATAGCACACGCCTGCATTCTACAACCTGTATATAGCACACGCCTGCATTCTACAACCTGTATATAGCACACGCCTGCATTCTACAACCTGTATATAGCACACGCCTGCATTCTACAACCTGTATATAGCAATCGCCTGCATTCTACAACCTGTATATAGCACACGCCTCCATTCTACAACCTGTATATAGCACACGCCTCCATTCTACAACCTGTATATAGCACACGCCTCCATTCTAAAACCTGTATATAGCACACGCCTCCATTCTAAAACCTATATATAGCAATCGCCTGCATTCTACAACCTGTATATAGCACGCCTGCATACTACAAATTGTATATAGCACACGCCTCCATTCTACAACCTGTATATAGCACATGCCTGTATTATACAACCTGTATATAGCACACGCCTGCATTCTACAACCTGTATATACAGTATCACACACCTGCATTCTACAACCTGTATATAGCACACGCCTCCATTCTACAACCTGTATATAGCACATGCCTCCATTCTACAACCTGTATATAGCACACGCCTCCATTCTACAACCTGTATATAGCACACGCCTGCATTCTACAACCTGTATATAGCACACGCCTGCATTCTACAACCTGTATATACAGTATCACACACCTGCATTCTACAACCTGTATATAGCACACGCCTCCATTCTACAACCTGTATATAGCACATGCCTCCATTCTACAACCTGTATATAGCACACGCCTGCATTCTACAACCTGTATATAGCACACGCCTGCATTCTACAACCTGTATATAGCACACGCCTGCATTCTACAACCTGTATATAGCACACGCCTGCATTCTACAACCTGTATGTAGCGGGGTGTTCCCCTTTAACGCAGAGAGACTACATTACCCATAACCCCATTCGGCAATGTTTCCACCCCAGAGACTCATGGGAGGGGTTATATAAGGAGGAGGCGCGGCTGCGCTCGGCCTCTTTGGGACACGAGACTTCAGGGACTGATCCTCCTGTGCGGATGTGTCGGAGTGCAAGGCCTGAAGCCTGAGACCTTGCGCAGCACCAAAGAGCCTTCCACCCCACCGCGAGCCTGGGTGGCATTAGACTTCGCTTGTTTACAGCCTTGGCCGGATCGGGGACCCGATCGCTGGAGACACTGTGTGTGTGTGTGACACAGTCGGTGGAAGTTCCCCGGACTGGGACCGCGTCCGGATGGGTGAGAGGGCGTATGCCCAGACCATATACTGTTGTTGCTAATGGGCCTATAGACTGCCGTGGCCCACAAGTTATTTCTGATACTCTCATTAGAGAACCTTATCAGAGCTGAACTCGGAGTTTACATAGCAAAGTGTTTATTTGATCTCTACCTTCTCATTGGATTACAAATGGTATTCTGTTAATGTGCACCACCTTCAAAGACCTGCCGGTGAAGAAAACCATCATCCCCTATAGCAGGGATATGCAATTAGCGGACCTCCAGCTGTTGCCAAACTACAAATTCCATGAGGCATAGCGAGACTCTGACAGCAGCAAGCATGACACCCAGAGGCAGAGGCATGATGGGACATGTAGTTTGGCAACAGCTGGAGGTCCGCTAATTGCATATCCATGCCCTATAGACTGAGTTGTAGATATCTGAGCCAGGCCTGGTCAGCTAGTTAGTTCATTTGGTTACTGCGTCACAGGACGCCTAGTTAACGGTCGCCCACGCGGCGCACCTTTACTGTTCATTCTAATGCATAGTGTGTTATTGCTGCAGGGCTCTGCAATTTATTATCTGTGAACTGTTACCACTGTTAACCTTTCTTATCAAAAGCTTAAGTAAATCTTATACCTTTTTCATTATTGTCTTGGTGTCTGGGTTTTCTCATACAGTATAAGAGAATATATATATTGCTGCCAATACTAACTGTGCCAGTAGGGGGGTCGAGTGCCTTGCTGGGGGTTGGCGGAGCTGTTTTCAGGGCCCAAACTAAACTTGCGGCCTTCTTAAGTGAAGGTATCACTACACGTGGGGGTTCTCGTCCGGGATCCTGATACAGCAGGTGAACGCCAGAAGTGCCGGCATGGACCCTATGGATCCACAAGCGATAGAAGAGTGGTGCAAAGCCGTTAGGGCAGAGCCAAACAACTCAATAGTCATCAGCCTCCCAGGGGAGGAATGGAAGACTGAGACGGTAGAGGAGCTGATAAAGTCAGTGTCCCCAGATCACACCGTGGGTGATAGATATAAAGGCAGATCCAGACACTTCATATCAGTATGCACTGGTGGAATACGGAGACGGGATACCAGAGGCTTGCAAGCGCAAGTGTGTAAAGACGCCAGACAATAGAACCTATAGGTTGGCGCCTGCTCTAACTATAAAGAAGGAACCATCACCGATGGGATCACCGCAGGCTGCGGCCCGTACCTCACCAGTAAAAGGAGGCCCCGCACCTGCCACTGCTATATCACCAGAATTGGTGACACCCGCACCTGCCACTGCTATATCACCAGAATTGATAAAGGCGATAGGGGATCTGCTAATCAAATGTCAGAAGACAAGTACGGTGCATGTGGAGACTAGCTACCGGAGACTGAAGACATTCTCAGGGAAGCTCCCTGTCCCTGCAGGGGAAGAAGATTGATACTTGGGTGGAGCAGGCATTGCAGGCAGTAGAGGCATGGGAGGTGCCTGAAGCGCAGAAGAGACAATGAGTGATAGAAAGCCTAAAAGGCGCAGAAGCAGTGAAAAGTTTTCGGTTTGGGAATGCAGATTTCACGGCTCAAGACTGTCTAGCCATGCTACAGGAAGAGTTTGGTCAATTGGATAAGGTGACAGAGATGGTATACCAATTTGAACATACTTTCCAACAACCAAGGGAGAAACTGTCAGAATATGTTAGGAGACTAAACAGGTTGTTGTGCAAGATTGTATTGAAGAAGGGAATGAAGCCTCAAGATACAGATGCGGCAAGAATGAAACAAGTCTTAAAGGGAGCGTTACGCTCGGATCCAGTCTGGCTGCACCTGAAAACCTCGGGAGGAAGAACGTTGCTGACTTATGCTGACTTGATAAAAATCATCAGAGATGAGGAGGCGCTACAACAGGACCAGCAAATGACTAAGGCAAATGTTGTCCCCGCACAGGTGCTAGTCAATCCAGTGATGACCCCTGAAAGAGACTAAGAGGTAGACACTTTAAAAGCACAAATGTCCAAGGTGTTAGAAATGTTGACCTCTCTGATGGCAAAAGACACAGAGGGTCCCAAGAGAGAGGTACCACGGAAGGAACTATTCCCAATTGCTTCGGCACCCGCATCTTTACAGGAATGGGGAGATATAGTCTGCTTTAACTGTGGAGGAATTTGCCATGTTGCAGCTACCTGTTCCAGTCCCAAGAAGAAGAAGCTAGACAACCGCAAGCCGGCGGGAAACTCCAGAGGGCCCCGGTGAAGGAGTCAACCGGGTGCCCATCACCTTCAGTGAGCTCCAAGCTGAAAGCGAAGCAGAAGGAAAGGAGGAGATAAAACACCTCGGAGGAAACACGACATTCCTCAACAGAGATACACCCCAGAGAAAGGGGGCAAGACCCCTCAGAAGAGGCACAGCACTCCCCAGAGGGGGTGCACACCTAAGAAAAATAATAGTATCCCTCAGCGGGTCTGTACACCCATCGAGAGGAGGGAAATTAATGCATACCAGGCTCAAGAAAGATTAAAGTCCAAAGGGAACTGGATGAGAGAGAGTCCGAAGGGAAAGGGCCAGAAGAAGGCGACCCCTGCCAGGCCATATCCGGAGAGGCTAGTAGGCCCATCTCCTATAGTGCCCATTCAAGTGGAGGGAGTCTACACCAAAGCCATCTTGGATACTGGGGCACAAGTGACCCTGTTATACCGAGATTTCTACGAGAAGCACTTTAGTCACCTGCCCATCCAGAAGATAGAGGGACTAGAGATATGTGGGATTGGGACCCAGAATTTCCCCTACGATGGCTATTTGCCTGTCAAGATGATCTTTGACCCATCCGTGGCTGGAAAAGCCAAAGTGTTTGACACTCTGGCGGTTGTGTGCCCTCGGCCGCCAGGAGCCAACAAGAGTTCCCTTATAATAGGGACAAACACGGACCTGGTCCGAAGACTTCTGACCCCTCTAGTGAAAGAAAAGGGGTCAGCGGCCACCAAGATCCACCCCATGCTGAAGACGGCTTATCAACGGCTGGTCCTAGAGCAGAAGATCCCTGGAGAGGGGATAGGGAAGGTGTGGAGACTTGGAAGAGGAGGGATAGTGTTGCAGCCCGGTGAAGTAACCTGTCTCAGAGCCACTGTGAAGCTTACTTGGGAGCAGCCTGGACCCTTTGTCATGTTGGAGTCTGACCCAAGGGAAGAGTCCCCCGGCTTGGAAGTGATACCAGAAGTGATTCCGCTGAAGGCCCTGAAGAAGCCCCATTGTAGAGTTCCAGTGAGTGGTAGGAACAATACAGATGGCCCCATGGAAATCCCAGCCAGGATGCTGCTGGGCCAGGTGAGCCCTGCTGCCCCGGTCAACTTGTCAGAAGTAAAGGGGGCGGGCGAAGGAGGAGATGCTTGGGAGAAGCTATCCATGGAAAACCCGAACCTGCCCAGGGCTTGGAAGGAGAGAGCCAAGGCCCAGTTGACCAGATGGGAGAAGATCTTCTCCAGAGATGAGTTTGATGTGGGGTGTGCAAGGAGTGCCACCCATCGGGTCCGCCTCCAAGAAGATAAGCCCTTCAGAGAGAGGGTCAGGCGGGTCCCACTAGCGGATCTGGAGGATCTAAGGGAACAACTTGCAGAACTAAAAAGGACTGGTGTGATACGGGAGTCCAGAAGCCCTTATGCCTCCCCGATAGTGGTGGTCAGGAAGAAGAATGGATCATTGAGGCTCTGTATCGACTACAGGACTCTTAACAGGAGAACCATACCCGACCAGTACACCACTCCGAGGATAGAGGATGCCCTACAGAGCTTGTCTGGAGCCAAATGGTTCAGCGTCATGGATCTCAAGAGTGGGTACTATCAGATCCCTATGCACCCAGAAGACAAGGAGAAGACAGCTTTCATAACCCCAGTGGGATTCTTTGAATTCGACCGGATGCCCCAAGGTCTGTCTGGAGCCCCAGCTACTTTCCAACGTCTCATGGAGAAGACTGTAGGAGACATGAACCTTATTGAAGTCCTTGTATACCTGGACAATGTCATTGTCTTTGGAAGAACTCTGGAGGAACACAAGGAGAGGCTGGAAAAAGTCTTGAGGAGACTCAGTGAGGAGGGACTCAAGCTTTCGCCTGAGAAGTGTCGGTTCTACCAATCTTCGGTGAATTATCTGGGGCACATAGTGTCTGAAGAAGGGGTGGCCACAGACCCTGAGAAATTGGAGGCAGTTACCTCCTGGCCACGACCCACCACAGTAACAGAACTCAGGTCCTTCTTAGGGTTCTGCTCCTATTACAGGAGGTTTGTGGAAGGATTCGCCCGAATTGCTAGACCATTGAATGAACTGCTCAAGACTGAGGAAGAAGAGGACGACTCAGGACCCAGGAAGCCGGGAGAGTCAGTCAAAGATCAGTGGAACCAGAAATGTGAAGAGGCCTTCCAGGCATTGAAGAAGAGCCTAACCACTGCTCCAGTCTTGGCCTACGCAGACCCAACCAAACCCTATGAACTACACGTAGATGCTAGTCATGATGGTCTGGGAGGAGTACTTTATCAAGAACACGAGGGGCAACTACAGCCTGTTGCCTACGTGAGCAGGAGCCTGACCCCCTCTGAGAAAAACTACCTCACTCACAAGCTGGAGTTCCTGGCCCTTAAGTGGGCAGTAGTAGACAAGCTCAAAGACTACCTGTATGGGGCGGAGTTCACTGTGAAGACCGACAACAACCCCCTGACCTACCTATTCACTACAGCAAAGCTGGATGCCACTGGACACAGGTGGCTGGCCGCATTGTCTGGATTCAATTTCAGCCTAAAGTACAGGCCAGGGATTGGGAATCGAGATGCAGACGCTCTGTCCAGGAGATCTCATGGTCCCAACAGTGACATGGAAGACTGGACTCAAGTGGCACCTGATGGGGTGCGGGCCCTTTGTCAAGGGGCTGAATTACAAGCCAGATGGGGCTCAAGGGCGGAAGAGATAGGAGTTACCATGGTAGGAGTCCCCAAACAATACTGTGGAGTAACTCAGCTGGGGGAAGACCATCTGCTAAAGTTGTCCAAGAAGGAACTAAGGTGTGACCAATTAGAAGATCCCATGGGGAAATTGGTTCTGGAAGCCCTGGAGAATCAGGATCCAAACAAACTCCTGAGTCACTCCTCAAAGGAAGCCCACCTGTTGAGGAAAGAGTGGGACAGGTTACAGGTACATCAGGGAGTGGTCTACCGAAGGGGCCCCTCTGATGACCTGTAAGATAAATGGCAATTGTTTCTTCCAGAAAAACATCGAGAGACTGTTCTGATTGCCCTACATGACAATCACGGCCATCTAGGGGCGGAAAGGACCTTTCAACTTGTCAGAAGTCGGTTCTATTGGCCCTGCATGAGGGCAGAAGTAGAAGAGTACTGCCACTCATGTGCACGTTGTATCCAGAGGAAGACTTTACCTCATCAAGCTGCCCCAATGGGCCATCTACAAAGTCAAGGCCCAATGGATCTGGTATGCATTGATTTCCTCTGCCTCGAACCTGACCTGAGTGGACTGGGAAATGTTCTGGTGATAACCGATCATTTCACCTGGTATGCCCAAGCTTTTCCAACCAAAGACCAGAAGGCTTCCACTGTAGCCAAGATACTTATGGAGAAGTATTTTGTCCATTATGGGCTGCCCCAGCGACTTCATTCAGATCAAGGAAGGGACTTTGAAAGTCGGCTAATCCGGAAACTCTTAGATTCGTTGGGAATCAAGAAGACTCGAACTACACCTTACCACCCACAGGGAGATGCTCAGCCGGAAAGGTTTAACCGAACCTTGCTCAACATGTTGGGGACTCTGGAAAGTGAGAAGAAGCAACATTGGAGCAAACATATAGCAGCCATAGTACATGCTTACAACTGCACCACCAGTGATGCTACAGGTTACTCCCCATATCGACTCATGTTTGGGAGAGAAGCGAGACTACCTGTGGACTTGGCCTTTGGCACCTCTCTGGACCATTCCTCAGCCACATCCCACAAAGGATATGTGGACAGGCTCAGACACAGCCTGAAAGTGGCCTATGAACAAGCTCAAGCGGCCTCAGATCAAAGAGGAGCTCGAAACAAAAGAAACTTCGACTTGAAGGTCTGGGTACAAGACCTACAGCCCGGGGATAGAGTACTGTTACGCAATCTGGGGGTCCCTGGGAAACACAAACTTGCAGACAGATGGAGATCTGAACCCTATGTCATCTGTAGGAAGTTGCCGGGCCTACCTATCTACAAGTTGAAGCTAGAAGGAAAAGGTAGGCCCACTGAAGACGTGGCATCAGAACCACCTGCTCCCACTTGCTGAGGCAGTCAGGATACCTCCTGTGAGAGATTCTCCTGAACCGGTCTCTATTCTGGATACTCTCAGGCCAAACACTCGGTCGCAGACCTCCCGAGCTGAAGATGGAGAGGCCTCTCAACTTAGTGAAGATGAAGAAAGAGAACTTGATTGGCTGTGGCCTTCCCCAACTCCAGGAACTTCTACTATAGATCTTCCACCCACTGAAGACACTCCAGATGGGACACTGAACCCAGAAGCCACAGAGTTCATCCCATCTAGTCCATCAGATTACTGGGAAGATGCCCGTGATAGTTACTCAGAGGAAGAGGAGCCTGTGGCACCAGAGCCAGAAATCCCAAGAGAGCAAAGGGCTCGAAGAGTCATCCGGCCTCCTAAGAAGCTGACCTACCCACAAATGGGGAATAGCTCAGAAGACTCTGTAGTTACTGCTAGGAGAAGTGCTGAAAATCCGGATCCCTCCACTGTCCATTTGGTGGAGGGCAACCCCAACTCACTCTCTGGCACAGTTAGGCAGGCCACCCATGATAATGTGACCTGTGGGCGAGGGAGTTCTACCCCTCAGTTTTGGTGGGAATCCCCTATGCCAACTTTGTTCGCAGAGTTGTCTAGAGTTGTACATAGTCTTTGTTAAGGTTTATCTTTGGGGACCAAAGAGTTCAAGTGGGGGGAGTGTGTAGCGGGGTGTTCCCCTTTAATGCAGAGAGACTACATTACCCATAACCCCATTCGGCAATGTTTCCACCCCAGAGACTCATGGGAGGGGTTATATAAGGAGGAGGCACGGCTGCGCTCGGCCTCTTTGGGACACGAGACTTCAGGGACTGATCCTCCTGTGCGGATGTGTGGGAGTGCAAGGCCTGAAGCCTGAGACCTTGCGCAGCACCAAAGTGCCTTCCACCCCACCGCAAGCCTGGGTGGCATCGGACTTCGCTTGTCTACAGCCTTGACCGGATCGGGGACCCGATCGCTGGAGACACTGTGTGTGTGTGTGACACAGTCGGTGGAAGTTCCCCGGACTGGGACCACGTCCGGATGGGTGAGAGGGCATATGCCCAGACCATATACTGTTGTTGCTAATGGGCCTATAGACTGCCGTGGCCCACAAGTTATTTCTGATACTCTCATTAGAGAACCTTATCAGAGCTGAACTCGGAGTTTACATAGCAAAGTGTTTATTTCATCTCTACCTTCTCATTGGATTACAAATGGTATTCTATTAATGTGCACCACCTTCAAAGACCTGCCGGTGAAGAAAACCATCATCCCCTATAGACTGAGTTGTAGATATCTGAGCCAGGCCTGGTCAGCTAGTTAGTTCATTTGGTTACTGCGTCACAGGACGCCTAGTTAACGGTCGCCCACGCGGCGCACCTTTACTGTTCATTCTAATGCATAGTGTGTTATTGCTGCAGGGCTCTGCAATTTATTATCTGTGAACTGTTACCACTGTTAACCTTTCTTATCAAAAGCTTAAGTAAATCTTATACCTTTTTCATTATTGTCTTGGTGTCTGGGTTTTCTCATACAGTATAAGAGAATATATATATTGCTGCCAATACTAACTGTGCCAGTAGGGGGTCGAGTGCATTGCTGGGGGTTGGCGGAGCTGTTTTCAGGGCCCAAACTAAACTTGCGGCCCTCTTAAGTGAAGGTATCGCTACACGTATATAGCACACGCCTGCATTCTACAACCTGTATATAGCACACTCCTCCATTCTAAAACCTGTATATAGCAAACGCCTGCATTCTACAACCTGTATATAGCACACGCCTGCATACTACAACCTGTATATAGCACACGCCTGCATACTACAACCTGTATATAGCACACGCCTGCATACTACAACCTGTATATAGCACACGCCTGCATACTACAACCTGTATATAGCACACGCCTGCATACTACAACCTGTATATAGCACACGCCTGCATACTACAACCTGTATATAGCACACGCCTGCATACTACAACCTGTATATAGCACACGCCTGCATACTACAACCTGTATATAGCACACGCCTGCATACTACAACCTGTATATAGCACACGCCTGCATACTACAACCTGTATATAGCACACGCCTCCATTCTACAACCTGTATATAGCACACGCCTCCATTCTACAACCTGTATATAGCACACGCCTCCATTCTACAACCTGTATATAGCACACGCCTGCATTCTACAACCTGTATATAGCACACGCCTGCATTCTACAACCTGTATATAGCACACGCCTGCATTCTACAACCTGTATATAGCACACGCCTGCATTCTACAACCTGTATATAGCACACGCCTGCATTCTACAACCTGTATATAGCAATCGCCTGCATTCTACAACCTGTATATAGCACACGCCTGCATTCTACAACCTGTATATAGCACACGCCTGCATTCTACAACCTGTATATAGCACACGCCTGCATTCTACAACCTGTATATAGCACACGCCTGCATTCTACAACCTGTATATAGCACACGCCTGCATTCTACAACCTGTATATAGCACACGCCTGCATTCTACAACCTGTATATAGCACACGCCTGCATTCTACAACCTGTATATAGCACACGCCTGCATACTACAACCTGTATATAGCACACGCCTCCATTCTACAACCTGTATATAGCACACGCCTCCATTCTACAACCTGTATATAGCACACGCCTCCATTCTACAACCTGTATATAGCACACGCCTCCATTCTACAACCTGTATATAGCACACGCCTGCATTCTACAACCTGTATATAGCACACGCCTGCATTCTACAACCTGTATATACAGTAGCACCAGCTCCATTCTGCAAGCCCCTTTTTCAGGTCAGCTACACTATACCTGGGTGGTGGTGGACACAGCAACCTCCCCCCTTCTCTATCAGACCAGCACAGTCAGAATGGCAGGTCAGACACACACTCCTCCAGCCTCTTCTCACAACCCACACACCCCCCTATCACCAGCTCAC
The DNA here is from genome assembly GCA_029206835.1 of Rana muscosa. Taxonomy (NCBI): domain Eukaryota; kingdom Metazoa; phylum Chordata; class Amphibia; order Anura; family Ranidae; genus Rana; species Rana muscosa. Next base: position 966,272,563 of record CM055118.1, read on the forward strand.
CTCGGGCTCTCAGCTTCAGCTGGGGAGGTCCGGACTCCGGAAGATGGTGTGGACACAGTGTGTAACAGCAGCAGCCACCCCCGCGCTGAATGATGACACATTCAGCTCGGCTTCTCAGCAGTGGTGGGTGGAGCTAGCAGGGGAAAACAGTAACCAGACCATACCATTTCGGCTGCAGCACTGGGGGTGTTCCAGCTAGCAGAAAATATAATAAACAGAGCAGCCAGAGCCAGGGATGCCCTCAGGATTCTGTCAGACAGTGTCACCCGACCTGGATGCAGAGCGCACCCCCATAGCAATGTCACCCGGCCACTGACACCCCCCAATGTGTGGCACCAGTGACGGAACTCCCCCGTCCCCCCCCGCTTGGCCCGCCCCTGAACCCAGGGGGTCCATATTTGCGGGTGAGTGCACACCCTGGTGGGGGCACGCACATTTGGTTTTGCAGTGGCATTGCACAAGCACAAAGCACTTATACTTTTTGGTTATTTTGATTAACCTTTCTTGCACTACTTTCACTGGCAAAATACTTGCTTTGGCATCTATGGACTGGATTCAATTTAAATTTGTTGTATATGTATGATCACATAGTTGCCAACATTGGAAAAAAAACATCTGGGACACTTTTTTTGTATTGAGGCGGAGCCTTGCTATAATTAGGGGGCGGGACATTCGTTTGTAGGCGTGTCATGCTGAAATGAAAAATGCGGGGCGCGAAGCGCGCTGCGGCGAAAAATGGGCGTGGTTTACGCCCGACAGTGGGTGTGGCTTAAATGGGCGTGGTTCAAAGGGGTGTGGCTACAGTCCGAGGTGAGAGAAAGAAATAGAAAGAAAGAAGCCAGATCCTACACCACAATAGAAATGTGTAACAAAATTGGCAGATAAGGATACTCCAAAACACCTGTTGGCGCTTCAATCATCCCGACACCATGTTTGTTATGGTGTCAGGATGATTGAAGCGCATTATTTCTATTATTACATTGTAATATAAAATTAAATCATTCAACTCACCATAATGCCGAATCGCTGTAAGCCCCAAGTGTGTCACCTGCCACGTCGCCTGCCACCAGATGCCATCCTTACATCAGCTTTACCCAGCGGAGTCCTTCCTTACATCAGGCGTACCCAGCGGAGTCCCCCCTTACATCAGGTGTCCCCAGCGGAGTCCCCCCTTACATCAGGTGTCCCCAGCGGAGTCCCCCCTTACATCAGGCGTCCCCAGCGGAGTCCTCCCTTACATCAAGTGTCCCCAGTGGAGTCCCCCCTTACATCAGGCATCCCCAGTGGAGTCCCCCCTTACATCAGGCATCCCCAGTGGAGTCCCCCCTTACATCAGGCGTCCCCAGTGGAGTCCCCCCTTACATCAGGCATCCCCAGTGGAGTCCCCCCTTACATCAGGCGTCCCCAGTGGAGTCCCCCCTTACATCAGGCGTCCCCAGTGGAGTCCCCCCTTACATCAGGCGTCCCCAGTGGAGTCCCCCCTTACATCAGGCGTCCCCAGCAGAGTCCCCCCTTACATCAGGCGTCCCCAGCGGAGTCCCCCCTTACATCAGGCGTCCCCAGTGGAGTCCCCCCTTACATCAGGCGTCCCCAGTGGAGTCCCCCCTTACATCAGGCGTCCCCAGTGGAGTCCCCCCTTACATCAGGCGTCCCCAGCGGAGTCCCCCCTTACAACAGGCGTCCCCAGCGGAGTCCCCCCTTACATCAGGCGTCCCCAGCGGAGTCCCCCCTTACATCAGGCGTCCCCAGTGGAGTCCCCCCTTACATCAGGCGTCCCCAGTGGAGTCCCCCCTTATGTCAGGCGTCCCCAGCGGAGTCCTTCCTTACATCAGGTGTCCCCAGCGGAGTCCCCCCTTACATCAGGCGTCCCCAGCGGAGTCCCCCCTTAACCAGGTGTCTCCTGTCTCGACCGTCATTACTGTTTCCCCTTCCCCGAGGGGGAACAAAATAGAGGCGGAGCCGACCGCGTGGCTGCACAAAAAATTAAGCTGTGGCGCCGCCCACCCCCGCCCCTTTCCATTACAGACAGACCTGCAGCGGGGCGGGGCGGGGGGGTGGCCGGCCGGCCAGCCAAAACACGGATGTAGTACAATAGAAGATAAAGCTGCTGCGGCGCCGCCCACCCACGGGGAGACGCGGGGTATGGGCGGCGCCGCAGCAGCTTTATTTTCTATTGTACTACATCCTGGTTTTGGTCTTCTTTAAAATGGCGGCCGGCGGAGACATTGTCTCCGCCGGCCGTGGACCTCTAGCGGCGGCGGCCCGCGGCGGCCAAAGTCGTGGAAACCGGGAAAAAACGGATTGGCCGGGACATTGGCCGGGACAAAATAAATCCGGGAAAAGGGTTTGAATCCCGGGAATGTCCCGGCCAATCCGTGACTGTTGGCAACTATGTGATCATTGTATATAATGCATGTATTGCTGAATATGTGCATATATGTATAAGTGATTGATACAGCACGTTAGCACCTTATTTTGCACAGTGTGTATTTATAAGGAAGCGCAGCATATATCAGATGATTATAAACACAAGCGTAAATTTCACCACTAATGCTGCAGCATCCTTAATTTGGGCAAACTTCCGTTTGTTTTTTTATTTCACATCCACAGTAGATGTTTTTTTTTTTTTTAACACTTTGCCTGAGTGATACTTAAAACACAAGCCTTTTAACCACTTCAGCCCCGGAAGATTAGGCTGCTCAATGACCAGAGCATTTTTTACAATTTGGCACTGCGCTGCTTTAACTGGTAATTGCGCGGTCATGCAATGTGGTACCCAAACTAAATTTGCGTCCTATTTTTCCCACATGTAGCACTACACCCGAAGAAACTGCTGATTCAGATGTTGTGTCTACATTCTGCCTATCAACCCCAAGAACTTGGCTCGAACCCCTCCCTTGGCACAACTGCTTTGCACAGATATTGTGGGACCCACTGGTGTGATGGGAGCCACAATAGTATCACACAATAGTAATACAGTAAATAAAACCATTACCTGATCATGGCACTTAATCAGTAGGGCGATAGATAACTCCACACAGTTATCTGCTATATCAAAAATCAAAGTTTTCTTAGTATTAAAAGTGGCAAATTAAGACAGCATTACAGTTGACTGGTGCAGGGCCCTGCAGAGTCAATCATGTGAATAGGACAATGGTATACACAACATTAAAGTGAATGTAAACCCACTCTCATCCTTTCTAAACTACTGCCATAGTGCTGATCTATAAGGATATAGATGCCTCATGCATGTATCCTTACCTGTCAAATGTCTCCCCTCTGTCTGTTATGAGACCTGAAAAACTGCAGATTCTGTGGGTGGATCTGTTGTCTGGAGCTCGGTGGGTGGAGTCGTGATGTCAGTAGACTCCCCGTTCACCTCTGCACTCCCCTTGTCAACATGCATTTTCTCATGTGTATTCTTTACACTGAACTTCTGCTATGATCACTAACATCCAGTCAAAATCCAGAAAAATAACCACATGACTTCAGAGAAGGAGTGGGGGTGGGAATTAAAAAATAATGCCTGTCTCAGGCTTAGTGCATGAGATATGTAAATAACCTGTCATTCATGGCAAGGGGGCGGAAAGGACAAAAGTACTCCTGTTTGTCCGTTTATCTCACTGAAAAAAGAAAAGAGGATTGCTCAGAGCTGGATTAACTCTTTATGGCAAGACTGGGCACAGATGATAGGAAATCTTAAACACTACATTGTGACAGCAAAAAAAATAAAAATTCGGATTTACATCCACTTTAATGTCTATTCTCTATGTATAAAAGATCTGTGCTCACAAGCTCCCCCTAGCGGGCAGTACCACCCTGTATCCCAGGCAGTACCACCCTGTATCCCATCACTATAAGTTATAGTCAAGCCTGGCTAAGATCAGTGTACAAGTTCCTCAGTGGTAGGAGTCTTCGCTAGCAAACGTTGGTGCACATACTATTTGTAATCCAAAGGGTGTTGAAGAAAAACGGAAGTCCCGCAATGCTTTTGGGAGTGTGTAACTCTAAGGCGGTGCAAATGCCAACTTTAAACTGCACACTACCACACGATGCACTAAGTTCTGGTATGTGGCGCACTATTCTAGTTGTGGTGTGCCTTAACAGTCACAGGCCTAAACAATAGTTAATAAATCCTGGGCAGGTGCCCGCTCACCCAAATAGGCCTAGACCGCTGCTGATGCTCCAGTACACGATTCCTCCGCTGTCCCGGTCTTCCGTCCCTCACTCCGCCGTACGAGATGTCTGTGAGAGGAAGATGTCTGGACACTCTGGAACGTCGGCTGGGCTTCCCAAAGGAGGATTCTTATCTCTTTAGCAGGCAGGCCTCTCTGACAACAGTAGGCCCAGGCTATGAGGCCTACACACACACAACAGGCCTCACCACGCTCCTCTTGCTAGCAGGGCGATGTCCAGAGAGACCCTCCGTGACTCCTCCTCTCCTTTAAGTAGACAGTCCCAGAAGGCCAAGCGACGAGGCAATGCACTTTGGGAGTACAGCTACACTGTGGGTACTATAGTCTATTCACTACCCATGGCAACGGAGTCTCTTTCTCCCTGTACCACGAGTTCCAGCATGCCTTGCTTTGATATCATTAAACAAACGGGTTGATACAACATAACTGAACACCGGAGGGAGCTAGGTTCCTTCTTGTTTGTCAACTGTAGTCTATATCTACATAGGAAATGGGAACCTTGCTACACACAAATAGAGCTTTCTTTTGATGGTATTTGAAAGCCTCTGCGATTTTTTATTTTTTGCAATATAAAAGGAAAAAGACCGAAAATTTTGAAAAAATATATATATTTTCTACTTTTTGTTATAAGAACAATCGAATAAACGAAATTTTAGTCATACATTTAGGCCAAAATGTGTTCAGTCACATGTCTTTGGTAAAAAAAAATGTCAATAAGCGTATATTTATTGGTTTGCGCAAAATTTATAGCGTCTACAAACTAGGGTACATTTTCTGAAATTTTCGCAGCTTTTAGTTTATGACTGCCTATCTCATTTCTTGAGGTGCTAAAATGGCAGGGCAGTACAAAATCCCACCAAATGACCCCATTTTGGAAAGTAGACACCCCAAGGAAATTGCTGAGAGGCATGTTGAGCCCATTAAATATTATATTTTTTATCCCAAGTCTGCTTCAGATTTTTTAAAGTTAATACGGAGATTCGAGAGTGCCCCGTATTTCTCAAATTCCCTCATCAAATTTGGAATCGTAATCAGGGGGTTGGTAAGGGTGAACAACATGTCGTCCGCGTAAGCCGAAATTTTACATTGAATATTCCCTATTTGAATCCCTAAAATATCCTGGTTCAATCGCACTGTGCTGAGAAACGGTTCCAATGACAGGGCGAAGAGGAGTGGAGACAGGGGGCATCCCTGTCTTGTCCCATTTGTAATAGGGAAGGGTTCTGATAATATTCCATTCGCCCGGACCCGAGCCGTTGGGCAGGAATATATAGCGGCAATCCACCGTAGTATCTTACTTCCGAACCCTCCGTGTTGAAGGACTGCCCGCATCCACTTCCAATTAACCCTGTCAAAGGCCTTCTCTGCGTCTGTATTCAAAAATACACATTGCGTCTGTGTTTTATTGGCTATCTGTAGAAGATTGATGACTTTCGTTGTGTTGTCACGAGCTTCTCTTGTGGGGACAAATCCCACTTGGTCTAGATGTATCAGATTTGGCACAAACTGTTGAATCCTATTCGCCAGAACCTTAGAGAACAATTTCAGATCTATATTTAACAAGGAAATTGGACGATAACTTCCGCATGCGGCTGGGTCTTTCCCCTCTTTTGGTATCACTGTGATATATGCTAATAGGGTATCTTTCGTTAAAGTAGCTGAAGACCCTAGGTCGTTGAAAAGCTTAACCATGTATTCAGATAGATAGGGAAATAGTATTTTATAATACAGGTATTGTGCCGTAAGGCCATCCGGTCCCGGGGCTTTCCCCAATTTCATAGAACCTACAGCTTCCTCTACTTCGTCTCTAGTTATGGGATCCTCCAATTTCTCTCTATCTATTTCTGAAAGTCTTGTCATTAATGACTCTGAGAGATAACAATCTATTTGCTCCTGCGTAGGAGGTTTACTCTCTAAATTATAGAGAGTATGGTAGAATTCTTGGAATTCTCTTACTATCTCCTGTGGTTTCGTTGCCTTCGATTTATTCGAGGAGATAATATGAGGTATATAATTACTTAACTTCTGTTCTTGTAAGGTTCTGGCCAGTAGTTTCCCACATTTATCCCCGGATTCGTATGAGAACTTCCTGCATTTCTGTAGGGCTGCTTTAGCTTTGTAGTAAAGAAGATCTGAGACTTGTGTTAGTTTATCAATGAGATTTCTCTCCAGTGATAATGAACGTGTCTGTTTATGTTTTGACTCTAGTCTAGCTAATTCCTCTAGTAAATTTTTTAACTGTTCTGTACGTTTCTTCTTGACCCATGTTCCATGTTTAATCAGCACTCCACGAATGACCGCCTTATGTGCTTCCCAGATGACTCCTGGGTCACAGTCTGGGGTATCATTAGTTTGGAAGTAAAATTGTATTTCTTTAATCACATCTTCCAGGATCTCTCTATCCTGTAGAAGACTTTCATTCAATCTCCATTGATTAAATCTGGTACGAGTGGGATCCTGTAATTCATAAGTCAAAAAAATAGGTGCGTGGTCTGACCACGTGATCACGCCGATTTTGGTCATTTTAACTGAGTGAAGTTGAGCGTGAGGAACAAGGAAATAATCTATCCGCGAGTATGTTTTATGGGGAGGGGAATAGAACGTATAGTCTTTTTCTTTAGGGTGGAACAGCCGCCATACATCAATCAGTTGATTTTTGTATAAAGTTTGGGCTACTCGATTTCGTGCTTTATGATGCTTTGCCAGGCTCTAACTGCAGCTGTCTTCAGTTGTTCTTTGTTTGTGGGTCTTACAGCCGTTAGTTTTGCCTTCAGCAAGTGAAATGCATGATCAATTAGGTTTAGATCAGACGATTGACTTGACCATTGCAGAATATTTCACTTATTTTCCTTCAAAAGCTCCTGAGTTCCTTTTGTAGTGTGTTTTGGATCATTGTCCATCTGTATTGTGAAGCGCAGTCCAATCAAATTTTCTGAATTTGGCTGAATCTGGGCTAACAGTATATCTCTGTCACGTACCTGGTGGAGATCGAGCTGTAGGGGGGGCTTCTCTTGCACCTCCTGTCCAACACCCCTGATAGTGGTGACAGGGAGTGAAGGACACAGAGTGGCACGAGGGCCGATGTAGCAGATGGCTCTGGCTGGGACCTGGCAGGAACCAGGTAGCTGGAGAGCGCTGGGCCAGAACTGAGAACAGGAGTTCCGTGTCGCTGGATCAGCAGCTGGAAGCGGACGTAAGCCAGTGGGTCAGCAACAGCCGGACAGAGCAGGTACCAAGACGTGAGGCAGAGGCAAAGACAGGACACAGGCCAGGTTCGGTACACAGTCGGGCAATGAGGCAGAGAAACATCAGGCAGAGGCGGAGTCAAGCACAAGCCGGGGGTTACAAGTAGGCAGGCAGAGGTCAAGAGGAAGGTCCAGGCAAGCCGGGTCAGGTTTACAGTAAACTGGTACAAATTAGGTAAGTCAGGCACTAGCTGAAAGATCACTCAGCAAAGTGGGCATGTCACTGGCAGGTTTAAGTAGGCAGACCGGCGCCAACGTGTGCCAACGCACGCATGCGCCAAAACAGGTCCTTTCTTGTACATTTCTTGGAAAGTGCATGTCTGCGCATGGCTGCTTGCTTGTTCTTCGGGTTTCTCTTACATTGCCCCCCCAATAGGCAACCTCCGGATGCCCATTCGTAACATCTTATCGGGGTGAGCCTGGAAGAAAGTCCGTATTAGTCTCTTGGCGTGGAGATTGGATTCTGGTTCCCAGGAATTGTCTTCGGGTCCATAGCCTTTCCACTTAATTAAATACTGAACGGTGCCCCCTCATTTTCTGCAATCTACAATTGTCTCAACTTCATACTCTTCGTTGCCGTTGATCAAAGTAGGTGCTGGTGGGCCCGACTCACGATCAGGGAAAGGGTCTGGTCTAGCGACCTTTAGCAAGGACACGTGAAAGACCGGATGGATCTTATAAGTTGCAGGAAGCACAAATTCGTAGGCCGCTGGGTTGATCTCCCTTTTGACTGGAAATGTGCCAATATATCTGGTACCCAACTTTTTAGATGGACAGGATAATCTTAGATTGGCAGTGGACAACCATACCTTGTCCCCCACTTGAAGTTTCAGGTCTCCTCTCCTCTTCTTATCAAAAAATGTTTTGTTATCCCGTTGAGCCCTAGAAATGGCATCTTGTAACACTTTGTAATTTGATTGGAGATCACTTACTCTTTCCTAGACTGCAGGGACCGAGGAATCAGGTAAGGTGTCGGGTAAGAAAGCTGGGAAATATCCGTAATTTGCGAAGAACGGGGCTTGTTCTGTGGCTGAATGAACTACATCGTTGTAAGCAAACTCTGCCAGAGGTAACAGTGAGGCCCAGTCATCTTGTGTAAAGCATGAGAAGCACCGAAGGTTCTGCTCTAGGGTTTGATTTGTTCGCTCAGTTTGGTCATTCGTCTGGGGATGGTAAGCTGATGAGAAGCAAATTTCGATCTTCAGAACCCTACAGAGATCTCTCCAGAACTTGGACGTGAACTGCACTCCTCTATCGGAAGTGATGCTGCTAGATACCCCGTGAAGCCTGACCACTTCTTTGATGAAAGTATGGGCAATCTCCATTGCTGAAGGGGTTCCCAACATGGGAATGAAGTGCGCCATCTTTGTGAGTCTGTCCACGACTACAAAGATGGTAGTGAAACTTTCAGATGGGGGAAGTTCAACGATAAAATCCATATCAATCATTTGCCAGGGTCTCTTGGGAATCGGCTATGGTCTCAGTAGACCCCAGGTCTTGGTCTTGTCGTTCTTGTTTCAAACACAGACCCCACAGGTACTCACATAGTCTTTACAGTCAGTTCTAAGACTTTGCCAAAAAAGGAGCGTTGCACAAGTTCTGTAGTTTTGGTTACCCCAAAGTGTCCTGCAAAGGGGTGGTTGTGGCATAGGCTGAGGATCTTAGGGCGCAGACTTGGGGGAACAAACACTCTCTGGTTGAACCGGAATAGTCCTTCTTGTTCCTGGAGGCAAACACCAGATGGCAGGACGTCCCTTGTAGAAGCTTGCTTGAGCTGGGTGATCAGATCTGTCTGTAACAGCAGAAAACTCTGGGCAGGTAAAATTGTGTCTGCTTGATAGTGCTCTTCTCCTTCCTCTGGGTACATGCGGGAAAGCGCATCAGGCTTGACATTCTTGGTACCTGGCCTATAGGTTATATGAAAGGAGATGCGGGAGAAGAATAGTGCCCATCTGGATTGCCGGGGTCTCAGTCGTTTGGCAGTCCTGAGATACTCGGTTTTTGTGATCAGTAAAGATCAAGATGGGGTGAGCAACTCCCTCCAGCAGATAACGCCATTCTTCTAAGGCTGTCTTAATGGCCAGTAATTCCCTATCTCCTACATCTAGGGATGAGCCGAACACCCCCCCCGTTCGGTTCGCACCAGAACATTCGAACGGACCGAAAGTTCGCGCGAACGTTAGAACCCTATTAAATACAATGGACGCGAACTTTTGAAATCGAAAGTGCTAATTATAACGACTAATATGCATGTTATTGTCCTAAAAAGGGTTTGGGGGGGGGGCGTGGCTTGGCACGCAACGGGTATGGACGCTTGCTGAGTGAGCTCTGAGACACACACGGCCTGCACCTGCTTAAACATCCGACTCAGCGATCTCAGATGCCGGGCAAGCGGCTATATAACACCCCACACCCGCGTACGAGGAGAGGATCCACTGCTGCCTCCTCGGGGAATATAGCTGACCTCTTTAATCCTAAATCCGGAAGCCGCGGTAGCGGGGAGAAATCCAAGATGGCGCCGTTACACCATGAGGAGGAATACAGTGAGGACTCCCAGTCTGCCCCGGAGGACTCAGGTAAGGGGAAAGACAGAGCTGACCATCCCCTTACATTTGCGGACATGTCGGTGATAGCGGCGGACATTAAATCCACGTTTTCCACCGCCATTACGGACCTAAAATCTAATCTGCTGGCCCTTAATGAAAAGATGGCGGTGACAGAGGCAGCGGGCAGGAATAGGGATAAAGCCATCCGCAGACTAGAGACTGCTAGTATGTCGCATAACAGCCACTTTATTGAAGTGAATCGACGTCTGGAAGATTTGGATAACAGGGGGAGGAGGAATAATATACGTGTGAGGGGTATCCCTGAGTCGGTCGAGCCCATCCAGATCATCCCGGCCCTGAGGAGGCTGTTTAATACCCTGCTTGAGAGACAGGAGGATATGGAGATAGAATTCGTCAGGGCTCACAGAGCACTCAGACCGAAGGGACCCGACAATGCACCCCCACGGGACATTATATGCTGCCTTCAGAGCTTCCCTCTCAAGGAAGACATTATGCGCAGAGCAAGGGGAAACGATCAGATTGTTTTCAATGGAGCTATCATTATGCTCTTTCAGGATCTCTCCCAAATTACTTTGAAGAATCGCAGAGCCTTGCGCCCCTTGCTGGACAAACTAAGGGAAAGGGAGCTGCGATACACCTGGAGATTTCCCTTTGCGTTGACAGTGACACACAATGGACGCCAGCATGTATTGCGTGAACCTGATGATCTTCCAGACTTCTGTGATGCCCTAGACCTTGAGCGTGTTCTTGTCCCGGATTGGTACGCAGAATTCCAAGACCCACCGAGAGATGGATCACCTCCGAATTCCCCTTTCTCCACTCCTGATAAACGACCCTCCAAGAAGCAAAAGCCATACCGCGCAGGAGGTTCAAAAGTGGGAACACCACGATCCGCCAGAGATGACCGCAGAGGATCAGCTGCAGATTGACATGGATCTAAATAGACCGGCTAAGATGCTGACTTAACTGTTAACTTTTTTTTTTTTTTTTTACCTGTTGGGTCCGATCAGTTTCGGTCTGGCTATGCGATAGGTTTGACAGGATCTTTGGGGCCATATCGCTCCAACTCTGATGTGAACCGGGGTTATCCATGTTCGCTGCTACACAACCCCCCCTTCCCCCCCCTTCCACACCCCTTCCCCCTACTCCCCCAATCCCCTACCTTTTCTCTCCCCCCCCTACTTTCATGTACTCCCCTCCACCTTTCCCATTCCACCTCCCTATCCTCTCTCATCCCCCCCCCACCTTCTTGTCTTGCCTCCCCCTCCCTTCCCACTCCCCCCTTCCTTTCCCCCCCCCTCCCTTTCTCCCCCCCGCCCTAATGATCTAAAGGAGGCTTCTATGACCCTAGATGAGAGATCCACTCTCCTCAGCTCTCCTCCACATCCTTCCACTTTTTTTTTTTTTTTTTTGTTGATTAGCTTTTCAAAATGTGCCTCTTAGCTCTCAACAGCATTGGACAGTGGAAGCATTGGGGATCGTGAACGGAAGTGGGCTACAAATCCCACCATGAGAATGGACTCTAAATGAGAGACATGCTATCATGAGATGTTAATATGAGAGGCTGGGAACATGCGCTGGTTGGAGGATGTTCCTCCCGTACCTCCTAAACAGGGATCTGGAAGGGAAGGGGGATACCCTTCCTGTAGAAGAAAAGGTCATGTCTATCATAGTAATTGTACATCAGGGGCCTACTTACGAGTTAATATGAGTTAGGATGTTTATCTGTTCAGATTACATAAGCTTCCGAGTGCAGGCTGTGTGTGTGTTGTGTTGCACTTCACTACTAATTACATTTGGAAGAGGCTAGTGACTATCTGTTTATCGGTTGTTAGTCGCCTCCCTCTACCCCCACAGATTAGTGCATCTGTCCCTGTTCATTGGGGGTGGATGCACGGAACTACTCCTTAACCAGGATACATAGTTGTACCTGGTGAGGGATTTCTATTGTTGTCTCCGATATCTTTTCCTCTTTATCTTTACCTATCCTTTTCTCTTTATAATCTTGAGTGCCCTCCTGTGGTTGTAAACGATTTGATTCTCACGTCCTTTGCACAGTTTTGTTTTATAGGTGCCCTCTGGATTATCTCGCTCTGGGTCCTTATCATGGCTTATTCAGACCTCGGCCGGGGTCCCTCCGTGATCTCCCATAATGTCAGGGGTTTGAACGTACCTGAAAGACGCTCAACGTTGTTGAGAGAATTAAAAAAAGGTAGGCCGCACTTTGTGTTCCTACAGGAAACCCACTTTAAGACACACCATGTGCCTAAGCTGACAGACGCCTTCTTTACAGAGGCCCATCATGCAACCTGTGATGATTCCAGAGCTAGGGGGGTGTCCACTTTAATCAGCAAAGAAGCTCCTTTTGCTCTGCAGGAGAAGCTTTTAGATCCTAAAGGCAGATTTGTTTTTCTGAAAGGCATCTACCATAATACCCCACTGACAGTGGCCAACGTCTACTTTCCCAATAGAGCCCACATATCTTTCTGCCAACGTATGACGCAGGAATTAATGGGTTTCACGTCAGGTTGCCTGATCCTTGGGGGAGACTTCAACGTACCCCTAAACCCCATAGCTGATACGTCTAATGGGAAGACTTGCCTGTCATATAGGATACTGAAAAAACTTAAATCCATGTTCCACTCCCTGCAAGTGATAGATACATGGCGGTTCAAACATCCTGGAGGACCGAGACTATACTTTCTTCTCACCTCCACATAATAGGCACTCCCGCATTGACTATCTATTTATCTCGCAACGAGACCTGACGTTTGTTACTGAGGCTCACATAGGCATACAATCCTTCTCGGACCACGCCCCGATCTCCCTATCCCTGAAGGTTGCCCCTCCTAGATCTTACACTGGATCATGGAGACTGAATGCGTCACTCCTGACTGATCCCCTGCTGTTGCCCACCTTGACCTCCTTCCTGACCGATTTCTTTCATCGTAACACGACCCCAGATGTAGACCCTATGGCAATTTGGGAGGCACATAAATGTACATTGAGGGGAGAACTTATCAGACTGGGTGCCCATCGCAAGAGGGAAAGGAACAAAAATATTAAAAACCTTTCGGAACGAATAAGATACCTAGAAAACCTACATAAACAATCCCTCAGCGTTCAAACAGCAACCGAACTTATAGAAAAAAGGAAGGCCCTTCAACAGCTCTTTGAGGATAAATCAAGGAGGCTTTTGTTTTTTAAGAAAAGGATTTATTATGAATCCGGCAATAAGACTGGTAAACTACTAGCCAGGGCCCTGAAGGAACAGTCGGCAAAAAATTTTATTCATGGCGTCAGGGGGGCGGATGGCAAAATGGAGGTCTCGGTAGAGGCAATTTCTAAACATTTCCATGAATTTTACACGAAACTCTATAACCTTCCACCCCGTCACAAGTCGGCGGATATGGGAGGTGAGAGGTCACAGATCATACGGGACTACCTTAACAGAAGCGGCTTGCCTGCCCTGCTGGACTCAGACGCTTCGCTTCTGGAGGAACCGTTGACTAATGCAGAAATTAAATTGGCCATTAAACAACTTAAATCTGGGAAGAGTCCAGGACCCGATGGGTATACCTCTATCTATTATAAGACATTTGCCCACATTCTGGCAGACCCCCTCAGAGCTGCATTGGATTCCATGTCAGTACCCAGGAAGGTCACCCCAGACTTTCTGTCTGCTCATATTACAGTAATACACAAAGCGGGAAAAGACCCCGCTGATTGCGCCAGTTATCGCCCCATCTCCCTATTGAACCTGGACGCCAAGGTCTATGCTAAGATACTGGCGTCCAGATTGAGTCCCTTGTTGTCGGCCCTGATCGGACCAGACCAGGTAGGTTTTATGCCGGGTCGTGAAGCTAAGGATAATGTCATAAAGGCCTTGTTACTGACTCAGGCGGCTAGTGTGGGGAACTTGGAAGGCCTTCTCCTCTCCACGGATGCGGAGAAGGCCTTCGACAGGGTGGCATGGGACTACATGATGGCTGTCTGCGCTAAGGTGGGATTGGGGCCGCACATGTTGGCCAGGATATCCGCACTATACCAGTCACCCACAGCGAACCTTAAGATTAATGGTACGCTATCGGAAAAGGTCCTGATAGCCAATGGCACGAGACAGGGATGTCCACTGTCCCCCCTCCTGTTCATCCTGTCCCTAGAGCCCTTCATTAGGATTGTCAAGGCGAACACGGACATTCGGGGCTTCATGGTTTCAAACAAGGAATACAAAGTTGCTGCTTATGCAGATGACTTACTCTTTTTCCTGACTAACCCAATTATCTCATTACCCAACCTGATGAGGGAATTTGACCTTTATGGTTATATGTCTAACCTAAAGATAAACTACACCAAGTCGGAAGCCCTGAATGTCTCTTTGCCGGAGACACTTCTTGACCAGGTCAAGGTGACCACTTCATTTAGATGGGAGCCTAAGGCCTTAACGTACCTGGGAGTTTGGCTCACTCCGAGACTTTCAGATATATTCGCTTGCAACTTTCCCAGATTCCTCGCGACTGCCAGGGAGGACCTGGCCAGATGGCGTTCAGGCTATTTTTCCTGGTTTGGTCGAGCAGCCATAATCAAAATGACACTTCTACCTAGATTGCTCTATCTACTACATGCTCTTCCCATTAAAATCCCTGCATCCTTTTTCGCTACGCTCAAATCAATCCTACTTAAGTTCCTTTGGAACGAACAAAAACCCAGGATTAGATATTCCCTCTTGATGAAGCCCAAGGAACTAGGAGGTATGGGGATACCAGACTTTAAAGCCTATTATCAAGCTACCCACCTGACCAGAATAGTGGACTGGCACTGCCATGGCACAGCGAAAGACTGGGTCTTTCTAGAGGAAGCTATGAGCCCAATCCCCCTGAGGTTTGCCCCCTGGATTCCGTGGGGGAGTCACCCACCCAGTCTTAGACGGCAACACATAACTGGGTGTACGCTAGAAATCTTCCACAAACTCTCAAGGTCCACAAATATCTCTTCCCAACCAGGCCCTTTGACGCCATTGAGGGACAACCCGGACTTTACACCCGGTATGCGTAATCGTAGCCTTCAATCTGGGAATCACCCGGGCCCGCTTCTGGTGAGAGACTGTTTCTCTGATGGGAGGGTAATGGAATGGTCTACTCTCAGGAACCAAATTAACGATTTGCACTTACCCTTTTGGACCTACTTCCAAATACGCAGTTATCTGGGGAGACAGACTGATAGGAACAACCTTCACAGACCCCTCACGGCTCTGGAATCTATTTGTTTGGAGGGCACGCGTTGTCTTAAAACCACCTCCTTGGCTTATGGGTGGCTGCAGGGCTCTGGGGGCCGGGAATCGGATGGACTCAGAGTGAGGTGGTCCGAGGGGTTACAGATGGAGATCACCACTAAACAATGGAGACAGGCATGTATCCTGGCACATAAATGCTCTATAAGCACTAAAACTCAGGAAACGGCCTACAAACTCATGACACATTGGTACAATACCCCGGCCAAGATACACGGTTGGAACCCCTCGATACCTGACACTTGCTGGCGATGCCAGGGAGATGGGGGCACTCTACTCCACATTTGGTGGCAGTGCCCACTAATTATTGGATTTTGGGACAAAGTGGTCTCTCTGATTAAACACATCACTGACACCAGAATCACCCTGAATGCTGCTGCCTGCCTGCTCCACATCACTGATGTCTCGATGGGGACCTATAAGGGATCCTTGACGAGACATCTACTGAATGCGGCCAAGTCCCTTATCCCGCTACACTGGAGGTCCCAGAGGGTTCCGTCCGTGGCGGATTGGCTGAACAGGGTCTCAGAAATACATAAAATGGAAGAGACCCTGACTCAAACGAATGACATAGTGGACAAATTCCACAAAACATGGCAACCTTGGATACTTTTTAAGTACTCAGCTGCCTTTACAGACATAGTACCTTAGAGATCATCCTTCGATATAATGGGAGGCTAGGGCGCGAGCAGCCACGGATTGGGCACCTTCTATTGCTGCTTTCTCTTCTCTTTTCTCTTTTTTTTTAGAACTTCACTCTAATTTTCCAGATATCTAGACTGTTCTTTTTCTTTGTCATTATCTATATTCTACACAGTTCTATTTACAGTTGCAAGTCGCCACTATGTATTTAGTAATTTCACGTAGCGGGTCACCCTTAGGGGGATAACAGTAAAGAATTGATGTAATCAATGTGTACTACCACAGGGCAGAAAAGTGCTTCCAGCGGAATAGACTGCACCGTTTATATATATATATATTTTTTTTTTTTTTTTTTTTTTTTTTTTTTTTTTTTTTTTTGTGCGGTTGGAAGCTGATGGCCCGATTTAAACGTTCTAGTTTGCTAAAATACCTGTTATGTGATACTTTGTATGAGTTACTATGTTACTTACATCTGCAGTTGCACCTACATATGATGGCTCACACTTGTCAACTTTATGATGTGTTTCAATAAACGTGAAATGTTAAAAAAAAAAAAAAAAAAAAAAAGGGTTTGGGGACCCGGGTTCTGCCCCAGGGAACATGTATTAATGCAAAACGAAGTTTTAAAAACAGCCGTTTTTCGGGAGCAGTCATTTTAACCACTTCCTACCGGGTCATAGTCATATGACGCCGGCAGGAACCCTCCCTCCCTCTGGGCGGGCGTCATATGACGTCCTTTTTTCCCGGCCGTCTATGGGGCACACGCGCCGCCGGTGGCGCGCACACCCACGGCACCGCTCGTGACCCGGTTCGCGTGCCCGGCGGCCGCGATGTCCGCCGGGCACCCGCGATTGCCCGCGATCATGGCAGGAGTGTGGATCTGTGTGTGTAAACACACAGATCCACCTCCTGTCCGCGGTGAGGAGACCAATGTGTGTTCCCAGTACAGAGGAACACAGATCGGTCTCCTCACCTTGTGAGTCCCCTCCCCCTACAGTTACAATCACTCACTAGGGAACATATTAACCCCTTGATCGCCCCCTAGTGTTAACCCCTTCCCTGCCAGTCACATTTACACAGTAATCAGTGCAGTTTTATAGCACTAATCGCTGTATAAATGTGAATGGTCCCAAAAACGTTTCAAAAGTGTCCGATGTGTCCGCTGCAATGTCACGGTCACAATAAAAAATCGCAGATCGCCGCCATTACTAGTGAAAAAAAATAAAAACAATAAAAATGCCATAAATCTATCCCCTATTATGTAGACGCTATAAATTCTGCGCAAACCAATCAATATACGCTTATTGCAAAAAAAATTACCAAAAATATGTAGAATACGTATCGGTCTAAACTTAGGAAAAAAATTGTTTTAAAAAAAAAAAATTGTGATATTTATTAAATCAAAAAGTAAAAAATATTGCATTTTTTTCAAATATGTCGCTCTTCTTTTGTTTATAGCGCAAAAAATAAAAACCGCAGAGGTGATCAAATACCACCAAAAGAAAGCTCTATTTGTGGGGGAAAAAGGACGTCAATTTTGGTTAGGTTCAACGTCGCACGACCGCGCAATTGTCAGTTAAAGCGACGCAGTGCTGCATCGCAAAAGTGCTCTGGTCAGGAAGGGGGTAAATTCTTCCGGGGCTGAAGCGGTTAATGATGCATAAAGTGAAAAAAAAAGTCAAATATTCCTTTAAATATTGTACCTGGGGGGTGTCTAAAGTATGCCTGTGAAGTGGCATGTGTTTCCTGTGTTTAGAACTGTCCCTGCACAAAATGACATTTCTAAAGGAAAAAAAGCCATTTAAAACTGCTTGCGGCTTTAATGTAATGTCTGGTCCCGGTAATATGGATGAAAATCTTTGAGAAAAATGGCATAGCTACCCCATCACCCCCCCCCCTACCCCAGCCCATTACCAGCCCCTTTGGGTCTTGTATGGATATTAAGGGGAACCCCGCACACAAAATAAAAAAGGACCTATATACTCTGAACAGCAGTATACAGGCGGTGCAAACAAGACAGGGACTGTAGGTTTGTTCTTAAGTAGAATCAGTTTTTTAATTTTGAACAGGTAAATTGTTTAAGTGTAGCTCCAGCCAGCTTTTTGGAAAACATAGGGAAGGGTTATCACCCCTGTAACATTTGTTTTGCTGTCTGTGCCCCTGTTCAGAACATTTCACCTCACTTTCCGTCCCAATGACAACTGTTTTTGAAAAGTGGGGTTTTTATTGAAACAAGGATTGGTGATAAAGCATCAGTAGAGAGGAGACACCTTTTTCCAATATTAACTCTTACAGGAGAGAATTTCCCTTCCTAGGGGTAGATTTCCTCTCACTTCCTGTTGTCTTCCTGTTGTCTCCTTCCTTTTGCAAGTAGGAGTCGTTTGTAAGTTGGATGTTTGAAAGTAGGGGACCGCCGTATAAACTCCGCTGAAATTTGCCCCTTAGATGTTGGTGTTGCCACAACACTGTGAGCCCTCACAGTTACTCTTGGTGGGCGCTGGAACGCCCTGCTGTGAACTATTATATCAGGAATTGTAATTACATGCCATTGTTGAACAGTGGTAGGAAAAATTGGGCCTTTGGTGGTGGTGCTGGTGCTACAACACTGTCAGCCCTCACAGTTACTCTTGGTGGGCGCAGGAATGGGCCCTACTGTAAATTATTAGATCAAGAATTGTAATTGCATGCCCCTGTTGAAGAGGGGCAGAAAAATTGGGCCTTTGGTGGTGGTGGTGGTGGTGGTGTTGCCACAACACTGTAAGCCCTCACAGTTACACTTGGTGGGCGCAGGAATGGGCCCTGCTGTGAATTATTAGATCGATAATTGTAATTACATGCCCCTGTAGAACAGGGGCTGAAAAATTGGGCCTTAGCCACTGGTGCCACAACACTGCAACCCCTCACAGATACTGTACTTGGAGCACAGCAATGAGCCCTGTTGCAAAGTATTGCATCAAAAATTGTAATTACACGCCCCTTTTAAACAGGGGCAGAAAAATTGGGCCTTAGGCACTGGTGCCACAACACTGCAACCCCTCACAGATACTGTACTTGGAGCACAGTAATGAGCCCTGTTGCAAAGAATTGCATCAAAAATTGTAATTACACGCCCCTGTTAAACAGGGTCTGAAAAATTGGGCCTTAGGCACTGGTGCTGGTGCCATGACACTGCAACCTCTCCCAGATACTCTAGTTGGAGTGCAGGAATGAGCCCTGCTGCAAAGCATTGCATCAAAAATTGTAATTACATGCCCCAGTTAAACAGGGGCTGAAAAATTGGGCCTTAGCCACTGGTGGCGGCACCCAGAAACAAAAATGTTCTTCCAAGCTATGATCATGAATCGGATCATTGAGGAGGAGGAGGATAGTCAGTCAACATAACAGGACAGTCACTCAGCATCAGCATCAGTCTTGAAGGGATGTGACATTTAAAAATAAATTATTCTGTTATATCAGCTTCAGGTGCTTGGTAGCTGGTGGTGATCCAAGACTGGTTCATCTTTATGAAGGTCAGTCGATCAACCGAGTCGGTGGACAGGCGCACCCTGTGATCCGTGACAAAGCATCCAGCAGCACTGAATGTGCGTTCCGAAAGAACGCTGGATGCAGGACAGGCCAGTAGCTCAATTGCATACTGTGCAAGCTCTGGGCAGTGATCCATCCTCAAGACCCAGTAAGCCAGAGGATTTTTGGTGGGAAAGGTGTCCAAGTCTGACCTTGCCCCTAGGTATTCCTGCACCATGTATATCAGACGCTGGCGATGGTTGCTGGAACCGATCATACCTTCGGGCTGCGGACTAAAGAATTGTCTGAACGCATCGGTCAGAGGGCCACCTTCCCCACCGCTCCTTCTTTGACTGACCGAAGCCTCAGCAACTCGTTGTCGAGGACCAGGAGTTTGTAACCTCCCAGTCTCTGGGAACGCGTTGCACAGACCTTTCTACAAGGCCTCCCGGAGTTGTCTCATCCTCTGCTCCCTCTGCGATGGTAAGATAAGGTCTGCAACCTAACCCTTGTACCGTGGATCAAGGAGAGTGGCCAGCCAGTAATGGTCCCTCTCCTTGATCTGAAGAATACGAGGATCCTTCCGCAGACTTTGCAGGATCAGGGAGGCCATGCAGCGTAGGTTAGCTGAGGCATTCGGTCCGGAGTCCTCTGGGTCACTAAGGACGACATGATCCGTAGCCACCTCCTCCCAGCCACGTACAAGTCCACGTGTTTCTTGGGACTGTAAATCATCCCTAAAAGACTGCTGCTGTTGATGCTGAGTGCCAGGCTTCACCTCCATGCTGACACAATCCTCCTCCTCCTCCTCTTCCTGTGGGATGGGTGGGACAGAAGGAACACTGTCTGGGTAAAGGGGGCCTTGAGAGGCAAGGAAGTCCTCCTCTTCCTGCCTCTGTTCTGCCTCAAGTGCCCTGTCCATTATTCCACGCAGCGTATGCTCCAACAGGTGGACAAGAGGTACAGTGTCACTGATGCATGCACTGTCACTGCTCACCATCCTCGTGGCCTCCTCAAATGGTGCCAGGGCAGTGCATGCATCCCTGATCATGCCCCACTGGCGTGGGGAAAAAAACCAGAGCTCCCCTGACCCTGTCCTGGTTCCGTAGTTGCACAGGTACTCATTGATGGCCCTCTGCTGCGTGGGCAGCCGCTGCAGCATGGCCAACGTTGAGTTCCACCTGCTGGGCATGTCACATATAAGGCAGTTCTTGGGCAGGTTCAACTCCTTTTGCAGCTCAGCCAGCCGAGCACTGGCATTATATGATCTGCGAAAATGCACACAGACTTTCCTGGCCTGCCTCAGGACATCCTGTAAGCCCAGGTACCTGCCCAAGAACCGCTGCACCACCAGGTTAAGGACGTGAGCCACACAGGGCACATGGATCAGTTGTCCCTGTCGGAGGGCAGAGAGGATGTTGGTGCCATTGTCGCAAACCACCATTCCTGCCTTAAGCTGGCGTGGCGTCAACCACCTCTCGGCCTGCCCCTGCAGAGCTGACAGAACCTCTGCCCCAGTGTGGCTCCTGTCCCCCAAACACACCAGCACAAGTACGGCATGGCATCTTTTTGCCTGCGTACTTGCGTAGCCCCTTGAACGCCTACGGAGCACCGCTGGTTCAGAGGACAAAGCACAGGAAGAGGCCATGGAGGAAGAAGAAGAGGAGGGGGTGGAGGAGAGAGGTGTGTCACAACCAGTAGTAGCATTTTGGAGGCGTGGCCGCGGAACAACCTCCAACGCTACTGCACCTTGTCCTGCATCCTTCCCAGCTGCCAAAAGAGTGACCTAATGGGCCGTGAAAGAAAGGTAACGTCCCTGTCCATGCCTGCTGGACCATGAGTCAGCGGTAATATGCACCTTACCGCTGACCGCCCTGTCCAGCGAGGCCAAGACATTGCCTTCCACATGCCGGTAGAGAGCCAGAATCGCCTTCCGTGAGAAAAAGTGGCGTTTGGGAACCTGCCACTGAGGAACCGCACATTGCATAAACTCACGGAAGGGGGCAGAGTCTACCAACTGAAAAGGCAGCAGTTGAAGTGCTAGCAATTTAGCCAAGCTAGCATTCAACCGCTGGGCATGTGGATGGCTGGGAGTGAACTTCTTTCGACGGTCCAGCAGCTGGGGCAGGGAAATTTGCCTGCTAGAATCGGACGTCGGTGTACTGCTAGCAGAGTGCCCGCAAATACTTGGCTGTGACACACCTAATTCTACACCTTCATTCCTCTCAGTGCAGGTTTCAGAGAGGACTGAAGGTATAGTGGGGTTGGAGATCCCAGCTGATGCGGAGCAAGGAGAGGTCCGCTTTGTTCTTTGGTGTGGGTCTTTAAGGTAGGCTTGCCAACGAGCTGCATGGTAGGTCAACATATGTCTGGTCAAGCATGTGGTGCCCAAGCGGCTGATGTTTTGGCCACGCGAGATACGCTTGAGACATATGTTGCAAACAGCAGCTGTGCGATCTGATGCACTCGACTCAAAAAAGGCCCACACCAAAGAACTTTTGGAATAACGGGCAGAGGCAGCGCCCTGCACAGGCGGAGCTCTGCGGTGTGATTCAGTCGGTGTGCTGCCCTTACGCTGGCCCCCGGAGGGCATCCTGCCTCATTGGAGATGTGCCTCCTCCTCATCCTCCTCCTCCTCTCTCCTATCAGGCACCCACGTGGAGTCAGTGACCTCATCATCCCCTCCCTCCTCA
Source organism: Rana muscosa (assembly GCA_029206835.1). Classification (NCBI taxonomy): domain Eukaryota; kingdom Metazoa; phylum Chordata; class Amphibia; order Anura; family Ranidae; genus Rana; species Rana muscosa. Next base: position 966,294,700 of record CM055118.1, read on the forward strand.
TCACTGGTACCAATCTGGCAGTATGCTGCAGCTGCTGGAACATGACTGCCAGATTTGTGTCCTTCTTGAGCATCCCCTCGCTCTGCTCTCACGCTACTGCCTTCCTCTAGCTGGGTATCATCTTCAGACCCTTCGAAACGCTGGGCATCCTCCTGGAGCATGTACCCAACACTGTGCTCAAACAGTTCTGGGGACTCCTCAGGAGGACATGGTTGGTCTAGGGAAGGAGTGACTGATGATGACATTGAGGACACTTTGGCAGCTGCTTTGCCAGTACCCTGAGCCTGGGTGAGAGAGGATGAGGAGGATGAGGAGGGCTTGGTCATCCACTCTGCCAAGTCTTCGGCATGATGCGGCTCAACACGTCCAGCTGCCGAAAATAAGGACAAGCGTGTCCCATGGCCACGTGCTGATGACGATGCACCGCGTCCACGACCAGCACTGTTGTCTCTAGACACAGAGCCTGCTTGCCCTTTTTTATTGGCTCCTGACTGTCTGCCTCTGATTGTTTGCCTTCCAGAAATTCTAAAGGCCTGCAGGGAGATGGGAAAACCAGCCATAAGGGGTAGCTTCAGGTGTATATTTTGCAAGATGCACACTACGCCTGCTGTAAGTGCTGCAGATGCCTGCCTGTGTTACACAACAGGAAAACACAGCAATAAGGGCTAGCTTCTGGTGTATATTATGCAAGAAGCACACTACGCCCGCTGTAAGTGCTGCAGATGCCTGTTAGTGTAACACAAAAGAAAAAAAACTATGAGCAATAAGGGGTAGCTTCAGGTGTATAATGTGCAGGAGGCACACTACGCCCACTGTAAGTGCTGCAGATGCCTGCCTGTGTTACACAACAGGAAAACACAGCAATAAGGCCTAGCTTCAGGTGTATATTTTGCAGGAGGCACACTACGCCTGCTGTAAGTGCTGCAGATGCCTGCCTGTGTTACACAACAGGAAAACACAGCAATAAGGCCTAGCTTCAGGTGTATATTTTGCAGGAGGCACACTACGCCCGCTGTAAGTGCTGCAGATGCCTGCCTGTGTTACACAACAGGAAAACACAGCAATAAGGGCTAGCTTCAGGTGTATATTTTGCAGGAAGCACACTACGCCTGCTATAACTGCTGCAGATGCCTGCCTGTGTTACACAACAGGAAAACACAGCAATAAGGGCTAGCTTCAGGTGTATACTGTGCAGGAGGCTTAGCAAAAATATTACTGACACTGTCCCCTGCCTATCCTTCTCTCTCCCTGCACACAAGGTTTAGCAGAATATCACTGACACTGTCCCTGCCTATCCTTTTCTCTCCCTGCACACAAGGTTTAGCAGAATATCACTGACACTGTCCCTGCCTATCCTTCTCTCTCCCTACACACAAGGTAAATGAACAAATATCACTAACACTGTCCCTGCCTATCCTTCTCTCTCCCTGAACGGGAACACACTGTTCGACTCGAACACCGAGCTTATCCCTACCTACATCATAGTTCTTCTCCGCGGGGCTGAGTTTCCTGGAGAAGAAGGCAATAGGGTGTAACAGAGACTTTGTTCTGTGGCGTTATGACAAGATAGAGCCTATGGCATTCTCTGAGGCATCCACCTCAAAGACATAAGGAGATGCAGGGTCTGGATGCTGCAGGATAGGTGCTGTAGTAAACAAAGTCTTTAGCCGATCCAACGCTTCTTGGGCTGCAGGTGTCCACTGGAAACGGGTATTCTGCTTCGTGAGCTGGGTGACAGGAGAAATGATGGCAGAGAAATTTTTAATGAACTTGCGATAGAAGTTAGCAAACCCGATAAACCTCTGTGTACTTTTCCTGTCCGTAGGAGTGGGCCACTCAAGGATGGATATGACTTTTTGGGGATCCATGGAGATGCCTGATGTAGAAATAATGAGCCCCAGGAACTGAATTGTCTCTTTCTCAAACTCACATTTCTCAGCCTTTGCGTACAACCCATGATCTCTCAATCGGCCGAGAACTTTTTTAATGTGCTCACGGTGTGATGTGATGGAGGAAGAAAAGATGAGGATGCTGTCTAAATATACAATCAGGAATAGGTCAAGGAAGTCTCTGAAAATGTCATTAATGAAATGCTGGAAAGTGGCCGGAGCATTACATAAACCAAAAGGCATAACGAGGTACTCTTAGTATCCGAACCTAGTGCGGAAGGCCGTCTTCCATTCTTCCCCTTCTCGGATCCGCACCAGGTTGTAAGCACCTCGCAGATCAAGCTTGGTAAAGATAGTGGATGTTTTGAAGCGTTGGAATAGTTCCGGAACCAGGGGTAAAGGATATCTGTTTTTAACAGTAATCTAATTTAATTCCCTGTAATCGACACAGGGACGCAGGGTATGATCCTTCTTCTCCACTAAAAAGATTCCAGCGCCCGCAGGGGATGTGGAAGCCCGGATGAAGCCCTTCTTCAAGTTGTCATCGATGTACTGACGTAGAGCCTTAAGCTCTACTTTGGAAAGGGGGAAAATGCGCCCGAAGGGAATTTCAGCACCTGATAAAAGTTCAATTGGGCAGTCATAAGGGCGGTGAGGTGTCAGGATGTCCGCTTTCTGTTTATCAAAAACGTCCAGGTATTCGTGGTAGACTGCAGGTATGAGCTGTGAAACGGAAGGATCAGAATGCACCCCCAGAAGAGGTGTAGGTCACATGGAAACGGGATGCAGGCAGGATTGCAGGCAGTAGGTGGATGCAAAAGTCACTTCTCCGGTTGCCCAGTTTATCTGCGGATTGTGAGCTTGCAGCCAGGGTATGCCCAAGATGATGGGGAACAGAGGAGATGGAATAATGTCCAGGCTTAGAAATTCCCGATGACCAGGGTCAGATATGGCCAACAACGGTTGGGTCTCGTGCGTAATAGGCCCAGACCTGAGACGGGATCCATCGGCCAGATGTATGGCCAGCTGGTGTGCCTTTGCTTGCAAGAGAATTTGGTGGAGTAGGGCAAAGTCTTTATCCATGAAGCAGCTACAAGCACCGGAGTCCATTATGGCGGATACTTTGATGTTCCCTCCAGGGAACTGAAGTGAGAGGGACAGGGTAATATGAGCAGACCGCTTACCCGCTGAACAGTTAGCAAGATACATAGAAGGGATGGACTGAGTCTTTGCGGGCCGCACCGGGCAGTTCCGGAGATAATGTCCTGCCATCCCACAGTATAGGCATAAGTCCTTCTGCCGTCTTTGCAGCTTTTCTTCACTAGGAAGAGGAGAGTGAAAAAGTCCCAGTTGCATGGACTTTGCCTGCATACTTGTTGGAACAGTGATGGTGCCAGCCCTTTCAGTACTCCTTTCTCTAAACCTACGATCAAGCTGAATAGCAAGATAAACAAGGTTGTCCAGAGAGCTGGGAACCCCAACTCGGGCAAGTTCATCTTTAAGGCCTTCAGACAGGCCAAGGCGGAAATGATGCTGCAAGGCTGATTTGTTCCAACCTGTATCGGAGGCCCACAGGCGGAATTCTGCAGCATAGTCCTCAGCAGGTCGATGACCCTGTCGTAGGTTATGGAGGGCTGATACTGCAGTGACTGTACGCTGGGGGTCGTCGTAGAGCTGTCAGGAAAGGCTTCACCCGCTGGTGGTGCTGTTGGTCCTTTGGACTGCAGTACTAGTGTCCGCCAGCAGGTGTCCTCTTGCAGCCAATATCTTTGTTGGAGGATCTCACCTGCTGGTGGTAATGCATGATCCATGGACTGTAGTACCGGCGTCCACCAGCGGGTGTATTTCGGCAGTGTGGGGCTAGCAGCACTTCCTGCGGTCAGCTGTAACCTGAAGCCTGATTACAGACTTCCTTTAACCACTTAATGACCGCTCACTGTATATATACGTCGGCACAATGGCACCGACAGGCACAATCACGTAGAGTGTACGTGATTGCCTTTGTACAGTTGGGGGGTCCAATCGGACCCCCCTTCTGTACAGTGAGTGGTCGGAATTCGTTGGGGAGCGATCCGACATGAGGGGACGGTTGTTCGATTCCGGCCACCCCCCCGCGATCGCTCCTGGCGAATAGAAATGCCCCCTCTGTCTGTGTAATGTTTACACAGACAGAGAAAGCAGGAGGAAGTGATGTCATCTCCTGTGCGGCGCTCACATATACCGAGCGCCGTACAAGAGAAGACACACAGGTCAGTGCACAAACACTACACTAACACCAGCACACATAGGCACATAAATCGCCCCCCCAGGCCCCCCCAGATCACCCCCCAGCCCCCAGTCACAGTGTCACTGATTGCAGTGACCATTTATTAACTGATCACTGCAATCAGTGACATTTGTGACTGTAAAAGTGTCACTACATTTAGTTTTAGGTCCAGTGTAGCCCCCTAACCCCCCTAATAAAGGTTTAACCCCTTGATCACCCCCCAGAAAATCCTTTCACCCCCTAGCACCGCCGTCGCTAAGCGATCATTTTTCTGATCGCTGTCTTAGCGTCGGTGTTGCAGATCGGTACCCAGTAATTTTTGTTAGGTTCGCCGCAGGTTTTTATAGCGTCGGGTACCCCCATAAATTATCTAATAAAGGTTTAACCCCCTTGATCGCCCCCCAGGTAACCCTTTCACCCCCTATCACCACTGTCGCTAAGCGATCATTTTTCTGATCGATGTCTTAGCGTCGGTGATGCAGATCGGTAGCCAGTATTTTTTTTTTAGGTTCACCGCAGGTTTTTATAGCGTCGGGTACCCTCATAAATTATCTAATAAAGGTTTAACCCCCTTTATCGCCCCCCAGGTAACCCTTTCACCCCTATCACCACTGTCGCTAAGCGATAATTTTTCTGATCGCTGTCTTAGCGTCGGTGATGCAGATCGGTAGCCAGTAATTTTTTTTAGGTTCGCCGCAGGTTTTTATAGCGTCAGGTACCCCCATAAATTATCTAATAAAGGTTTAACCCCCTTGATCGCCCCCCAGGTAACCCTTTCACCCCCTATCACCACTGTCGCTAAGCGATCATTTTTCTGATCGCTGTCTTAGCGTCGGTGATGCAGATCGGTAGCCAGTAATTTTGTTTAGGTTCGCCGCAGGTTTTTATAGCTTCAGGTACCCCCATAAATTATCTAATAAAGGTTTAACCCCCTTGATCGCCCCCCAGGTAACCCTTTCACCCCCTATCACCACTGTCGCTAAGCGATCATTTTTCTGATCGCTGTCTTAGCGTCGGTGATGCAGATCGGTAGCCAGTAATTTTTTTTAGGTTCGCCGCAGGTTTTTATAGCGTCAGGTACCCCCATATATTATCTAATAAAGGTTTTAACCCCCTAATTGCCCCTAGTTAACCCTTTCACCAGTGATCATCATATAAGTGTTACGGGTGACGCTGGTTAGTTAGTTTGCTTTTTATAGTGTCAGGGCACCCGCCGTATATAACCCAATAAAGGTTTAACCCCCTGATCGCCCGGCGGGTGATATCAATTAGCTTTTAGCGTCAGAGAGGGTCTGCGTCACACCCCAGACAGCGTCAGGTTAGTGCCAGTAACGCTAACACCCACGCGTGAAGCATACACCTCCCTTAGTGGTATAGTATCTGAACAGATCAATATCTGATCTGATCAGATCTATACTAGCGTCCCCAGCAGTTTAGGGTTCCCAAAAACGCAGTGTTAGCGGAATCAGCCCAGATACCTGCTAGCACCTGCGTTTTGCCCCTCCGTCCAGCCCAGGCCACCCAAGTGCAGTATCGATCGATCACTGTCACTTACAAAACACAACACACATAACTGCAGCGTTCGCAGAGACAGGCCTGATCCCTGCGACTCCAGTGCTGTAGGAGGTGATTTCACCACCACAGTTAAAAAAAAAAAGCAAATATGCCGAAGCATTGGGGCAGCAGGGGCGGAGGAGTGATTTTGCTCCTAATGCCGCATACATACGGTCGAAATTCCGACGGAGGCTTGCCCGTGGAAAAGTCCGACCATGTGTGTGCGGCATAACTTTTTTGCGGGAGGATGCCCCCATGCTTCGGCATATATAAATGGTGCATATATGCCCATCATTAAAAGTGGGTGGATGAAGGGCGGTATTCTAATGGTGGGCATACCCACCGATCAATCTCTTTTTTCGTTCAGCCACCTGGCTGCATGAAAAAAAAAGATTACAATACATGTCCAACAAGGACCAGCAACGTACTGGTATGTTGCTGGACTTTGAATGGTTATACCAGATAGATGCCTGCGGGTTTAGGTATCATCTTGGTATCATTCTTTTCAGCCAGCGGCTGGCTTTCATGTAAAAGCAATCCTAGTAGCTAATTAGCCTCTGGACTGCTTTTACAAGCAGTGGGAGGGAATGTCCCCCCCCCCGGATATAAAAAGCGTCATTGGGAAATTGGGAAAGCATTTTATCACACCGATCTTGGTGTGGTCAGATGCTTTGAGGGCAGAGGAAAGATCTAGGGTCTAGACCCCAGTTTTTTCAAAAAAAGAGTACCTGTCACTACCTATTGCTATCATAGGGGATATTTACATTCCCTGAGATAACAATAAAAATGATAAAAAAAAAAAAATATGGAAGGAACAATTTAAAAATAAAATAAAAAAGCAAAATTAATAATAAAAAAAAAAAAGCACCCCTGTCCTGCCCTGCTCTTGCCCAATGGCGAACGCAAGCGTCAGTCTGGCGTCATATGTAAACAGCAATTGCACCATGCATGTGAGGTATCACCGCAAAGGTCAGATCGAGGGCAGTAATTTTAGCAGTAGACCTCCTCTGTAAATCTAACGGGGTAACCTGTAAAGGCTTTTAAAGGCTTTTAAAAATGTATGTAGTTTGTCGCCAATGCGCGTTTGTGCGAAATTTTAAAGCATGTCGTGTTTGGTATCTATGTACTCGGCCTAAGATCATCTTTTTTATTTCATCAAACATTTGGGCAATATAGTGTGTTTTAGTGCATTAAAATAAAAAAAAGTGTATTTTTTCCCCAAAAAATGCGTTTGAAAAATCGCTGCGCAAATACTGTGTAGAAAAAAAAATGCAACACTCACCATTTTATTCTGTAGGGCCTTTTCTTTAAAAATATATATAATGTTTGGGGGTTCAACATAATTTTCCTGCAAAAAAAAATATGTTTTCATGTAAACAAAAAGTGTCAAATAGGGCTTTGTCTTCAAGTGGTTAGAAGAGTGGATGTATGCTTCCTAATGTTGTGTATAAAATGCTAGAACAGTTCAAAACCCCCCCAAATGACCCCATTTTGGAAAGTAGACACCCCAAGCTATATACTGAGAGGCATGTCGAGTCCATGGAATATTTTATATGTTGACACAAGTTGCGGAAAAAATAATTTTTTTTTTTTTTTTTTGCACAAAGTTGTCACTAAATGATATATTGCTCAAACATGCCATGGGCATATGTGGAATTACACCCCAAAATACATTCTGTTGCTTCTCCTGAGTACGGGGATACCACATGTGTGAGACTTTTTAGGAGCCTAGCCGCGTACGGGACCCCAAAATCCAATCACCGCCTTCAGGCTTTCTAAGGGTGTAAATTTTTGATTTCACTTCTCACTGCCTATCACAGTTTCGGAGGCCATGGAATGCCCAGATGACACAAAATCCCCCCAAATGACCCCATTTTGGAAAGTAGACACCCCAAGCTATTTGCTGAGAGGTATTGTGAGTTTTTTGCAGATCTCGCTTTTTGTCACAAAGTTTTGAAAATTGAAAAAAAAAAAAAAAAAAATGTCTTTCTTCATTTTCAAAAACAAATGAGAGCTGTAAAATACTCACCATGCCTCTCAGCAAACAGCTTGGGGTGTCTACTTTCCAAAATGGGGTCATTTGGGGGGGTTTTGTGCTATTTTGGCATTTTATGGCCTTCGAAACTGTGATAGGTAGTGAGGAGTCAAATCAAAAATTTGTGCCTAGAAATCCTGAAGGCGGTGATTGGTTTTCGGGGTCCCGTACGCGGCTAGGCTCCTAAAAAGTCCCACACATGTGGTATCTCCGTACTCAGGAGAAGCAGCAAAATGTATTTTGGGGTGCAATTCCACATATAACCATGGCGTGTGTGAGCAATATATCATTTAGTGACAACTTTTTGTAATTTCTTTTTTTTTTTGTCATTATTCAATCACTTGGGACAAAAAAAAAATATTCAATGGGCTCAACAGGCCTCTCAGCAATTTCCTTGGGGTGTCTACTTTCTAAAATGGGGTCATTTGGGGGGGTTTTGTGCTATTTTGGCATTTTATGGCCTTCAAAACTGTGATAGGTAGTGAGGAGTGAAATCAAAAATTTGCGCCCTTAGAAATCCTGAAGGCGGTGCTTGGTTTCCGGGGTCCCGTACGTGGCTAGGCTCCTAAAAAGTCCCACACATGTGGTATCCCCGTACTCAGGAGAAGCAGCAGAATGTATTTTGGGGTGCAATTCCACATATAACCATGGCATATATCATTTAGTGACAACTTTTTGTAATTTTTTATTTATTTTTTGTCATTATTCAATCACTTGGGACAAAAAAAAAAAATATTCAATGGGCTCAACATGCCTCTCAGCAATTTCCTTGGGGTGTCTACTTTCCAAAATGGGGTCATTTGGGGGGGGGTTTGTACTGCCCTGCCATTTTAGCACCTCAAGAAATGAGATAGGCAGTCATAAATTTAAAGCTGTGTAAATTCCAGAAAATGTACCCTAGTTTGTAAACGCTATAACTTTTGCGCAAACCAATAAATATACACTTATTGACATTTTTTTTACTAAAGACATGTGGCTGAATACATTTTGGCCTAAATGTATGACTAAAATTGAGTTTATTCGATTTTTCTTATAACAAAAAGCAGAAAATATAATTTTTTTTCAAAATTTCGGTCTTTTTCCGTTTATATCGCAAAAAATAAAAATCGCAGAGGCAATCAAATAGCATTAAAAGAAAGCTCTATTTGTGGGAAGAAAAGGGCACAAATTTAGTTTGGGTACAACATTGCATATCCGCACAATTTACAGTTAAAGCAGCGCAGTGCAAAATTCTGAATTCACCTCTGGTCCTTTAGCTACCAAATGGTCCGGGGCTTAAGTGGTTAAATACCCGGCAAGTACAGGCACTCCTTGCCCTGGTATCTCTCTCCTGGACCTAGGACCTGTGATCTGGACTTTGAGCCTGCACCCTGTCTGACCCAATCCGACCTGATCCCTATCCTGAGCCCATCCTGCATCTGTCCCTCCTGTCTCCTGATTTCCACGGTCCCCTGTCCCCCTATTCCCTGGTTACCTTGGATCCCTGCTCTGCAGCCAATCCATCCATCCCCTCCCTGTTCCTGTTTTATTCCCATCCATACCCATCTGCTTCGATACCTTTGTGTATGACCTCGGCCTGGCCTTCTCTACGATTCCGGTATTCCCCCTTATTGTATATATTTTCTTTAAGTCACTGTTATTTGGTTTGGTCACTGCACTGTGTTCTGTTGCATGTGTTTATTTGTCTGTTTACTTCCCTTAATAAATTGTTACACTTTCACCTACACCTGTTTGGTCTCCTCTGTGCCGTCACACAGTCTGGTTTGCTAGCATTCTATGACAGTACACCAGGGCCATCCCTAAACCAGACGTGGCGGCATTGAGGGACAATCCTGGTTTGTTAGACCCGGTTGAGATGGATAGTAACTAAATCATTTATTATTCTCTGCTGGCAGCAGAGGATGACGAATATTGTTGTCAGATTCTAAAAGATTGGACCAGTGACCAGCTGATGGAAATCATCCGATCAGCTTATTCCCTAGTGGGGCAGGGTTATATATCTTTAGAGGATATCCAGCCGTTAGTTCAGGTTATGTGAAAAGCCAGCCCAGTCATCTATTCCCGATGGGAGTGACGATTTTTCACCCCTTTTCAGTTTTGACCAGGTCGAATCCTTAGTGTGGTTGTCATTATTCCTCCTGTTCCCAGCAGGTGTTGTCTGATTGCATCCATTCAGTGCAATCCCTGGTCGGACAGGCTGTGTGTGAGACAGTTTTGCTCAACCTGTGCTGCAGGCATGGTCAGATCTCCTGCACTTAGCCAAGCCACAACGTTCTAGCCCTGCCATTTATCACCTGCCTCCCCAAGAATATATCCGCCCATCGCCTACAGCAATCCCAGCTTCAGCCCAGTTTGCTCAGCCCCCCGCCAAATATTACTACCCAGTAGGGATGAGCTCGGTGTTCGAGTCGAACATACGTTCGACTCGAACATCGGCTGTTCGACCGTTCGGCGAACATCGAACGATTTGGGCCGTTCGCGCCAAATTCAAATGACGCGAACGGCCCACAATACACTGCGCCATCTCAGTGCAATCCCGGCGCTGTGATTGGCCAAGCATGCACTGTGACCCCACATGCTTGGCCAATCACAGCGCCGGCAGCTAGGAGAGCCATAATTGGCCACAGGCAGGTTGCCTGTGGCCAATTATAGCTCAGGGGGTTTAGCACACGCCCCACACTATAAAAGGCCGCCAGCGCGGTGGCCTTGTGTAGTGTGTTCCGGCGCAGGGAAAGAGTTACATAGGCAGGGACAGTGTCAGTGCTATTTGTACCTCAAACTTGTGTGTAGGGAGAGAGAAGGATAGGCAGGGAGAGTGTCAGTGTCATATTCTTTGCTAAACCTTGTGTGCAGGGAGAGAGAAGGATAGGCAGGGGACAGTGTCAGTGTCACATTCTTTGCTAAACCTTGTGTGCAGGGAGAGAGAAGGATAGGCAGGGAGAGTGTCAGTGTCATATTCTTTGATAAATCTTGTGTGCAGGGAGAGAGAAGGTTAGGCAGGGAACAGTGTCAGTGTCATATCCTTTGCTAAACCTTGTGTGCAGGGAGAGAGAAGGATAGGCAGGGGACAGTGTCAGTGTCATTGTTGCTAAGCCTCCTGCACATTATACACCTGAAGTTAGCCCGTATTTCTGTGTTTTCCTGGTGTGTTACACCAACAGGCATTTGCAGCACTTACAGCGGGCGGAGTGTGCCTCCTGATCATATTACACCTGAAGTTAGCCTGTATTGCTGTTTTTTCCTGGTGTGTTACACCAACAGGCATTTGCAGCACTTACAGCGGGCGGAGTGTGCCTCCTGATCATATTACACCTGAAGTTAGCCCTTATTGCTGTGTTTTCCTGGTGTGTTACACCAACAGGCATTTGCAGCACTTACAGCGGGCGGAGTGTGCCTCCTGCACCTTATACACCTGAAGTTAGCCTGTATTGCTGCGTTTTCCTGGTGTGTTACACCAACAGGCATTTGCAGCACTTACAGCGGGCGGAATGTGCCTCCTGATCATATTACACCTGAAGTTAGCCTGTATTGCTGCGTTTTCCTGGTGTGGTACACCAACAGGCATTTGCAGCACTTACAGCAGGCGGAGTGTGCCTCCTGCACCTTATACACCTGAAGTTAGCCTGTATTGCTGCGTTTTCCTGGTGTGTTACACCAACAGGCATTTGCAGCACTTACAGCGGGCGGAGTGTGCCTCCTGCACCTTATACACCTGAAGTTAGCCTGTATTGCTGTGTTTTCCTGGTGTGTTACACCAACAGGCATTTGCAGCACTTACAGCGGGCGGAGTGTGCCTCCTGATCATATTACACCTGAAGTTAGCCTGTATTGCTGCTTTTTCCTGGTGTGTTACACCAACAGGCATTTGCAGCACTTACAGCGGGCAGAGTGTGCCTCCTGATCATATTACACCTGAAGTTAGCCCGTATTGCTGTGTTTTCCTGGTGTGTTACACCAACAGGCATTTGCAGCACTTACAGCGGGCGGAGTGTGCTTCCTGCACCTTATACACCTGAAGTTAGCCTGTATTGCTGCGTTTTCCTGGTGTGTTACACCAACAGGCATTTGCAGCACTTACAGCGGGCGGAGTGTGCCTCCTGCAGCTCATACACCTGAAGTTAGCCTGTATTGCTGCGTTTTCCTGGTGTGTTACACCAACAGGCATTTGCAGCACTTACAGTGGGCGGAGTGTGCCTCCTGCACCTTATACACCTGAAGTTAGCCTGTATTGCTGCGTTTTCCTGGTGTGTTACACCAACAGGCATTTGCAGCACTTACAGCGGGCGGAGTGTGCCTCCTGCACCTTATACACCTGAAGTTAGCCTGTATTGCTGCGTTTTCCTGGTGTGTTACACCAACAGGCATTTGCAGCACTTACAGCGGGCGGAGTGTGCCTCCTGCACCTTATACACCTGAAGTTAGCCTGTATTGCTGCGTTTTCCTGGTGTGTTACACCAACAGGCATTTGCAGCACTTACAGCGGGCGGAGTGTGCCTCCTGCACATTATACACCTGAAGTTAGCCTGTATTGCTGCGTTTTCCTGGTGTGTTACACCAACAGGCATTTGCAGCACCTACAGCAGGCGTAGTGTGATTCCTGCAAAATATACTCCTGAAGCTAGGCCTTATTGCTGGTTTTCCCATTTCCCTGCAGGCCATTAGAATGTCTGGAAGGCAAACAAGGAGAGGCAGACAGTCAGGATCCAATAAAAGAGGGCAAGCAGGCTCTGTGTCTAGAGACAACAGTGCTGGTCGTGGACGCGGTGCATCGCCATCAGCACGTGGCCATGGGACACGCTTGTCCTTCTTTTCGGCAGCTGGACGTGTTGAGCCGCATCATGCCGAAGACTTGGTAGAGTGGATGATCAAGCCCTCCTCATCCTCCTCATCCTCTCTCACCCAGGCTCAGGGTACTGGCAAAGCAGCTGCCAAAGCGTCCTCTTCCCTATCAATGTCATCATCAGTCACTCCTTCCCTAGACCAACCATGTCCTCCTGAGGAGTCCCCAGAACTGTTTGAGCACAGTGTTGGGTACATGCTCCAGGAGGATGCCCAGCGTTTCGAAGGGTCTGATGATGATACCCAGCTAGAGGAAGGCAGTAGCGTGAGAGCAGAGAGAGGGGATGCTCAAGAAGGACACCAATCTGGCAGTCATGTTCCAGCAGCTGCAGCATACTGCCAGATTGGCTCCAGTGATGAGGAGGGAGGAGGAGGATGAGGAGGAGGCGTGGGTGCCTAATAGGAGAGAGGAGGAGGAGGAGGAGGAGGATGAGGAGGAGGCACATCTCCAACGAGGCAGGATGCCCTCGGGGGGCCAGCGTAAGGGCAGCACACCGACGGAATCACACCGCAGAGCTCCGCCTGTGCAGGGCGCTGCCTCTGCCCGTTATTCAAAAAGTTCTTTGGTGTGGGCCTTTTTTGAGTCGAGTGCATCAGATCGCACAGCTGCTGTTTGCAACATATGTCTCAAGCGTATATCGCGTGGCCAAAACATCACCCGCTTGGGCACCACATGCTTGACCAGACATATGTTGACCTGCCATGCAGCTCGTTGGCAAGCCTACCTTAAAGACCCACACCAAAGAACAAAGCGGACCTCTCCTTGCACCGCATCAGCTGGGATCTCCAACCCCACTATACCTTCAGTCCTCTCTGAAACCTGCACTGAGAGGAATGAAGGTGTAGAATTAGGTGCGTCACAGCCAAGTACTTGCGGGCACTCTGCTAGCAGTACACCGACGTCCGATTCTAGCAGGCAAATTTCCCTGCCCCAGCTGCTGGACCGTCGAAAGAAGTTCACTTCCAGCCATCCACATGCCCAGCGGTTGAATGCTAGCTTGGCTAAATTGCTAGCGCTTCAACTGCTGCCTTTTCAGTTGGTAGACTCGGCCCCTTTCCGTGAGTTTGTGCAATGTGCGGTTCCTCAGTGGCAGGTTCCCAAACGCCACTTTTTCTCACGGAAGGCGATTCCGGCTCTCTACCGGCATGTGGAAGGCAATGTCTTGGCCTCGCTGGACAGGGCGGTCAGCGGTAAGGTGCATATTACCGCTGACTCATGGTCCAGCAGGCATGGACAGGGACGTTACCTTTCTTTCACGGCCCATTAGGTCACTCTTTTGGCAGCTGGGAAGGATGCAGGACAAGGTGCAGTAGTGTTGGAGGTTGTTCCGCCGCCACGCCTCCAAAATGCTACTACTGGTTGTGACACACCTCTCTCCTCCACCCCCTCCTCTTCTTCTTCCTCCATGGCCTCTTCCTGTGCTTTGTCCTCTGAACCAGCGGTGCTCCGTAGGCGTTCAAGGGGCTACGCAAGTATGCAGGCAAAAAGATGCCATGCCGTGCTTGCGCTGGTGTGTTTGGGGGACAGGAGCCACACTGGGGCAGAGGTTCTGTCTGCTCTGCAGGGGCAGGCCGAGAGGTGGTTGACGCCACGCCAGCTTAAGCCAGGAATGGTGGTTTGCGACAATGGCACCAACCTCCTCTCCACCCTCCGACAGGGACAACTGACCCATGTGCCCTGTGTGGCTCACGTCCTTAACCTGGTGGTGCAGCGGTTCTTGGGCAGGTACCCGGGCTTACAGGATGTCCTGAGGCAGGCCAGGAAAGTCTGTGTGCATTTCCGCAGATCTTATAATGCCAGTGCTCGCCTGGCTGAGCTGCAAAAGGAGTTGAACCTGCCCAAGAACTGCCTTATATGTGACATGCCCACCAGGTGGAACTCAACGTTGGCCATGCTGCAGCGGCTGTACACGCAGCAGAGGGCCATCAATGAGTACCTGTGCGACTACGGCACCAGGACAGGGTCAGGGGAGCTCGGTTTTTTTTCACCAAGCCAGTGGGGCATGATCAGGGATGCATGCACTGTCCTGGCACCATTTGAGGAGGCCACGAGGATGGTGAGCAGTGACAGTGCATGCATCAGTGACACTGTACCTCTTGTCCACCTGTTGGAACATATGCTGCGTGGAATAATGGACAGGGCACTTGAGGCAGAACAGAGGCAGGAAGAGGAGGACTTCCTTGCCTCTCAAGGCCCCCTTTACCCAGACAGTGTTCCTTCTGTCCCACCCATCGCACAGGAGGAGGAGGAGGAGGAGGATTGTGTCAGCATGGAGGTGGAGCCTGGCACTCAGCATCATCAGCAGCAGTCTTTTAGGGATGATTTACAGTCCCAAGAAACCAGTGGACTTGTACGTGGCTGGGAGGAGGTGGCTGCGGATCATGTCGTCCTTAGTGACCCAGAGGACTCCGGACCGAATGCCTCAGCTAACCTACGCTGCATGGCCTCCCTGATCCTGCAAAGTCTGCGGAAGGATCCTCGTATTCTTCGAATCAAGGAGAGGGACCATTACTGGCTGGCCACTCTCCTTGATCCACGGTACAAGGGTAAGGTTGCGGACCTTATCTTGCCGTCGCAGAGGGAGCAGAGGATGAGACAACTCCGGGAGGCCTTGCAGAAAGGTCTGTGCAACGCGTTCCCAGAGACTGGGAGGTTACAAACTCCTGGTCCTGGACAACGAGTTGCTGAGGCTTCGGTCAGTCAAAGAAGGAGCGGTGGGGAAGGTGGCCGTCTGACCGATGCGTTCAGACAATTCTTTAGTCCGCAGCCCCAAGGTATTATCGGTTCCAGCAACCATCGCCAGCGTCTGATATACATGGTGCAGGAATACCTAGGGGCAAGGTCAGACTTGGACACCTTCCCCACCGAAAATCCTCTGGCTTACTGGGTCTTGAGGATGGATCACTGGCCAGAGCTTGCACAGTATGCAATTGAGCTACTGGCCTGTCCTGCATCCAGCGTTCTTTCAGAACGCACATTCAGTGCTGCTGGAGGATTTGTCACGGATCACAGGGTGCGCCTGTCCACCGACTCGGTTGATCGACTGACCTTCATAAAGATGAACCAGTCTTGGATCACCACCAGCTACCAAACACCTGAAGCTGATATAACAGACTAATTTATTTTCAAATGTCACATCCCTTCAAGACTGATGCTGATGCTGAGAGTCTGTCCTGTTACGTTGACTGACTATCCTCCTCCTCCTCCTGAATGATCCAATTGATGATGATAGCTTGGAAGAACATTTTTGTTTCTGGGTGCCGCCACCAGTGGCTAAGGTCCAATTTTTCAGCCCCTGTTTAACAGGGGCATGTAATTACAATTTTTTATGCAATGCTTTGGAGCAGGGCTCATTCCTGCACTCCAACCAGAGTATCTGGGAGAGGTTGCAGTGTCGTGGCTCCAGCACCAGTGGCTAAGGCCCAATTTTTCAGCCCCTGTTTAACAGGGGCGTGTAATTACAATTTTTGATGCAATACTTTGCAACAGGGCTCATTGCTGTGCTCCAAGTACAGTATCTGTGAGGGGTTGCAGTGTTGTGGCACCAGTGCCTAAGGCCCAATTTTTCTGCCCCTGTTTAACAGGGGCATGTAATTACAATTTTTTATGCAATGCTTTGCAGCAGGGCTCATTCCTGCACTCCAACTAGAGTATCTGGGAGAGGTTGCAGTGTCGTGGCACCAGCACCAGTGGCTAAGGCCCAATTTTTCAGCCCCTGTTTAACAGGGGCGTGTAATTACAATTTTTGATGCAATACTTTGCAACAGGGCTCATTGCTGTGCTCCAAGTACAGTATCTGTGAGGGGTTGCAGTGTTGTGGCACCAGTGCCTAAGGCCCAATTTTTCTGCCCCTGTTTAACAGGGGCATGTAATTACAATTTTTTATGCAATGCTTTGCAGCAGGGCTCATTCCTGCACTCCAACTAGAGTATCTGGGAGAGGTTGCAGTGTCGTGGCACCAGCACCAGTGGCTAAGGCCCAATTTTTCAGCCCCTGTTTAACAGGGGGTGTAATTACAATTTTTGATGCAATACTTTGCAACAGGGCTCATTGCTGTGCTCCAAGTACAGTATCTGTGAGGGGATGCAGTGTTGTGGCACCAGTGCCTAAGGCCCAATTTTTCTGCCCCTGTTTAACAGGGGCATGTAATTACAATTCTTGATCTAATAATTCACAGCAGGGCCCATTCCTGCGCCCACCAAGAGTAACTGTGAGGCCTTACAGTGTTGTGTCAACACCACCACCACCACCACCAAAGGCCCAATTTTTCAGCCCCTGTTCAACAGGGGCATGCAATTACAATTCTTGATCTAATAATTCACAGCAGGGCCCATTCATGCGCCCACCAAGATTAACTGTGAGGGCTCACAGTGTTGTGGCAACACCAACATGTAAGGGGCAAATTTCAGCTGAGTATATACGGTGTTGTGGAATTCCTAGGCTGTTTGCAGAGCACACAGCCTATAATTCCTGTGCTATCTAAGCACACATCAGATTTCATCTTTTTGCAATAATGCTATCTTTAAGTTTGCTAAGATCCACTCACCGTTCATTCCATCATTCATCCAAGAAGCAAGGCTCACACATAGACCTTATCGTCAGGCCATCCCAGCATAGACTGTCCAGCCAAAGCCTACTCATAGGCTTTTATTAAACTCAAAAGATCTCAAGACAGGAGGTGATTGGTTGCAGCAACCAGTCACCTCCCCCCATGGGCGGGGACATCACAGGATGTTCCTTCCACAGGAGAATGACCATACAAGGACATCCTTCCAAACAGATACAATGTTCATTCAAATTGACTAGCGGTGACATAGACTGCTACCAATGACGGGAACTACATAACAATTATGCCTCAAATGGACCACAATTATTTTATAGTTATGCTACTGTTCCTGTGGACACAGATATGTGCGCTCAGAGTCATTTAACGCCCCCCGCCAGGGGCCGGCCAGTTCCCCCAACGGGGCGCAAAACAACATCTCTAAATGCAGCAAACATCGCTGTTTCCATAGGAAGATTTTCCCGCCACCGATCTTCCACCAACGTCTGTATGTGCAAATACGCTCAGATGAGCGCATTACAGCAAAACTGACCCTGGGGGGACATCTGACAACATACATTAATACATTTCCATAAAAATCTCCACAACAGTCCTCCCTTTTTTGTCATATGCACCCCATGTGTCCATCGATGAAATTTGATATGCTTCTTACACCTGGAAATTAATCAGTCCTTAGTCCATAAAAAGGAAAACACGGCTTGACATGTAGACTCTACTCTTCAGGGGCATGACTTATAAAGGAGGACACGACATGGTGAGCTGTAGTAATCGCCGATCCGTCTGTGATCCTCTGTGTCTTGTATGTGGGTCCGGCTTCGGGGCGTCTCATCAAGGAAACTCTGGTCACGCGTCAAATCAGGCAACAGGAGCACCTCGTCACGACATAGAAAGAATAGAAATAAAACGACATGAGTATATATATTCCCACTTCCTTTAACCACGATCCGCTGTAAAATAAAAATTAGATCCCCAAAGATTCTCAGACCCTTAAAATAGACTCCCAACCTTCACTTAGCTACAGCTCTGGCTTCAACAATTACATGAAGAACCCTATCCTTAACGGATGAGTATCCCAAGCCCGAGCCCCCCCCCCACCTTGTACATCCAGGACCCCATGCCCAGACCTGGTCGGGGTTGGTGAACAAATCCCTTCTAGCTGTCCCTGCCATTCTTAATTTCCTGCGCCATCAGATCCTCGCGATCGGCCGCGACCTAAAATGTTGGGACAGCTTCACCATCGCGCATGAACCTCTTGCTTTGGGGGAATTACCTTTATAAGCTGCAGATCCACATAAACACCAAACTAAAGTTCAAACACACTTGTGGGCTGCCTAGATACCCAAACCGACAAGAGGCAGAGCTATTAAAACTCACCAATTTTACCCTCTAAAAATGCATCGTTAGATTCCATTGACAAGTGTCTGTCTGGAGTCTTCACTAGTTTGTCAAAACTCCTCATACCCATAATAACATCATAAATGGCATGTACCGCTGTCATCGCTGGGGACTAAAACTCCTCATACCCATAATAACATCATAAATGGCATGTACCTCTGTCATCGCTGGGGACTAAAACTCGGTGAAGACTCAGAACAGACCATCGGTCCTGTTCGCTTTCTGAGCTAGTCAGAAAATACACTTTAAATAATAACTTGGGATGCTTTTCACCGTTACCCTCGCTAAAATTTACTAAACAACAAAAATATAAATAAACAAAGATACTCCTCATTCTTTGGTGTGGTTGAGCCGCTTCTTGCAGTGGCTGGCGTGGTCTCATCCCTCAAGCTTCTTTACAACGACCCAGTCACCTGGTTGGAAAGAATGTAAACTGATTATTAAGTCAGGGTCCGGGAGGGAATCGTGAACCCTGTGGTGGACATTTTGAAGTTCATGTCACAACGATCGCACCCACCCCATCAGCCGAGAATATAAGTGACAGCTAATGAGGAGAGTACGACCCTGATTTTGATTGACCTCCAAACAACCCTCATATGACAATAACCCAGACATCGGGACTGTGGTCACTGCATAACCTGTGCATGGCTTACAATACCCGGAACCATTGCCAAAAGGTTCTTAGCCTCTGGGATGGGAACCTACTTCACCAGACTGCTGCTTGCCGATTCAAATTCTATCAAAGAAAGACAGTCTTGGCACAAACTTGGTTAGAATTACAGAGGTTATTATTAGTTTAAAAAAAAAACTGTCACTCTTACATTTATCACTTCTCCCCCCTTTTCTTCCTCATTACAGACTGAAGGAAGAAATGTGTGGTGCAGGAAAAAAGAAACAATGAAATGGCCTATGATACTTTTACCGCCTTAGACTCATATTTATCCATATGTACAGCTGTCTACATACACCTGTTCTCTGTGTACAAACTCCTTGGACCTGAAAAATACTTATAAGCAAAATCATTACTCTATCCTTCATATTTAACCTGCAAAGAATGGAAAATAATAATGACATTCCTGTACATTGGTAAATTGTCAATGACATTCTTTCAAAACTGATTCAAACAAAACCCTCTGTAACCCTTACTTTTCCCGTTCCTACAAAAATACAACAGCCGCGACGCATCGAAGGATCGCCGCGGTAAGTTCGAACATATTCACGTTACTACATACAAACATTCCGATACAAACGTGGGGGAAATACTTCCCAGTTTCCAAAACCACAAATGAAAAAAACAAAAACAGCCAGAATTCTACCTTCACTCTTTCAGCAATAGGAAAAAATACAATGGGAATATGAGAGCAGCTCGAGAAGCTTGCATGGACCAGCCATACAAAGTTCAAACAAACGGGCATGAGACTACACCTCCATCAACACTCATCATTACAGATTTCTGAAGCCGCAGCTCAACTACATCCATTCCAGAGGGATACCCAAAATAGTATCCTTGGACCACCTATGTTAATCTTTTTGGGGTTCAAAGGCCTTTGCCCCAAAACTAGGCTTCGTGCACTGTGTGACCGTCTGACTATGGGAAGCCTCCATTCCTTCCCTTTGCACAGACCTCCTTGTGTCCATGGCGATTCGAATCGGCTTATCGTCTTAAACCTGCGTCCAGGTTAAACCGTTGCACCCATTTCGGAGATCACCGCCCGGTGTCTTCTTATACGGTGAATTGCAGAACTACAACCACTATATGGTCAAGTCCTCCAACTAGAAACCCTAACCGAGGCGTCAACTCTATGGCTTGTTGTCCCAACACTTTTGGAACTACAGCAACAACCACAGATCAACCCCCGAATTAGGCCTCTACCCCTCACAGTGCATGCATACACAAGCATTTTCCGCTATACACCCATACACTGCGTTGTCAGACTAAACCACACAGAACAATTACGCCAGTTTACCACCTGCAGAACAATGTGGCTTCTCTCTGTATCTAGATGATAAAATAATGGTGATACCCCCTGTTTGCTCTCTACCCAAAACTGTATTACAGTACAAAACTTCACAAAACTGGAACAAAATATAAAAGACTTTCAAACGCAAAAATGCTTTCCATTTTCCTTCAAAACACAAATCTCATTCAGACAACCCCAAGCTCCTCCCACCAACTTTCTGCTGGTATATAAATGCTGAAAAGAAACTTCCGGTTACATGCTCAGCTACTTAAAAAAAAAAACTGGTTTATTTACATATCAATTGTTCAGGAAGAGGGAGGGGGAGGGGAGGCCTTAGCCTTGTCTATCAAGACTCCAAAAAAATCCATGGCTACACATTATATATTTCAACCATTTAAAACCTTGTCAAGGAAATGATGGAGTAAACCCCCCTTTGCAAATGGGAGGGAATCCCCCCTGACCCACATTCCCTGGAAGTCAGACCATAAGTTGGGACTCAAAATACAAACTCCTGCCAAAAGATGGCTATACAGTACAAGATCCAAAAAATGAATTGCCCTCTGGGAAACTCCCAAATATTTAAACATAAAAACACATCATTGTACAAAAACTCTGTTAGTCTTACAATCTATCAAAATTCTGTGTAAAGTGAAGTTTTTTCTTAAAACTAAAATCCAAAACCCCAAACCGCCGCGCATATACTGCAAAGTCAGCTGACCCTGCAATAGCCCACACTCACCCAAATGAAAACAGAGAAATCCCCAACCTAACATCATGTGCATGGAGTTTGCATGTTGTCCCTGTCTCTGCGTTGGCCTCCTCCCACACTCCAACTGCTGGTAGATCAGCCAGATCCCATCCATAAATAGGCCCCAGCATGTGCGTGTGTCTGCAAGCACGTTGTGGCCCCTCGGGTTAAGACCGCGCTATTTCAAGATACCTCTCAACTCACCTCAAAAGGTGATGCTTAGAAAAGCAATTTAAACCAGAGACAAAACTGCGCCAATCAACAAATGCCAATACAGCATATTCAGGGGCCGTGTTTGCTAAACTGGAACTTCCTATCTCAAACTGTAAACGTCTCTCAAAATGGCCGACAAGCCAGGACTACAAAATGGTGGATGACCCACCACAGCACCTCATGGACAACAAAAATTGCGCCATTGACGCATGCAATTTTTCCCGCCAAAACCAGCATGGGACGTCACAATGAACACCACATTGGTTCCCCTACACAAAGAAAAACACAAATTGCCTCCACCAGGTTCCAGCACAGAAAAGATCGCACTATATTCGCACCAAACATCAAAATCTGCCCCAAAGGCTGAGAAATTCCACCAGCGAAATAGCAGACGAATGCCACATGGTATAGTGCCCAAAAGAAAGGTGGCTGCACCTTCCCTTATAGGATACCCACAGGCTAAAGAAAAACTGTGCCTCAAAATGGCAGACAAACCTGCAAGGCTAACAAAAGCCAAGAATGGCGCCATTACTTTTTCCCGCCAAAACCAGCATCTCTTTAAAAGAAAATCAAAAAAAAATTTCTCCACAAAGACTGACTACACCATTGAAACTTTTCTAAATTATCATCAAAATCCACTGAAAAAGGTGTCAGCTACACTCTACAAGGACCACATGTACACTTACAAACTTAGCCTCCCTTTTGCCAACTAAACAGCACATTCAATAAATGTTAGTTACATGAACAATATTAAAAACATATTCATTTCTCTAAGTTCATATACTCTGAGATATTCACCACTTTTCTCTACCTAAAGTTCACACACAGTGGCCTCAGCTTCCATAACAAGCCATTGCAGAGACATACTATGTCTGCCTTCTAGCAATGCCTGGCCACTTGGATATGCGGCAGGAACTTTCAACTCAAAACCCAAACACTTTTGTTAAAATATTTTTACACTTATGGGGACATGTGTCTTTGTCCCCTATAAAGGCAAAAATCACAATCTAACCATTTCTATTTTTCATAGAAATCACAAACACCACACACATACAGTATATTGTTGCTTGTAACATCAGATCATCTCTCAGGGCCCTTCCACTACAAAACTCCTGCATGGTATTTACAGAAAGTCACCAACTCTCACCCTTGTAACTGAGATGCTGCCTGCTCCGCCCCCACTAAACCTCATGGCTTATGGCTCAATGCAGCGGCCATCTTTAACAAGGCCACCAATCTCAGTGTAGGCTGCATGAAATACCACAGCTATACCTTCATTTCATACACAATATACAGTCTCCATCAGATCATCTCTTACACAACTTCAGTCACACTTATGGGGACACATGTCCTGCATCACACAAACAATCTAATCACACACAGGCATACACAAACAAATTCACAGGCCTACGATCGGATTCAGAGGCGTACGATCTCTCTCCCAACAAAATCACACACACACATGCACGATCGGATTCGCAGACATACACACGCACACATACACACGCTGCAAACTTAAAGCATTATTTCAAAAAGACAAAAAATGTTCTTTTAAAGAGTAGAGCCCCCCACATCGGAACGTAGATCCACTCTTCCCCCCATCTCGATCCGATGTCCAAAGGGACTCCATCTATTCCCAAAAATCCTGGCCCGCCATTCTGTTGTGGAATTCCTAGGCTGTTTGCAGAGCACACAGCCTATAATTCCTGTGCTATCTAAGCACACATCAGATTTCATCTTTTTTGCAATAATGCTATCTTTAAGTTTGCTAAGATCCACTCACCGTTCATTCCATCATTCATCCAAGAAGCAAGGCTCACACATAGACCTTATCATCAGGCCATCCCAGCATAGACTGTCCAGCCAAAGCCTACTCATAGGCTTTTATTAAACTCAAAAGATCTCAAGACAGGAGGTGATTGGTTGCAGCAACCAGTCACCTCCCCCCATGGGCGGGGACATCACAGGATGTTCCTTCCACAGGAGAATGACCATACAAGGACATCCTTCCAAACAGATACAATGTTCATTCAAATGGACTAGCGGTGACATAGACTGCTACCAATGACGGGAACTACATAACAATTATGCCTCAAATGGACCACAATTATTTTATAGTTATGCTACTGTTCCTGTGGACACAGATATGTGCGCTCAGAGTCATTTAACGCCCCCCGCCAGGGGCCGGCCAGTTCCCCCAACGGGGCGCAAAACAACATCTCTAAATGCAGCAAACATCGCTGTTTCCATAGGAAGATTTTCCCGCCACCGATCTTCCACCAATGTCTGTATGTGCAAATACGCTCAGATGAGCGCATTACAGCAAAACTGACACTGGGGGGACATCTGACAACATACATTAATACATTTCCATAAAAATCTCCACAACAACGGCAGGCCCCTACTTTCAAACATCCAACTTACAAATGACTCCTCCTTGCAAACGGAAGGATACAACAGGAAGTGAGAGGAAATCTACCCCTAGGAAGGCAAATTCTCTCCTGTAAGAGTTAATATGGGAAAAAAAGTGTCTCCTCTCCACTGATGCTTTATCACCAATTCTTGTTTCAATAAAAACCCCAAATTTTCAAAAAACATTTGTCATTAGGACGGAAAGTGAGGTGAACTGTTCTGAACAGGTGCACACTGCACAGACAGCAAAACAAATGTTACAGGGGTGATAACCCTTCCCTATAATTTCCAAAAAGCTTAAAAATTTTTTTTTGGCTGGAGCTACACTTAAACAATGTACCTGTTCAAAATTACAAACAGGTTCTACATAAGAACAAACCTACAGTCCCTGTCTTGTATGCACCGCCTGTATACGGCTGTTCAGAGTATATAGGGCCTTTTTTATTTTGTGTGCGGGGTTCCCCTTAATATCCATACAAGTCCCAAAGGGGCTGGTAATGGGCTGGGGTAGGGGGGGGGGCTGTGATGGGGTAGCTATGCCATTTTTCTTAAAGATTTTCATCCATATTACCGGGACCAGACATTACATTAAAGCCGCAAGCAGTTTTAAATGGCTTTTTTTCCTTTAGAAATGTAATTTTGTGCAGGGACAGTTCTAAACACGGGAAACACGTGGCACTTCACAGGCATACTTTAGACACCCCCCAGGTACGATATTTAAAGGAATATTTGACTTTTTTTTTTTCACTTTATGCATCATTAAAATGACTGCTCCCGAAAAATGGCCGTTTTTAAAACGTCTTTTTGCATTGATACATGTCCCCTGGTGCAGAACCCGGGTTCCCAAACCCTTTTTAGGACAATAACATGCATAATAGTCGTTATAATTAGCACTTTAGATTTCGAACGTTCGCATCCATTGTATTTAATAGGGTTCTAAAGTTCGTGCAAACTTTCGGTCCGTTCGCGGGTTCTGGTGCGAACCGAACCCGGGGGTGTTCGGCTCATCACTACTACCCAGTCTCTACCTGTTGCACCTACCCTGCCTTCAATCCACCTGCTTCTTCCCTCCTACCTGCAGCCAATCCGCAAGGGCCTCCTCCAGCCACTGTCCCCGTGTCTCTGCCACATTCTAGTCCTTCCACTTACTCGATTCCATCCTTTTCATACATTCCCCCCGTTATTTGCAAACCTGCAGTGACCAAGTCTAAGAAGAAGCGGAAGTACTTCCCGACCCACACAATCCAACCAGTAACCCAACCTACCTCCACACCCACCAACCTGCTCCAGCCTGCGTTCATGCCAGTAGAACTTGACGACCCACCTAAATCGGATGTCCCCATGCCTTTTACCCAGTATGACGCCCCGGTGCCCGTCTGCCAGCCTGAAGTTTCTGTACCAGCCTGCCATCCTGAAGTTTCTGTACCAGTCTGCCAGCCTGAGGTTCCCATACCAGCCTGCCAGCCTGAAGTTCCCGTACCAGCCTGCCAGCCTGAAGACCCTGTACCAGCCTGCCAGCCTGAAGATCCTGTACCAGCCTGCCAGCCTGAAGATCCCGTGCCAGTCTGCCAGCCTGAAGTTCCCGTTCCAGCCTGCCAGCCTGAAGTTCCCGTACCAGCCTGCCAGCCTGAAGACCCTGCACCATCCTGTCTGCTGCCCAGCCTGAGATGTTCCTGTCTGCTGCCCAGCCTGAGATGTTCCTGTCTGCTGCGCAGCCGGAGATGTTCCTGTCTGCTGCCCAGCCGGAGATGTTCCTGTCTGTGCCGTCACACAGTCTGGTTTGCTAGCATGCTATGACAGTACACCAGGGCCATCCCTAAACCAGACGTGGCGGCATTGAGGGACAATCCTGGTTTGTTAGACCCGGTTGAGATGGATAGTAACAAAATAATTTATTATTCTCTGCTGGCAGCAGAGGATGACGAATATTGTCGTCAGATTCTAAAAGATTGGACCAGTGACCAGCTGATGGAAATCATCCGATCAGCTTATTCCCTAGTGGGGCAGGGTTATATATCTTTAGAGGATATCCAGCCGTTAGTTCAGTTATGTGAAAAGCCAGCCCAGTCATCTATTCCCGATGGGAGTGACGATTTTTCACCCCCTTTCAGTTTTGACCAGGTCGAATCCTTAGTGTGGTTGTTCGAGGATGATCCAGCCTATTTTTGGGAACATTATTCCTCCTGGTCCCAGCAGGTGTTGTCTGATTGCATCCATTCAGTGCAATCCCTGGTCGGACAGGCTGTGTGTGAGACAGTTTTGCTCAACCTGTGCTGCAAGCATGGTCAGATCTCCTGCACTTAGCCAAGCCACAACGTTCCAGCCCTGCCATTTATCACCTGCCTCCCCAAGAATATATCCGCCCATCGCCTACAGCAATCCCAGCTTCAGCCCAGTTTGCTCAGCCCCCCGCCAAATATTACTACCCAGTCTCTGCCTGTTGCACCTACCTTGCCTTCAATCCACCTGCTTCTTCCCTCCTACCTGCAGCCAATCCGCAAGGGCCTCCTCCAGCCACTGTCCCCGTGTCTCTGCCACATTCTAGTCCTTCCACTTACTCGATTCCATCCTTTTCATACATTCCCCCCGTTATTTGCAAACCTGCAGTGACCAAGTCTAAGAAGAAGCGGAAGTACTTCCCGACCCACACAATCCAACCAGTAACCCAACCTACCTCCACACCCACCAACCTGCTCCAGCCTGCGTTCATGCCAGTAGAACTTGACGACCCACCTAAATCGGATGTCCCCATGCCTTTTACCCAGTATGACGCCCCGGTGCCCGTCTGCCAGCCTGAAGTTTCTGTACCAGCCTGCCATCCTGAAGATTCTGTACCAGTCTGCCAGCCTGAGGTTCCCATACCAGCATGCCAGCCTGAAGTTCCCGTGCCAGCCTGAAGACCCTGTACCAGCCTGCCAGCCTGAAGATCCTGTACCAGCCTGCCAGCCTGAAGATCCCGTGCCAGTCTGCCAGCCTGAAGTTCCCGTACCAGCCTGCCAGCCTGAAGTTCCCGTACCAGCCTGCCAGCCTAAAGTTCCCGTACCAGCCTGCCAGCCTGAAGACCCTGTACCATCCTGTCTGCTGCCCAGCCTGAGATGTTCCTGTCTGCTGCCCAGCCTGAGATGTTCCTGTTTGCTGCGCAGCCGGAGATGTTCCTGTCTGCTGCCCAGCCGGAGATGTTCCTGTCTGTGCCGTCACACAGTCTGGTTTGCTAGCATTCTATGACAGTACACCAGGGCCATCCCTAAACCAGACGTGGCGGCATTGAGGGACAATCCTGGTTTGTTAGACCCGGTTGAGATGGATAGTAACAAAATAATTTATTATTCTCTGCTGGCAGCAGAGGATGACGAATATTGTCGTCAGATTCTAAAAGATTGGACCAGTGACCAGCTGATGGAAATCATCCGATCAGCTTATTCCCTAGTGGGGCAGGGTTATATATCTTTTGAGGATATCCAACCGTTAGTTCGGTTATGTGAAAAGCCAGCCCAGTCATCTATTCCCGATGGGAGTGACGATTTTTCACCCCCTTTCAGTTTTGACCAGGTCGAATCCTTAGTGTGGTTGTTAGAGGATGATCCAGCCTATTTTTGGGAACATTATTCCTTCTGGTCCCAGCAGGTGTTGTCTGATTGCATCCATTCAGTGCAATCCCTGGTCGGACAGGCTGTGTGTGAGACAGTTTTTCTCAACCTGTGCTGCAGGCATGGTCAGATCTCCTGCACTTAGCCAAGCCACAACGTTCCAGCCCTGCCATTTATCACCTGCCTCCCCAAGAATATATCCGCCCATCGCCTACAGCAATCCCAGCTTCAGCCCAGTTTGCTCAGCCCCCCGCCAAATATTACTACCCAGTCTCTACCTGTTGCACCTACCCTGCCTTCAATCCACCTGCTTCTTCCCTCCTACCTGCAGCCAATCCGCAAGGGCCTCCTCCAGCCACTGTCCCCATGTCTCTGCCACATTCTAGTCCTTCCACTTACTCGATTCCATCCTTTTCATACATTCCCCCCGTTATTTGCAAACCTGCAGTGACCAAGTCTAAGAAGAAGCAGAAATACTTCCCGACCCACACAATCCAACCAGTAACCCAACCTACCTCCACACCCACCAACCTGCTCCAGCCTGCGTTCATGCCAGTAGAACTTGACGACCCACCTAAATCGGATGTCCCCATGCCTTTTACCCAGTATGACGCCCCGGTGCCCATCTGCCAGTCTGAAGTTTCTGTACCAGCCTGCCATCCTGAAGTTTCTGTACCAGTCTGCCAGCCTGAGGTTCCCATACCAGCCTGCCAGCCTGAAGTTCCCGTACCAGCCTGCCAGCCTGAAGACCCTGTACCAGCCTGCCAGCCTGAAGATCCTGTACCAGCCTGCCAGCCTGAAGATCCCATGCCAGTCTGCCAGCCTGAAGTTCCCGTACCAGCCTGCCAGCCTGAAGTTCCCGTACCAGCCTGCCAGCCTAAAGTTCCCGTACCAGCCTGCCAGCCTGAAGACCCTGTACCAGCCTGCCAGCCTGAAGATCCTGTACCAGCATGCCAGCCTGAAGATCCTGTACCAGCCTGCCAGCCTGAAGATCCTGTACCAGTCTGCCAGCCTGAAGTTCCCGTGCCAGTCTGCCAGCCTGAGGTTCCCGTGCCAGTCTGCCATCCTGAGGTCCCTGTGCCAGTCTTCCAGCCTGAGGTCCCTGAGCCAGTCTGCCAGCCGGAGGTCCCTGTGCCAGTCTACCAGCCTGAGGTTCCTGTGCCAGTCTGCCAGCCTGAGGTTCCTGTGCCAGTCTACCAGCCTGAAGTTCCTGTGCCAGCTTGCCAGCCTGAAGTTCCTGTGCCAGCTTGCTAGCCTGAAGTTCCTGTGCCAGCCTGCCAGCTTGAAGTTCCTGTGCCAGCCTGCCAGCTTGAAGTTCCTGTGCCAGCCTGCCAGCTTGAAGTTCCTGTGCCTGCCTTCCAAACAAAAGTCCTGATGACGGTGTCCCAGTCGGAAGATCCGGTGTCCCAGTCGGTAGATCCGGTGTCCCAGTCGGAAGATCCGGTGTCCCAGTCGGAAGATCCGGTGACCCCACCTGAAGATTCGGTGCCTAAACCCCCCCTAAAGATCCGGTGCCTGTTTCCCGGCCTAAGGTTGTGGTGCCCGTTTCCCGGCCTGAGGGTGTGGTGCCCGTTTCCCGGCCTGAGATTGTGGTGTCCGTTTCCCGGGCCTGAGGTTGTGGTGCCCACTGTGGTGCCCGTTTCCCGGCTTGAGGTTGTGATGCCCGTTTCCCGGCTTGAGGTTGTGGTGCCCGTTTCCCGGCTTGAGTTTGTGGTGCCCGTTTCTCAGTCTGTGGAGCCTACTGCCCAGCCTGATGTGATTCTGTCTGCTGCCCAGCCTGAGATGTTCCTGCCTGCTGCCCAGCCTGAGATGTTCCTGTCTGCTGCCCAGCCTGAGATGTTCCTGTCTGCTGCGCAGCCGGAGATGTTCCTGTCTGCTGCCCAGCCGGAGATGTTCCTGTCTGCTGCCCAGCCGGAGTTGTTCCTGTCTGCTGCCCAGCCGGAGTTGTTCCTGTCTGCTGCCCAGCCGGAGACGTTCCTGTCTGCTGCCCAGCCGGAGACGTTCCTGTCTGCTGCCCAGCCGGAGACGTTCCTGTCTGCTGCCCAGCCGGAGTTGTTCCTGTCTGCTGCCCAGCCGGAGTTGTTCCTGTCTGCTGCCCAGCCGGAGTTGTTCCTGTCTGCTGCCCAGCCGGAGATGTTCCTGTCTGCTGCCCAGCCGGAGATGTTCCTGTCTGCTGCCCAGCCGGAGATGTTCCTGTCTGCTGCCCAGCTCGACGACCTGGAGCCTACTCCCCAGCTCAACGACCCAGAGCCTGCTGCCCACCTTGATGTGACTGTTTGCCCGGATGTGCCCGCTGTCTGCCCGGATGTGACCTTGCCTGTTGCCCAGCTTGTTGCCATGAACTTCCCCCAGCAACAGTTAGTTGGAGCGTCCGGAGGCCGCTCCTTTGAGGGGGGGTACTGTCAGGAAAGGCTTCACCCGCTGGTGGTGCTGTTGGTCCTTTGGACTGCAGTACTAGTGTCCACCAGCAGGTGTTCTCTTGCAGCCAATATCTTTGTTGGAGGATCTCACCTGCTGGTGGTAATGTATGATCCATGGACTGTAGTACCGGCGTCCACCAGTGGGTGTATTCCGGCAGTGTGGGGCAAGCAGCACTTCCTGCGGTAGCTGTGACCTGAAGCCTGATTACAGACTTCCTTTAAATACCCGGCAAGTACAGGCACTCCTTGCCCTGGTATCTCTCTCCTGGACCTAGGACCTGTGATCTGGACTTTGAGCCTGCACCCTGTCTGACCCAATCTGACCTGATCCCTACCCTAAGCCCATCCTGCATCTGTCCCTCCTGTCTCCTGATTTACACGGTCCCCTGTCCTCCTGTTCCCTGGTTACCTTGGATCCCTGCTCTGCAGCCAATCCATCCGTCCCCTCCCTGTTCCTGTTTTATTCCCATCCATACCCATCTGCTTCGATCCCTTTGTGTATGACCTCGGCCTGGCCTTCTCTACGATTCCGGTATTCCCCCTTATTGTATATATTTTCTTTAAGTCACTGTTATTTGGTTTGGTCACTGCACTGTGTTCTGTTGGAGGTGTTTATTTGTCTGTTTACTTCCCTTAATAAATTGTTACACTTTCACCTACACCTGTTTGGTCTCCTCTGTGCCGTCACACAGTCTGGTTTGCTAGCATTCTATGACAAGAGCTGAGCCATTGCTTCGAAGAAGGAGGTTTGGGAGTCCAGGGTCGCACTTTTTTGTTCCAGGAGCTGATGGGCCCATGACTGTGATTTTCCAAGAAGCAGGGATATGGTGAACCCCACCTTGGTGGTCTCTAGTAAAAAGGTCCTTGGCTGCAGGGAGAAATAAAGTTTGCAAGAGTTTTTAAAGGCACGGAACTTTTGCCGATCGCCTGCAAACCGCTCTGGTGCAGGAACTCTCGGTTCTGGTGGTAGCATCGTTCCTGTGAATGCAGATATCGTCTGTCCGGACGTGGAGCAGCCAGGTGCAGTAGCAGGTGTGGGAGTCGCAGAATAGGAGGCCGTGGGTTTGATGCAATTTTCCAGTTGCAGATAGCTCTCCTGCAAGGTACTGACTGCCTGGGTCAGAGAGGCAAGTTGCTGGCATAGCGGCTCCAGAGGCGAAGCCCCTCTCTCAATCTCCGACATTTGGCTGAGTGGTACTGTCATGTACCTGGTGGAACTCGAGCTGTAGAGGGGGCTTCTCTTGCACCTCCTGTCCAACAACATGCGCC
The DNA here is from genome assembly GCA_029206835.1 of Rana muscosa. Classification (NCBI taxonomy): domain Eukaryota; kingdom Metazoa; phylum Chordata; class Amphibia; order Anura; family Ranidae; genus Rana; species Rana muscosa. Next base: position 966,325,853 of record CM055118.1, read on the forward strand.
AAAACATGTCCTTTCTTGTGCATTTCTTGGAAAGTGCACGTCTGCGCACGGCTGCGTGCTTATTCTCCGGGTTTCTCTTACAATCTCTAAACACTGCAGAATTCATCCGGCTGCTTCTGTCTTCTGTCACATCATCAATAAACAACAATGACCCAGTGCCACTGGAAGCCATGCATGCCCATGCCATTACACTGTCTCCGCTATGTTTTACAGATGATGCTGTGTGCTTTGGATCCAGGGGGGGTTTCAAGCCTTCTCCACACTTTTTTCTTCCTGTCATTCTTGTAGAGATAAATCTTAGTTTCATCCATCCAAAGAATGCTTTTCCAGAACTGGTCTGACTTTTTTAGATGTTCTTTGGCAAAGTCTAATCTGGCTTTTCTATTCTTCAGGATTATGAATGGTTTGCACCTTGTGGTGAACCCTCTGTATTTGCTCTCATGAACTCTTCTCTTGATTGTAGACTTTGACAATGATACACCCACCTCCTGGAGAGTGTTCTTTACTCGTCTGGATGTTGTCAAAGGGTTTTTCCTTACCATAGAGAGGATACTGTGATCATCCACCACTGTTGCCTTCCGTGGATGTCCAGGTCTTTTTATGTTGCTCAGCTCACCAGTGCGTTCTTCTTTCCTCAGAATGTACCAAACTGTTGATTTAGCCACTCCTAGTGTTGCTGCTATCTCTCTAATGGATTTGTTTCATTTTTGAAGCCTTACAATGGCCTGTTTCACTTGCATGGACAGCTTCTTTGAATGCATGATGTAGGTTCACAGCAATAAATTCCAAATGCAAATACCACACTTAGAATCAACTCCAGACATTTTACCTGCTTAATTGATGAAGATATAACGAAGGAGTAGCCCACACCTGGCCATGAAACAGTTTTTGATTCAATTGTCCAATTACTTTTGGTCCCTTGAAAAAGGGGGGTTGGCTATTCTTAAGAGCTGTAATTCCTAAACTCTTCCTCCGATTTGGATGTATATACCCTCAAATTAAACCAGAGAGTGTGCACTTTCAGCCCATATCCATTATATAACTATAGATTGAATATGTTTTGGTAAGTACCTGAAAAAATCTAAAATTGTGCCTGTGTCCAAATATATATGAACCTAACTGTAAAATATTCCATGGGCTTAACATGCCTCTCCGCAAATAGCTTGAAGTGTCTTCTTTCCAAAATGGGGTAATTGGGGGGGGGGGGGGGTTGTGCTATCTTGATCATTTCATGGCCTCCAAAACTGTGATAGGTAGTGAGGAAGTGAAATCACCATTTACGCCCTCAGACAGCCTGAAGGTCGGTGATTGGTTTTCGGGGTCCTGTACACGGCTAGGGTCCCAAAAAGTCTCACACATGTAGTATCCCCATACTCAGGAGAAGCAGCAGAATGTATTTTGGGGTGTAATTCCACATATGCCCATGGCATGTTTGAGCAATATATCATTTAGTGACAACATTGTGCAAATTTTTAAATTTTTTTTTTTTTATTTTCCCGCAACTTGTGGCAAAATATAAAATATTCTAAGGACTCAACATGCCTTTCAGCAAATAGCTTGGGGTGTCTACTTTCCAAAATGGGGTCATTTGGGAAAATTTTGAACTGTCCTGACATTTTATGCCCAACATTTAGAAGCTTATGTCACACATCACTCACTCTTCTAACCACTTGAAGACAAAGAACTTTCTGACACTTTTTGTTTACATGAAAAAATTACTTTGAACCCCCAAACATTATATATTTTTTAAAACAAAGGCCCTACAGATTGCATTTTTTTATTTTATTTTTAAAAAAACACACTTTTTATTTTATTTTAATGCACTAAAACACACTATATTGCCCAAATGTTTGATGAAATAAAAAAGATGATCTTAAGCCGAGTACATGGATACCAAATACGACATGCTTTGAAATTGCGTACAAACGTGCAGCGGCGACAAACTACATACATTTGTAAAAGCCTTTACATGTTACCACTTTAGATTTACAGAGGAGGTCTACTGCTAAAATTACTGCCCTCGATCTGACCTTTGCGGTGATACCTCACATGCATGGTGCAATTGCTGTTTACATATGACGCCAGACCGACGCTTGCGTTCGCCTTTGTGCGTGAGCACGGGGGGGGGGCAGGGGTGTTTTTTTGTTTTTTTTTATTATTTATTTTATTTTTAAACTGATCCTTTAATTTTTAATTTAATTTTTTATAATTTTTATTGTTATCTCAGGGAATGTAAATATCCCCTATGATAGCAATAGGTAGTGACAGGTACTCTTTTAAAAAAAATAGAGGTCTATTAGACTCTAGATCTCTCCTCTGCCCTCAAAGCATCTGACCACGCTAAGATCGGTGTGATAAAATTCTTTCCCAATGGCCCTGTTTATATACAGTGAAATCTAAGTCGTAAAATGCTTGTAGCTTCTGGTTTCTTAGGCCATAGAGATGATTGAAGCCATTCTGGTCTCTGATCAGCTCTATGGTCAGCTGGCGGAACCACCAGCTGCATTCCCAGGTTCCCTGTTGGGACAGGAGAGCCTGAGAAAACCAAGGAAGACAGTGGGAGGATGGGGGACGTTCCCTCCCACTACTTGTAAAAGAAGTCTAGAGGCTAATTAGCCGCTAGGATTGCTAGGACTGCTTTTACATGAAAGCCGACCGCTGGCTGAAAAGAATGATACCAAGATGATACCTAAACCTGCAGGTATCATTCTGGTATAACCATTCAAAGTCAAGCAACATACCAAAATGTTGCTCCTTGTTGGGCATATATTGTAATCTTTTTTTTCATGCAGCCTGTGGGCTGAACGAAAAAAAAATTAATCGGTGGGTATGCCCACCATTAGAATACCACCCTTCATCCACCCACTTCTAATGATGGGCATACATGCACCTTTTTTTTTTTTAACTCTGGTGGTGAAATCACTTCCTACAGCGCTGAAGTCACTGATTTACGTATCGTGGGAGCAAACACTGTTGCTGTCAAGATAAATAAATCAGTGCTGCAGCTGAATGGCGAACCTGCTAAGCAAATGATGATTAACAAGAAAACAAAGTAACATTACATGGAAAAGGTGGCTGATGTGTCCTCATTAGACAAGACACCTCATCCCAAAAGTAGTTTAAACAAAAGGGCAAAGAGGATGGGGATTATTGTGGTGCCAGAACAACTCAATCAATAAATTTTTAAGAAAAGACTGATTTTATTACAAAGTATTATGAACAGGTAATACAAACACAGGTTGATATTAAAATTGAACATTCATGGAAGGACCACATAATGTTTACGGTTGGTCGGAGTGGTAATGGCCTAATTACAATAACGGGTCAGGTCTTCCCTACATGTTTCCCCAAGACATTGTCTTCTTCAAGGGAATAGGACGTGACCAATGTAAGTGTTAGAGCTCCCAATGTGCCCAAATGGCAGGGTCAGAATGAGGTGCCTCCAAAGGAAGGTAAACCCACACTACCGCAATGTGGCTGCAGAGGGCAGAAAGGAGACCAGTAAAAACAGAAAAAAATGAGAATGAAGTTTAAAAAAGGGGCGCTGAAATGGCCAAAAATTTCCAATCAATCATAAGAAGACGATTGAAATGAGTGGAATAGCCATAATAGGTAAAGTGCAATCCTGGGCTTCAAGAAAAAGTTATATAAGATGTAGTGCATATGGTACGGTGCCTGGACTAGGTACCAACACACTAACCAGGATATCGAGGCACAGAGAAGCCTTGTATACAAAAATCCGGAGTAGCAGTGCCCCTTAGAACCAGCCAGAGTAACATTACAGTATAACAGTACCTGCAAAACAAATACAATAAAACATAGTAAAATTAAAACATTACAATTCTAAATAGAGAGAGAACAATAGATATAGAACAATAATGAGTGAACAATAGAGCAGACAATAGAGAACGAACACGAGAGAGAACAATAGAGAGAGAGAAGAAAAATAAAATCACAACTATTTTTGGCTTTTTTATTTTTTATTGTTTTTGTGTGTGTGTGTTTTTTTTTTTTTTTATAAAAACTGTAAACTGTGAACGTTCCAGATTAGGGTCTCTCAAAGTGATATGGCCATCTCATCTTTCGAGACCCTGTGTTAGTGTGCCTAGGACTGTGCAGTGCTGTACCCTATGCTAATACTCCACTAGTGTGTGATAGCGTTTGAAACAGTCACCGATGCAGAGACCAGGTTGGTCAGGACAGGAGGGACAATAAAAACGGGTGTCACGCCTAAATCCGCGTTTTCTGTAGACACGACATCTTCTTTGGGGTATTCTTTGGCTAGGGGTACCAGGGAGGACATACGGAAAATGCCTCTCATGCAGCCAGCTAACTGCATTTGCGCTGGGAAGGTGGGGCACAGCACCGTCTGGAAACAGAAGGGCTGTGACGATCTCTTCCTGGAACTTTAGGAAGGATCCAGTTCATCCTGAAGCTTTATATAGCACATAAGCATTCAGCAGAGCCAATTTAAATAAATATACAGACACTTTTTTGTACCAGCGTCTGGCCTTACGGGCTATTAGGTACAGCGCCAACAACTGGTCGTTGAGGTCCACCCCTCCCATGTTAAGGTTGTATTCGTGGACACAGAGGGGTTTCTCCACAACATCAGTCGCCGTAGGAATTTGGACTGTCGTATCTATGTAAAGGGAGGAAAGAACGAAAACATTCCGTGAATCCCTTCACTTCACTACTAACAAATTATTACACTTTAAGCAGGCTCTTTCCCCCTTCTAAGTCTGGATTCGACAAGCCGTTGGGGAAAGCCCCAGCAATTAGATCACACGGTGCCACATGCGCCAATTCCACAATCAAAAAGGTGACTAAAAAGTGTCACGCTCGTGTAATAATTGTCCACGTACAAGTGGTACCCCTTTCCAAATAAGGGTAACACCAAGTCCCACACAATCTTACCAGCGCTCCCTATGTAGTCTGGGCAGTTCTCCGGCTCTACGTGACTCTCTCTTTCCTCATAAACCATAAAACTATATGTATAGCCTGTTGCCCTGTCACAGAGCATATACATCTTGACCCCATATCTGGCACGCTTGCTGGAAAGATACTGTTTGATAGACAAGCGACCAGAAAATTTAATCAGGGACTCATCAACACAGACAACTTGATCGGGAGTAAACAAGGCTGCAAAACGTTGGTTGAAGTGGTTTACGAGGGGCCGAATTTTGTAGAGCCGATCAAATCCAGAGTCACCCCGAGGACGACAGAGTTCATTATAATTGAAGTGCATAAACCACAAGATCTGCTCGTATCGTGTCCTGTCATGGAGGCAGAGAACACAGGCAAATGAGGAATTGGAAAGTGTATGGATTATTGATTGCCCCCCTAGAAGATTATGTCCCCCCATATATAAGGAAGTGGGAAACAATATTGGACAGGACATTTACGCAGGTACAACATAAGCAGATTATAAAGTGGGCGCTAAAATCATCCATATGTACGAGGGCCCAAGAAACGAACTTTAAAATCATGACGAGATGGTATCAAACACCATCACTGCTTAATAAATATTTCTCGGTGATCTCAGATAAATGTTGGAGATGCCAAGAAGAAAGAGGGACATTGCTTCACGTGTTTTGGTCATGCTCGAAGTTAGCACATTTCTGGAGGGAGGTACGTCAGATAGCACAAAAATTTACTGATTATAATATACCAGAAGACCTGGCTTTATTTTTGTTGCATGTTTCTGAAATACCAGGGGAAATATACAGTAGATCAATTGTACGTCATCTTATTAACGGTGCTAGAGCATGTATTGCCCGGCAATGGAGAGATACGAATCCCCCAACAATCTTTCTATGGTTTAATAGAATTGAAGAAGTAAATAAGATGGAGGACTTGACACTCTCACGTCAAGACCGTCATGAGATTTATTCTAAAACCTGGGCACAATGGAATATATTTAAATACTCGGAAGAAGGGAAGACCCTTTTTTGTAACCCAATAAGAGGAGGGGGGAGCTAGGGCTCGTCTACCTCCCTGTCCGACCCGAGAGAATTTTTTTTTTTTTGTTAGTTTTTTTTTGTTTTGTTTTTTTGTTAAGGTGAGGGAACCAAAGTTTTTTAGAAGGTGGTGGGTAATAGGAGGGGAAGAATCAAAGGAACAGGAATATTCCAATAGAATTAGATTTATGCTCTATTTAAGATCATAAGAATGTGATATATGGTTTGGGCCCGTGGGGCATTTATTGGTTTAAACTGAAACAGTAAAATGTGCTATTTGATTACTTCCCCTGTATGTTGGATAAAATAGATAAATAAAGAAATTGAAACAAAATGAGGAATTGGGTCAGTGGACCAATATGACCGCAACTCGTTCTTTTTAATTATGCCCATGAGGAGGGATAGGCCCAGGAAGGTCCTAAATTTGAAGACCGTAATAGGTCTCCAGTCTCCGGCAAGGAGCAACTGGGAATTAGCGATGATGAATTGACCAGCATACAAATTACTTTAGATCTATAGTGAAAAACGGCGAATAAAAATCAAGTGACGTAAAATCAACCACCTGGTTGGCCAGTGAATAGGGGAAGTACAGGTGCTGCAGAAGTGGTTGACTCCCAATTCGGTTTGGCAAATGCAGCAGGAAGGGCACTATGGGCTTGACAGGCCTGTGTTTGTCTTCTTCTTGGTGGCAGCGGGACACTACTCGTGCTAGCCATTTCGCCAGCTTGAACTGCACTTATGGCACTCCCCATGTCACCAAGTGATACTGCAGTTTTGGATGTACGACCAGGATGTACTAGGCCGCTGGTGCTTGCCAGTTCACCAGAAGGATGAGCGGCACTAGTACAGGCTCTCTGTTCCATACAAGAGCCCTGCAGTTCTTGCACCTTAACGACAGCAGAAGAACAGGGTCGGGTATGCCTGACCTTGGCAGGGACCACTACTCTGTCGTCAGAGCTATCTGTCAGGGTGCCGCTGCTGTCTACGGGTTTGTATTCTGAGCCTGAATCTGACACATAGGTGACTTCCTCTTCACTATCTGTTATGCTCAGAAATGTGTAGGCCTCTTCACTACTGTACCTTCGATTTTACATTTTGGTGTCTAATTTTACTGGTACAGTAGTGAGACTCACAGGAAAAAAGCTCCTGACTGTCAGCGACTGATTCAAACGATACCAAAAAAAAACTGTTAGCGATCGCAGGGATCAGGCCTGACTTTGCGAACACTGCAGTTATGTGTTTTGTGTTTTGTAAGTGACAGTGATCGATCGATACTGTACTTGGGTGGGCTGGGCGGGGGGGGGGGGGGGCTAAACGCAGGCGCTAGCAGGTATCTGGGCTGATCCTGCTAACACTGCATTTTTGGGAACCCTAAACTGCTGGGGACGCTAGTATAGATCTGATCAGATCAGATATTAATGTGTCCAGACACTATACTACTAAGGGAGGTGTATGGTGAGTTTGTAGGTGTTAGCACTACTGGCACTGATCTGATGCTGCCTGGGGCGACACTGACCCTAAAATTAGGTAATATGCGGCGGGTACCCTGACGCTAAAAAAAAAACTAGCTAACCAGCGTCACCCTAGACCTATCTGAACCTACCACTATTTACCTTAACACTGATTTTTGGCACTAATGACACCAGTATAGTGATCAAAAAAAATAATATGAACACTGCACTGGGTGACACAATGACAGGGGGTGCAGGGGTTAACTGGGGGGGGGTGATCGGGGGGTGATAAGGCGGGTGAAAAGTGTACCTACATGTACTGGTGTCAGTGTAGTGTTGGTGCACATACTCTGAGATGTCTTCTCTCCTCTGTGGAACGAAAAGACTTCCACGAGGAGAGATGACATCAGTTCACCTACCTGTGTTTACACTTACACAGGCAGGGGAAGCATTCCATTCGCCAGGACCGATCACCAGGTCCAGGCCATAAATCATTGGCCTGAGCCTGGAGACTGATTGGTTCTGAAGTGAATTCGATGTACAGCTACGACGCATCGCCCAGCTGAACCAACCTGCCGCAGAATAACTGTAGTGGCTGGTCCGGAACTGGTTAAAAAGCCAGTTTGGCCTGGCAATGACATCAGTAAAAATGTATCTACCATCTGCGCTAACCAACCCCCATATTACACCAGGTACAGTCTGACTGGCCAGGAAATAGAGGAGTATGTGCCCACCTTCGCCCTGAACCATATCAGGTCACATGCCTTTAATGTTGGGAAAGTACCTTGCAAGGGGGTCAACCAAGCCATTAAGATGTTCCCCAAATATTCACCCCCATGTGAATGAGTGTCCTTGTTACTCATTTAAAAAAAATGAAAAAGCAAATAAAACCAGCCATACTGTGAAAAAATCCTTTATGGAAAGAATATATTAAAAAAATAAACAAAATATAAATCCAAAATCAAAACTGTTGTTCATACAAGAGAAATAGTGTAATGCTACTGTAATGTGGATTAAAGGGATAACCATTTTTTTTAGCAGGATTTCCATTAAAAACCCTATGCAGTGGCAAAAACATGAGCTATAAACACTTTTGCAACCCAAAATATTATATGTCCTTGTGCAGATTAATTCTCCTGATCATTCACAAAGCCTCTCTGTGTTGTTTAACAAGAAATAATGTTTCATTATCTTAGTTAAATGAACCACATGTTATAAAGGTCAGAGACAGATTATACTGTAACATACTGTATCTGTCATTTAAAGTGGTTGTAAACTAACACCTGCAAGACAAAGGCATAATGAGCTAGTATGAATAGCATGCTAGCTCATTATGTAATACTCACCTGGGATTGAAGCCCCCGCTACGGTGCCCGACACAGCACCGGCCGCCGACATGGCGTCCCGGAGTTACTTCCGGGTATCGCTGTGATTGAAAACAAAAATGGTGAGGACAGCCGCACTCCAATCCAACGTATATTTATTGAAAAAAGACAGGCACTACAAAAACCAGCATAAACCAGGACAGCTGACGCGTTTCACACTTGTTCAGTGTTTACTCATAGCTGAGTAAACACTGAACAAGTGTGAAAACGCATCAGCTGTCCTGGTTTATGCTGGTTTTTGTAGTGCCTGTCTTTTTTCAATAAATATACGTTGGATTGGAGTGCGGCTGTCCTCACCATTTTTGTTTTCATTGCTATGTGCATTGCCGGCACCCTTGGGTTCTGAGAGAGGAATATCTTTCCAAAACGTTATCTGCCTGGAGCGGCAATTTTTGGTCTATCGCTGTGATTGGCCAGAGCCTCGATGAGCACGGGAGCCGCCAGTCACAGCATGACCTTCTTTAGAAACGGCACGATCTGCATTTCTAAAGTGCGCCTGCGCCGCTGTCTACGGCGCATGCGCCGTAGACATCGGTGCAAGTCTCTATTGTAAATATCTCCTAAACCGTTTAGGTTTAGGAGATATTTCTAGCACCTGCAGGTAAGCCTTAATCTACAGCCACTTTAACAAGGGTGAGAGCACATATTGTCCTTTGAGCATGGTTCATGGAGGAGTGTGGAATGGATGCATGGGAGATTGCACATATGGGAGCACAGAAGATTATTTCATGTTAAACAACATTTAATGGTGGGGGGGGGGGGGTGGGGGTTAATCTGCACAAGGACATATTCGATTTTGGGTTGCACAAGTGCTTGTTGCACATGTTTGTAGGACTGCATGGGGTTTTTGTAGGAAATATTGTTATAAAAGCAGGGTTATATTTTTAATTCACATTACAGTAGTGCTGCACTATTTCTCTTGTATTTATAAGTGTATGTTTTGAACGACTATTATTATTAAAATTGGAACAAAACAAAGACAGCAAAGGGATTGATTCCCAAAGAACAATCAGAAATTAAGTACAGTTTCCTAACTGATTCTAATCTCTCCCAATGTAGTTTGTCCTCTTCCTCTTGCAACAGCTTCCAAATATAAGCCTGCTGGTCATAGTTTGAGGACCATGAAGTGCTTTATGGGTTTTTTAAATTTCTCCTGGGCAAATCTGCACATCAACTGGCCTGGACGCAAATCACAAAAGCGGATGATTCGCCTCAAACTCATGAAAGCAGCAAACCCAAACCTCTTCCTTAATGTCAAGCCAAAACATTTTTCTTTTTAAAATTGGTTCTAAAGCCAAACTATTTTTTACCTTAATGCATTTCCTGCATTAAGGTAAAAAATGTTTTACAGATTTTTGTTCTTCCCCTCTTCCCTAAATACTTACTTTGATCGACGAGCACTGTGCACGGCTGCATCTCTTCTCTCTACTCTCTTCTTCCTCTGCCATTGGCTCCTGCTGTCAATCAAATGCTGTGGGGAGGAATCATGTGTGCCTATGGACAGCTGTAGACAACAACTCCCCAGGAAGCATTTACCATATGTCCTGTGTTTTTAGCTACAGCACCCTCTGGAGATCGCTCTGATTGTCAGGAAAGAGATTCAGACTGTGTATGGGTGGTCTGGAAGATTTGATCAGTAATCACTATGGTTATCAAATGATCAAGATAGGTAACCCACTCACTGCCTCACCATTACACAACTGTAACCACTCATAGTGATCAGTTGAAAAACTTTAAGTAGTGGTGCTGAGTGTAACTGTACTGTAAAAATGATCTGCACTGTCACCCAAATCCCTTAGACCTTGTTCACGTGGGCAGAAAAAACAGGCAGTTGAGTTGTGGTTTTACTACTCTTCAACTGCCCACCTAAAGAAGAACATGCAGCCGCTCAGGGTTGCACACATGTTGTGAATGTGACACTTTGCCATGACATTCAGAAGCAGTACCACCACTGAGGTGAATGTGGCCACACTAACTGCCCTATCCAAGTGAATGTGGCCACACTAACTGCTCTGCAACCGTGATGTGCAATTGTGGTATATGCAGGGTTAAAACAGGTGGCAAGTAGGCAACATATCACCTCCCAGCTACCTATCAACTGCCCAGCAAAATAGGGAGCTGCAGTTCATTGAGGGAAGGGAACCATAAATGCCAACATGTATTGTGACATACTGAAGCTGAGCAATATCCCCTCCCTTCGGAGACTGGGCCCCAGGGCAGTATTCCAACATGATAGCGACCTCAAACACACCTCCAAGACAACCACTGCTTTGCTAAAGAAGCTGAGGGTAAAGGTGATGGACTGGCCAAGCATGTCTCCAGACGTGATGGACTGGCCAAGCATGTTTTCTAAACCCTATTGAGCATCTGGGCATCCGCAAACGAAAGGTGGAGGAGCGCAAGGTCCCTAACATCCACCAGCTCCATGATGTCATCATGGAGGAGTGGAAGAGGACTCCAGTGGCAAACTGTGAAGCTCTGGTGAACTCCATGCCCAAGAGGGTTAAGGCAGTGCTGGAAAATAATGGTGGTCAAACAAAATATTGACACTTTTGGGCCCAATTTGGAAATTTTCACTTAGGGATGTACACACTTGTTGCCAGCAGTTTAGACATTAATAGCTGTGTGTTGGGTTATTTTGAGGGGACAGCAAATTTACACTGTTATACAAGCTGTACACTCACTACTTTACATTGTAGCAAATTGTAATTTCTTCAGTGTTGTCACATGAAAATATATAAAATAAAATATTGACAATAATGTGAGGGGTGTACTCACTTTTGTGAGATACTGTGTATATATGTATATATAAATGTTGAAAATAGGGTAATGCTCAATACACTCCAGAAAGATCTCACTGGACCTATAACATTATGAACACGATCTAAAGTGTTTATTATCACACTGCTGGTATGCTATTGTAAAATCATTAACTTTTTAAAATAAAAATGTAAATAATTCCAAGTAATTTGTGTGGATCTCTACTGGATAATAATTGTTTCCTCTTTCATGTCTTCATCTCCTGCCCACACTACCTACCATCATATCCTTCACATTTCTCTATTGCACATATTGCCCACCATCATACCCTGCACCCTCCTTCTCCTGCACATACTTCCCACCATCACACCCTCTGCACTCTATCATACTCTTCATTCTTACCTCATGGACATACTCTGCACCATCATACACTTCACACTCCTCTCCTTTACATACTGCCTACCATAACACCCTCCAGACTCCTCTCCTGCACATATTGACCACCATCATAACCTCCAAACTCTTCTTCAGCAAAGTTTGACATTTGACCAACCTTGCAATACCTTGGCATACTTTTGCGGGTATGTTATACCATAAATCCTTATCCTTAATTTTAATCTGTAATAGCCATTTGCAATATTAGATATGCATTGGCTACATTTTTAATCAGTTCAATGACGCCTTAAAAAAAAAAAAGTTTTCAAGAGCAAATTGTAGCTAAACTTAATGATAAAACGGAAACATTTATAGCCACCTGGGAGCCTTGGTCCACCTCATGCAATGTTTCTCTTATTTCTGGCGTTCAACCTGGAAATTTGAGCTCTCACGTTCCACAGAAATAGCATGCGAGTACTTCTGTCTCTCCCTTTCACACGTTTATATCTCTTCTTCTCTCTGCTGCCTCTCTTGGCTTTCCTGGGGTAATGCAACCCATGGGTTAACACGGTTCTCCTTTATAATTATTTTTCTGATTTTTGGTTTACGTTCTCTTCTTATTGACGGGTTCTTTAATTACTGAACATAGTAGCCTCCTATTCTGACATACTACCTTATGTTTAATAGTATTGATGAGGTGCTCCCTCTATTCTACATGTCAAGCATACCATGTTGATGGACATTTATTAGGACCCTGTCTCTCCGCCTACTGGGATGCAGCATGATCCCGTAGGGGCGTCCCGGGGGTTGGAGATACTGTGGTTGAATAACTTTAGGTATACCTCCGGTTGGTTGAGGTGGAGCTTGCTTAATCACTGGCAGTAATGCTAGGACATTGTAGCAGGAGTTAACCTGCAAGACTCATTTAGGTATTTGCTGGAACGTATGTTACTAAGGAAGCACACTCAGTGTTTGTACTGTACAACCTACGTGTTTGACAATCTTCTGTTATCATTGAAAACTTTCAATAAAAATATTTGAAAAAAAAAAAAAAGTTTTGAACGTTAGTGTAAATACAGGAAAATGTAACAAGGTCCCAACTTACCATTTGCTAAAATTTTACCAGTTTTTACTTTCTTTTTTTTTTTTAATTAAACATGTAGGGTAGATTTTTAACCACTTAGCAACCACCTGCCGACAAATAACGTCGACAAGGTGGTTGCTTAACTCTGGGAGGACGTTATATAACGTCCTCCCAGAATCGCGCTCCCGCGCGCCCCCTGGGGCGCGCACACGGGAAACTCCGTGACTGCCGGGTCCAGAGGACCCGGCGCATCACGAATCGCAGTAAATCGCCGCTGATAGCGGCCGTTTACCACGTGATCGCTCCGTCAAATGACGGAGCGATCACTTGTAAACAGACCGGCGTCATGTGATGACGCCGGTTCCTCTCTCCCCTCTCTGTACCGATCGGTACAGTGTGAGAGGAGAGGGGGAGGGAGCAGATCAAGGCAGCAGCGCTGTGGGCTGGATCTGTGACAATTGCAGTCACAGATCCAGCCATCCATCTATCCCTGCTCAGCCATCCATGGTGCAATACCCTGCCAATACTCTGCAAAATACCCTGCGCAATACTCTGCAAAATACTCTGCAATACCCTGGCGCAATACTCTGCAATACCCTGCGCAATACTCTGCAATACCCTGCGCAATACTCTGCAATACCCTGTGCAATACTCTGCAAAATACTCTGCAATACCCTGCGCAATACTCTGCAATGCCCTGCGCAATATTCTGAAAAATACTCCGCAATGCCCTGTGCAATACTCTGCAATGCCCTGCGCAATACTTTGCAATACCCTGCGCAATACTCTGCAATACCCTGCACAATACTCTGCAAAATACTCTGCAATACCCTGCGCAATACTCTGCAATACCCTGCACAATACTCTGCAATACCCTGCACAATACCCTGCAAAATACTCTGCAATACCCTGCGAAATACTCTGCAATACCCTGCACAATACTCTGCAATACCCTGCGCAATACCCTGCAAAATACTCTGCAATACCCTGCACAATACTCTGCAATACTCTGCAATACCCTGCGCAATACCCTGCAAAATACTCTGCAATACCCTGCGCAATACTCTGCAATACCCTGCGCAATACTCTGCAATACCCTGCGCAATACTCTGCAAAATACTCTGCAATACCCTGCGCAATACTCTGCAATACCCCGCGCAATACTCTGCAATACCCTGCGCCTGCGCAATACTCTGCAATACCCTGCACAATACTCTGCAATACCCTGCACAATACTCTGCAATACCCTGTGCAATACCCCCTGTGCAATACCCCATGCAATACCCTGCCATACTCCGCAATACCCTGCCATACTCCGCAATACTCCGCAATGCCCTGCAATACTCCGCAATACCCAGCAATGCCCGGCAATACTCTGCAATACCCGGCAATACACCGCAATGCCAGGCAATACTCCGCAATGCCCGGCAATACTCCGCAATGCCCGGCAATACTCTGCAATAACCACTTCCCGCCCACCGGCCGTCATATGACGTCCTTGACTTTGTGCAGGGATATCTGAATGATGGGAGCAGCTACAGGCATCATTCAGATATTAGCTTTTTCAGCCGGCGATTCCCTACACCATAACAACAATCATAGCGGCTGTTCCGCCACTTGATCATTCTTACGGGAGACGAGACGGGATGTCCCCCCCCCCCCCCCCGCCGCCCTCCGGTGCTTCTACCGACTCACCGCTACGATCAAAGCCAGGATTGTTGTTTTTTTTGGGTTTTTTTCAGGCTTCCCAGCCTAGAGGTGAGATGTGGGGTCTTATTGACCCCATATCTCACTGTAAAGAGGACCTGTCATGCCATATTCCTATTACAAGGGATGTTTATGTTCCTTGTAATAGGTATAAAAGTGATCAAAAAAATTTTGGGTGGAAAAACATGTCAAACTAAAATAAATAATGTAAAATGAACAATAAAATTTTTTTTTTTTAAAGCGCCCCTGTCCCCGTGAGCTTGCATACAGAAGCGAACGCATACGTAAGTCCCGCCCACATATGAAAACGGTTTTCAAACCACACATGTGAGGTATCTCTGCGAACGTTAGAGCGAGAGCAATAATTTTGTCCCTCAAAACATGTAACCAGTAAAAATATTTAAAGCGTCGCCTATGGGGATTTTTAAGTAGCGAAGTTTGGCGCCATTCCACGAGTGTGTGCAATTTTTAAGGGTGACATGTTAGGTATCTATTTACTCGGCGTAACTTCATCTTTCACATTATGCAAAAACATTGGGCTAACTTTACTGTTTTTTGTTTTTTTTAAGCACAAAACATTTTTTTACGTAAAAAACGCGTTAAAAAATTGCTGCGCAAATATCGTGCGAGATAAAAAGTTGCAACAATCACCATTATATTCTCTAAGGTCTTTGCTAAAAAAACATATATAATGTTTTGGGGTTCTATGTAATTTTCTAGCAAACAAATGATGATTTTTACATGTAGGAGAGAAATGTCAGAATTGGCCTGGGTGCTCCAGAACGCCTGATGGTGCTCCCTGCATTTTTGGCCTCTGTATGTGGCCACGCTGTGTAAAAGTCTCACACATGTGGTATCGCCATACTCAGGAGTAATAGTAGAATGTGTTTTGGGGTGTAATTTGTGGAATGCATATGCTGTGTGTGAGAAATAACCTGCTAATATGAAAATTTTGTGGAAAAAAAAAGAGAAAAAAAAAATCTTGATTTTGCAAAGAATTGTGGGAAAAAATGACAACTTCAAAAAACTCACAATGCCTCTTTCTGAATACCTTGGAATGTCTTCTTTCGAAAAAGGGGTCATTTGGGGGGTATTTGTACTTTTCTGGCATGTTAGGGTCTCAAGAAATGAGATCGGCCGTCAGTACTTCAGGTGTGATCAATTTTCAGATATTGGCACCATAGCTTGTGGACTCTATAACTTTCACAAAGACCAAATAATATGCACCAATTTGTACTTATTTTTACCAAAGATATGTAGCAGTATAAATTTTGGCCAAAATTTATGAAGAAAAAATTGTAATTTGCAAAATTGTATAACAGAAACGAAAAAATAATATTTTTTTTACAGAATTTTCTGTCTTTTTTCTCTTATAGCTCAAAAAATAAAAAACCCAACAGTGATTAAATACCACCAAAAGAAAGCTCTATTTTTGTGAAAAAAAGGACAAAAAATTCATATGGGTACAGTGTTGTATGACTGAGTAATTGTCATTCAAAATGTGAGAGCACCGAAAGCTGAAAACTGGTCTGGTTATTAAGGGGGTTTAAGTGCCCAGTGGTCAAGTGGTTAAAGATATATTTTGCAGTTTTCTGCTTTAGAGACATTTAATCTCAGAAAGGTTTTTAGATGTAATCTGAGATACATACTACATTTCAGTCTATGTCAGTCAAGAAGATACATGCCTTACCTGACAAATTCCTTCATATCTCCTTGTACATATGGGTGCTGTGTGTTTAATAATTGTACATGTGCAACAAGAAAAACTGGCTCAGCAGGTTTTCCTTTAGCCATAAATTCCACTGTAAACAGATGCTTATCAGTACTATTGAGAAATAACTGCTGTAAGCGGTTGTGAAACATCGATAGACAATAAGAATATTAGCAATCTGTATATACTCAAAAAGTAGGAGAAAACTGCTTATTGCTTTGACTTGAGATTTAATTATAACGAGGCACAATCCCCATTTAAAACAAATAAACTTCAATTTGTGCAGAGGATGTATACAAAAAAAATTTAAAATTTTTTAGATGTCATGATTCAGAACGTACATGTAAGTTGTCTACAATGCTCACCCTGCTCCCCACTGACAACAGTAATCTTGAAATCCATCAGCTCAAAAGTTTTGCCAGTAGACAATTTCAGATGTTATTTGCTCCACCACCTGCTGGTGAAATCTAGTATTGCGAACTAGCCACATATTTTGTCAGTCTTCAGTAGACTAATCAGTGAAAAATGCAATGGGCCAAAAATTCTATATAACACTGCAGAACATCTTTAAAATAAAGTATTTCCATTAGATTTCCATTTAAATGTAGCACTACTATATTCTCGTACTTTGCATATAAGAAATAGTAACATTTTTGAAATATGTAAAATTGTTGACAGATGCATATTCGTTGGCGAAATAGATAAAAAATAATTATGAGCAGCTTGTCAAAGGGACTTTCCAGGAAACATAAGTACTGTCCACTGTAACAGTGTAATGGGAAAAACAAACATGGAAGAAGATTTAAATGTGTATATTAAAATTATTTATAAATTCATAAATAAGTAGCTGTCCTCCTTTATGTAATGACACATTATGAAGAGAGCACAAACAACATTTTTATTTGCGTCACTTTACCTTAAAAATAACTTTCTAATTTCTTTACATGCAAAATAGTTTTTAAATCATGACTTAGGACATCTGGTGTTTTCTTTATTGATATAACAAATATTCGGCATATATTTTTTACTATAAAGCCCTGTACACACGATCGGTTTGACCGATGAAAACAGTCCGATGGACTTTTTTCATCGGACAAACCGATCGTGTATGGGACCCATCGGTCTTTTTTCCACCAGTTTTAAAAAATAGAACATGTTTTAAATTTTTCCGATGGATCAAAAACCAATAGCAAATTCCGATCGTCTATGGGCAAGTCCATCGGATAAAAAACCCATGCATGCTCAGAATAAAGTCAACGCATGCTCAGAAGCATTAAACTTCATTTTTCTTGGCTCATTGGAGTGTTTTACGTCACCGCGTTTGGAACGGTCGGTTTTTTGACTGATGGTGTGTAGGCAAGACTGATGGAAGTCAGCTTCATCGGATTTCCGATGGACAAAACCATCGGATCAGAATCCATAGGATATCCGATCGTGTGTACAGGGCTTAAGAAGACAAATGGATAATGGTGTAAAAAAGTATTTTAGGCCATTTATTGTATAACTTTTTTGAATAGATTATACTGCTGCAAGCTTTTTTCTATAATATTTCTCCTATTAATCATGACCCAGCATATGCTTAAAAAAAAAACAAAAAAAACATTAATGATACATTAATGAATACAGAGCTGCATTAATTAGTGTCTGTTACATCTGCCTGACGTTGAGTTTTTACAAGGTATATACTGTAAACCTCAAACCACAGAAATACAGAAAGGAGTCCAGGCCAAAACCAGATGAAAAGGTCCAAGATAATTTTAATTGTGGTTAAATAAGTCATATAAAAACATTCAACACATTTCAAAAGCAGCAACACTCCCCCTTCATCATGGCTCAACACAGGACAAATTTTGGGTGGACTCAAATTAAACAGCGACGTTACAGGTATATATTAAAAGCAGTATTGAGCTCTCCTCATGGAGTAACAACTTGTTTCTGAGCAGCAATAGTATATATAGTAGGTATGCTGAAAAGCTGTCATCTTTCTGTTTTATTGGAAGAAATGTAACATTGTATCCAAATACTTTTCTGGCTGAGGTTCTCATTTAGTGATATTTATTTAAAATGTTAAACATGGGAGTGACAAAAGAAACCTCCTACTCAGGGATTATCTTTTTCTTGTTAAAGTGGTTGTAAACTCCAAAAAAACAAACAAAAAACCTGCAAGACAAAGGCATAATGAGCTAGTATGCATCGCATACTAGCTCATTATGAAATACTTACCGTAGATCAAAGCTGTTGCAGTGGTCCCTGCACACCACTGTGACCAGCGACATGTCTCCCAGAGTAATTTCTAGGTTCGCTGGCTCCGGCGCTGTGATTGGCCGGAGCCGCGATGACGTCACTCCCACGAATGGGTGTGGGAGCCGCCGGTCACGGCATGGTTCCTGAAGAAACGGCACAAGCAAGACAAATATTTCTTCAGTGCACATTTGCCGATGACGTTGTTTAACTGTGCAAGTTTAGGAGATCTTCACAGTACCTACAGGTAAGCCTTATTATAGGCTTACCTGTAGATTAAAGTGGTGTAACAGGGTTTACAACCACTTTAAGAGGACTAGTTATGATTAAGTCTTCTAGAGGACACTCCAGCTTTACTTGCTGCTCAAACAACTTTTAGCGCCTCAAGCTAATGGTGTCCTAATTGGCCTTCAGGCTGTCATTTTTCAATAGATCACTTTATGTCACTTTAGTATTGTTTACAATCAAAGCTACCCAAGAAGAACACCACTGCCAATATAAGACACTCCAGGGTCACAACAATGTTGCAAAACTGCTGCTTCTTGTATTTCTTGAATTTTACTGAAAGACAGACAAATAGAGAATATATAAAAATTAAAAAAACAGGATTACATAAAAAAAGATAAATCTACCTAGCTCATTTGTTAATTATACATATTAGTATATCTATCTAGCAACCAACTACATATATACTCATATATTTTATAATAAAAGACAAAGCTATCAGATTTGCCTTGTATAATTTATCTACCTAACACAACCCATAGATCTAAAATTCCGTCTCTATTTAACAATCTAAGATCTAAGAATTCCATAAAAAAAAAAAAAAAAAACTGTATGTGGAAAGGTTTGTGCCATGTAAGGGTCAGAAAAAATTTCCCACCATTGGGATTATTATTATTATTATTATTCACAGTTTTGTCAGCATATTGAAAAATGTATGTGCAAATAGATGCTTTCTATGAAGAAAAGGAAAAAAGTATACAGCCAAGCATGTTCAGAATCAGATAATAATTCCTTTGGTAGTCAAGGAGATTACAGCAGGTCCGAGCAGAGCAGTAAGAGGTTAGAAATAGGGGGCGAGCTTTGGGCTCGAGCATAAGCCCCCAAATCAATCCATTTGCAATTCGCAGACATGGCAACCTGCAGCATCCATCATAGCAACCAACTACCAATAATGCACTTCCTGGTCTTTGAAAATCACGTCATGTGGCCTAAAATTACCATGAATTGATGCTATGTTGTGTACTAGCCCCTTCACTAAAATTGCCACTAGCATAAACCAACAGAAGAAGCACCAGACCAAATTCAAAAAGCACTCCAAAACAACTTTATTGATTCAAAAAACAACAGTCAACACATTTTGGGGGCAAACCACACTCTCCCTTCATTAGGGCTCAGAAATATTTGCAAATGTTTAAATGGACTCAAGGAAACAGATTTCAGAAAAATCTTACGCTTTTTGCTTGTTACATGCAGTCCCCGAGTTACGAACACAATAGGGACTGTAGGTTTGTTCTTAAGTGGAATTTGTGTGCAAGTCGGAACAGTGCATTATTAAGCGTAACTTCAGCCTTTGCAGGGATGTGGGATGTGCTGGATGCTTCTGGGCATGCAGTTATGTTATCTGGGGCTCTTCTGACCATGCAGTACATGTAGTACTGCAGTGTGGGATGTGTCCGGCTCTGCAAGATAGCTGCTCGGAGGTATCCAGGACCAGCGTGGAGCACAAGTGGCCAGCATTGAGGCCATTCGTGAGTAGGAGTCGTTCGTAACTCAGGTGTTCATATCTCAGGGACTGCCTGTATGCAGAATTATACCAGTAAAATTGTTGCAACAAAACAACAGTTTTTTTAAATTATTAAAGACTGGGGAAAGTAAAAGTCCTCCCTTGTGGTGGGGCTACACTTGCATTGCAAGGTTTAAATGCTCATTTCGTCTAGGGGATGGTAAAAGCACTTTTACTTACCCAATCCTTCACACACCTATGGTCTGGCAGTGGACCGTCCCTTGGCTTCCTCAAGTTCAATGCTATGGTCCTTGCATCAGTTCTGATGGCATCAGACACATCCAATGGTTCATGCTCTGATTGTTGTTCCTGAATACCCATTGGAGGGGAGCCCTGTTTGCATGTGAGCCATCTAATCAGAGCCAGTAAGCTCTCCGCATGACTGTCTTATACCTTTACTGTTCTGTATAAATAGGCATTGAAATGCCAGTGGTGTGATCTGGGTCAAACCCCTGATACGAAGCTAGCATGCAACTAGCATACACCAATTAAGTGATCAAACTTAATCAAAAGATGATCAAAGGTAAATCAATAAAAATAACAATCCATATCACAGTTAAAAAATATTGGAAAATGTGACTCCATATATCAATTGAAAAAATAATAATCGTCTTCAAAGGTGAATATATTAAGGTTGTAAACAGTCTTCAAAGGTAAATATATTATTGTTGTGAGCCACCATTAAAGTTTGTATAGATCAACAAGTCTTCAAGTGCAAAAAATCCACAATATCCAGAAAGAGTGATGATAGAAAAGACTTCCACCTCTAAGCACAGTTTAGTCAGGAAGTCCTTTTCTATCATCACTCTTTCTGGATATTGTGGATTTTTTGCACTTGGACACTTGTTGATTAGGGATGAGCCCGGTGTTCGATTCGAACCCGTTCGACGAAGCCAGAACTTTGTGGGCCGTTCGCATCAAATTCGTGTGATACGAACGGCCCACAATGCACTGTGCCAGTCGCAGTGCATTGCTGGCTAATGATTGGCCAATCACAGCGCCGGCAGCGAGGAGAGTCATAATTGGCCACAGGCAGGATGCCTGTTGCCAATTATAGCTCAGGGGGTTTAGTACACGCCCACACTATTCAAGGCCGCCAGCGCGGCGGCCTTGTGTAGTGTGTTCCGGCGTGCATTGAAAGAGATAGATAGGCAGGGACAGTGTGTTCTTTTCTCAGGCATCTGTAGGAGTTAGTGGGTGTTGTGTGCCTCCAGCACAGTATACACCTATATCTACCCTTTATTGTTGTTGTTCTCTCTAATACAGGCATCTGCAGGAGTTAGTGGGTGTTGTGTGCCTCCAGAGCAGTATACACCTGTATCTACCGTTTATTGCTGTTGTTCTCTAATACAGGCATCTGCAGGAGTTATTGGGTGCTATGTGCCTCCAGCACAGTATACACCTGTATCTACCGTTTATTGCTGTTGTTCTCTAATACAGGCATCTGCAGGAGTTAGTGGGTGTTGTGTGCCTCCAGCACAGTATACACCTGTATCTACCCTTTATTGTTGTTGTTCTCTCTAATACAGGCATCTGCAGGAGTTAGTGGGTGTTGTGTGCCTCCAGAGCAGTATACACCTGTATCTACTGTTTATTGCTGTTGTTCTCTAATACAGGCATCTGCAGGAGTTATTGGGTGCTGTGTGCCTCCAGCACAGTATACACCTGTATCTACCGTTTATTGCTGGTGTTCTCTAATACAGGCATTTGCAGGAGTTAGTGGGTGTTGTGTGCCTCCAGCACAGCACAGTATACACCTGTATCTACCCTTTATTGCTGTTGTTCTCTAATACAGGCATCTGCAGGAGTTAGTGGGTGTTGTGTGCCTCCAGCACAAGATACACCTGTATCTACCCTTTATTGCTGGTGTTCTATAATAAAGGCATCTGCAGGAGTTAGTGGGTGTTGTGTGCCTCCAGCACAGTATACACCTGTATCTACCGTTTATTGCTGGTGTTCTATAATAAAGGCATCTGCAGGAGTTAGTGGGTGTTGTGTGCCTCCAGCACAGCACAGTATACACCTGTATCTACCCTTTTTTGCTGGTGTTCTCTAATAAAGGTATCTGCAGGAGTTAGTGGGTGTTGTGTGCCTCCAGCACAATATACACCTGTATCTACCCTTTATTGCTGGTGTTCTTTAATACAGGCATCTGCAGGAGTTAGTGGGTGTTGTGAGCCTCCAGCACAGCACAGTATACACCTATATCTACCCTTTTTTGCTGGTGTTCTCTAATAAAGGCATCTGCAGGGGTTAGTGGGTGTTGTGTGCCTCCAGCACAGCACAGTATACACCTGTATCTACCCTTTTTTGCTGGTGTTCTCTAATAAATGCATCTGCAGGAGTTAGTGGGTGTTGTGTGCCTCCAGCACAATATACACCTGTATCTACCCTTTACTGCTGGTGTTCTTTAATACAGGCATCTGCAGGAGTTAGTGGGTGTTGTGTGCCTCCAGCACAGCACAGTATACACCTGTATCTACCCTTCTTTTTTGCTGGTGTTCTCTAATAAAAGCATTTGCAGGAGTTAGTGGGTGTTGTGTGCCTCCAGCACAAGATACAACTGTATCTACCCTTTATTGCTGGTGTTCTATAATAAAGGCATCTGCAGGAGTTAGTGGGTGTTGTGTGCCTCCAGCACAGTATACACCTGTATCTACCGTTTATTGCTGGTGTTCTATAATAAAGACATCTGCAGGAGTTAGTGGGTGTTGTGTGCCTCCAGCACAGCACAGTATACACCTGTATCTACCCTTTATCGCTGGTGTTCTCTAATACAGGCATTTGCAGCCTTTACAGTGGGTGTTGTGTGCCCCCAGCACAATATACACTACCCAATTGCTGGTTTTCCCATCTCCCTGCAGGCCATTACTATGTCTGGAAGGCCAACAAGGAGAGGCAGACAGTCTCAAGCCAATAAAAGAGGGCAAGCAGGCTCTGTGTCTAGAGACAACAGTGCTGGTCGTGGACGCGGTGCATCTTCATCAGCACGTGGCCATGGGACATGCTTGTCCTTATTTTCGGCAGCTGGACGTGTTGAGCCGCATCATGCCGAAGATTTGGTAGAGTAGATGACCAAGCCCTCCTCATCCTCCTCATCCTCTCTCACCCAGGCTCAGGGTACTGGCAAAGCAGCTGCCAACGCGTCCTCTTCCCTCGTCTCAATGTCATCAGTCACTCCTTCCCTAGACCCACCATGTCCTCCTGAGGAGTCACCTGAACTGTTTGAGCACAGTGTTGGGTACATGCTCCAGGAGGATGCCCAGCGTTTTGAATGGTCTGATGATGATACACAGCTAGAGGAAGGCAGTAGCGTGAGAGCAGAGAGAGGGGATGCTCAAGAAGGACAGCAATCTGGCAGTCATGTTCCAGCAGCTGCAGCATACTGCCAGGTTTGCTCCAGTGATCAAGAGGGAGGGGATGATGAGGTCACTGACTCCACGTGGGTGCCTGATAGGAGAGAGGAGGAGGATGAGGAGGAGGCACATCTCCAACGAGGCAGGATGCCCTCCGGGGGCCAGCGTAAGGGCAGCACACCGACTGAATCACACCGCAGAGCTCCGCCTTTGCAGGGCGCTGCCTCTGCCCGTTATTCCAAAAGTTCTTTGGTGTGGGCCTTTTTCGAGTCGAGTGCATCAGATCGCACAGCTGCTATTTGCAACATATGTCTCAAGCGTATCTCGCATGGCCAAAACATCAGCCGCTGGGGCACCACATGCTTGACCAGACATGTGTTGACCTGCCATGCAGCTCGTTGGCAAGCGTACCTTAAAGACCCACACCAAAGAACAAAGCGGACCTCTCCTTGCTCCTCATTAGCTGGGATCTCCAACCCCGCTGAAACCTGCACTGAGAGGAATGAAGGTGTAGAATTAGGTGTGTCACAGCCAAGTACTTGCGGGCACTCTGCTAGCAGTACACCGACGTCCGATTGTAGCAGGCAAATTTCCCTGCCCCAGCTGCTGGACCGTCAAAAGAAGTTCACTCCCAGCCATCCACATGCCCAGCGGTTGAATGGTAGTGTCAGGGAAACGGCCGTAGGAGAACTGGCAATCGTGCCAGTACTAGTAATGGCCGCTTCCAGCACATCCCTGTGCGCACTGATGCAAGCGGCGCGAATAGGCGCACGCACATGCGCAATGAACACATGCGCACGCACATGCGCAATGGAACCAACGGGCGCGTGCGCATGCGCGGGAGCGTCAATCGGCGCACGCAACAGATGCAGCCACTTGCTGGCCTATATAAGACGGCCACTGACCCCCTCTCATTGCTTGATAGTCTTCAGACTTCCTGTGTTCCTGAGACTCTGTTAAACTGCTGTTTGGATTCCTGTTGTGACCCGGCTTGTTCCTGACCTGTCTGATCTGCTCTCCTGGTTTGACCCTCTGGCTTGCTTTACCGATTTTTTGCCTTCTCCTCCACCTGATCCCGGCTTGTTCCACGGACTTGCCTCAGTCATCTGTTCCTGCCTGCTTCCTATTACCAGACCATTGGCTTGTCTCCGTTCCTGCAACCTGCCTCCTCCTATTGCTGGATCTACTAGGTTTGACCCTCAGCCTGGCTGCCACTACTACTCCTTGAGCGGTGTCCTGCATCCACCAGTGTTCTTCAGGATCCCACCAGCCCTGCTCTCCTGGACCCATCTGGCAACCTGTGCTTCTCTGGGCACTACACCCTCTGTACCCAACCTCAGGGGTGTACTGCACTCAGCTGCAAGGGGAGCCCTCTCGGCATTTCGGCCTCCAAGCAGGTACGTGACAGCCTGTCTGTGTTACACAACAGAACAACTCCACGAGCAATAAGGGGTAGCGTATGCTGTGCAGGAGGCACCTACACCCACTGTAACTGCTTGCAGATGCCTGTCTGTGTTACACAATAGAACAACACCACGACGAGCAATAAAGGGTAGCGTTTACTGTGCAGGAGGCACCTACACCCACTGTAACTGCTTGCAGATGCCTGTCTGTGTTACACAACAGAACAACTCCACGAGCAATAAGGGGTAGCGTATACTGTGCAGGAGGCACCTACACCCACTGTAACTGCTTGCAGATGCCTATCTGTGTTACACAACAGAACAACACCATGACGTGTAATAAGGGGTAGCGTATACTGTGCAGGAGGCACCTACACCCACTGTAACTGCTTGCAGATGCCTGTCTGTGTTACTCAATAGAACAACACCATGGCGAGCAATAAGGGGTAGCGTATACTGTGCAGGAGGCACCTACACCCACTGTAACTGCTTGCAGATGCCTGTCTGTGTTACACAACAGAACAACACCACGACGAGCAATAAGGGGTAGCGTATACTGTGCAGGAGGCACCTACACCCACTGTAACTGGTTGCAGATGCTTGTCTGTGTTACACAACAGAAGAACACCACGACGAGCAATAAGGGGTAGCGTATACTGTGCAGGAGGCACCTACACCCACTGTAACTGGTTGCAGATGCCTGTCTGTGTTACACACCAGAACAACTCCACGACAAGCAATAAGGGGTAGCGTATACTGTGCAGGAGGCACCTACACCCACTGTAACTGGTTGCAGATGCCTGTCTGTGTTACACACCAGAACAACTCCACGAGCAATAAGGGGTAGCGTATACTGTGCTGGAGGCACCTACACCCACTGTAACTGCTTGCAGATGCCTGTCTGTGTTACACAACAGAACAACTCCACAAGCAATAAGGGGTAGCGTATACTGTGCAGGAGGCACCTACACCCACTGTAACTACTTGAAGATGCCTGTCTGTGTTACACAACAGAACAACTCCACAAGCAATAAGGGGTAGCGTATACTGTGCAGGAGGCACCTACACCCACTGTAACTGTTAGCAGATGCCTGTCTGTGTTACACAACAGAACAACTCCACGAGCAATAAGGGGTAGCGTATACTGTGCAGGAGGCACCTACACCCAAGGTAACTGCTTGCAGATGCCTGTCTGTGTTACACAACAGAACAACTCCACGAGAAATAAGGGGTAGCGTATACTGTGCAGGAGGCACCTACACCCACTGTAACTGCTTGCAGATGCCTGTCTGTGTTACACAACAGAACAACACCACGACGAGCAATAAGGGGTAGCGTATACTGTGCAGGAGGCACCTACACCCACTGTAACTACAGTACTTGCAGATGCCTGTCTGTGTTACACAACACAACAACACCACGACGAGCAATAAGGGGTAGCGTATACTGTGCAGGAGGCACCTACACCCACTGTAACTGTTAGCAGATGCCTGCCTGTGTTACACAACAGAACAACTCCACGAGCAATAAGGGGTAGCATATACTGTGCAGGAGGCACCTACACCCACTGTAACTGTTAGCAGATGCCTGTCTGTGTTACACAACAGAACAACTCCACGAGCAATAAGGGGTAGCGTATACTGTGCAGGATGCACCTACACCCACTGTAACTGCTTGCAGATGCCTGTCTGTGTTACACAACAGAACCACACCACGACGAGCAATAAGGGGTAGTGTATACTGTGCAGGAGGCACCTACACCCACTGTAACTGTTAGCAGATGCCTGTCTGTGTTACACAACAGAACAACTCCACGAGCAATAAGGGGTAGCGTATACTGTGCAGGAGGCACCTACACCCACTGTAACTGCTTGCAGATGCCAGTCTGTGTTACACAACAGACCAACACCACGATGAGCAATAAGGGGTAGCGTATACTGTGCAGGAGGCACCTACACCCACTGTAACTGCTTGCAGATGCTTGTCTGTGTTACACAACAGAACAACACCACGACGAGCAATAAGGGGTAGCGTATACTGTGCAGGAGGCACCTACACCCACTGTAACTGTTAGCAGATGACTGTCTGTGTTACACACCAGAACAACTCCACGAGAAATAAGGGGTAGCGTGTACTGTGCAGGAGGCACCTACACCCACTGTAACTGCTCGCAGATGCCTGTCTGTGTTACACAACAGAACAACACCACGACGAGCAATAAGGGGTAGCGTATATTGTGCAGGAGGCACCTACACCCACTGTAACTGCTTGCAGATGCCTGTCTGTGTTACACAACAGAACAACATCACGAGCAATAAGGGGTAGTGTATACTGTGCAGGAGGCACCTACACCCACTGTAACTGCTTGCAGATGCCTGTCTGTGTTACACAACAGAACAACACCACGACGAGCAATAAGGGGTAGCGTATACTGTGCAGGAGGCACCTACACCCACTGTAACTGTTAGCAGGGTGCTTGTCTGTGTTACACAACAGGACAACTCCACGAGCAATAAGGGGTAGCGTATACTGTGCAGGAGGCACCTACCTACACCCACTGTAACTGCTTGCAGATGCCTGTCTGTGTTACACAACAGAAGAACACCACGACGAGCAATAAGGGGTAGCGTATACTGTGCAGGAGGCACCTACACCCACTGTAACTGCTTGCAGATGCCTGTCTGTGTTACACAACAGAACAACACCACGACGAGCAATAAGGGGTAGCATATACTGTGCAGGAGGCACCTACACCCACTGTAACTGTTAGCAGATGCCTGTCTGTGTTACACAACAGAAGAACACCACGACGAGCAATAAGGGGTAGCGTATACTGTGCAGGAGGCACCTACACCCACTGTAACTGGTTGTAGATGCCTGTCTGTGTTACACAACAGAACAACACCATGGCGAGCAATAAGGGGTAGCGTATACTGTGCAGGAGGCACCTACACCCACTGTAACTGGTTGCAGATGCCTGTCTGTGTTACACAACAGAACAACACCACGACAAGCAATAAGGGGTAGCGTATACTGTGCAGGAGGCACCTACACCCACTGTAACTGGTTGCAGATGCCTGTCTGTGTTACACACCAGAACAACTCCACGAGCAATAAGGGGTAGCGTATACTGTGCTGGAGGCACCTACACCCACTGTAACTGCTTGCAGATGCCTGTCTGCGTTACACAACAGAACAACACCACGACGAGCAATAAGGGGTAGCGTATACTGTGCAGGAGGCACCTACACCCACTGTAACTACAGTACTTGCAGATGCCTGTCTGTGTTACACAACAGAACAACACCACGACGAGCAATAAGGGGTAGCGTATACTGTGCAGGAGGCACCTACACCCACTGTAACTGCTTGCAGATGCCTGTCTGTGTTACACAACAGAACAACTCCACGACGAGCAATAAGGGGTAGCGTATACTGTGCAGGAGGCACCTACACCCACTGTAACTGCTTGCAGATGCCTATCTGTGTTACACAACAGAACAACACCATGACGTGCAATAAGGGGTAGCGTATACTGTGCAGGAGGCACCTACACCCACTGTAACTGCTTGCAGATGCCTGTCTGTGTTACTCAATAGAACAACACCATGGCGAGCAATAAGGGGTAGCGTATACTGTGCAGGAGGCACCTACACTCACTGTAACTGCTTGCAGATGCCAGTCTGTGTTACACAACAGAACAACACCACGACGAGCAATAAGGGGTAGCGTATACTGTGCAGGAGGCACCTACACCCACTGTAACTGCTTGCAGATGCCTGTCTGTGTTACACAACAGAACAACACCACGACGAGCAATAAGGGGTAGCGTATACTGTGCAGGAGGCACCTACACCCACTGTAACTGCTTGCAGATGCCTGTCTGTGTTACACAACAGAACAACTCCACGAGCAATAAGGGGTAGCGTATACTGTGCAGGAGGCACCTACACCCACTGTAACTGCTTGCAGATGCCTGTCTGTGTTACACAACAGAACAACACCACGACGAGCAATAAGGGGTAGCGTATACTGTGCAGGAGGCACCTACACCCACTGTAACTGTTAGCAGGGTGCTTGTCTGTGTTACACAACAGGACAACTCCACGAGCAATAAGGGGTAGCGTATACTGTGCAGGAGGCACCTACACCCACTGTAACTGCTTGCAGATGCCTGTCTGTGTTACACAACAGAAGAACACCACGACGAGCAATAAGGGGTAGCGTATACTGTGTAGGAGGCACCTACACCCACTTTAACTGCTTGCAGATGCCTGTCTGTGTTACACAACAGAACAACACCACGACGAGCAATAAGGGGTAGCATATACTGTGCAGGAGGCACCTACACCCACTGTAACTGTTAGCAGATGCCTGTCTGTGTTACACAACAGAACAACACCACGACAAGCAATAAGGGGTAGCGTATACTGTGCAGGAGGCACCTACACCCACTGTAACTGCTTGCAGATGCCTGTCTGTGTTACACAACAGAACAACACCACGACGAGCAATAAGGGGTAGCGTATACTGTGCAGGAGGCACCTACACCCACTGTAACTGTTAGCAGATGCTGTAACGGATCTCAGATACCCCAGATGGGCACATCCGCCAGACTTGTGTCTCCTGTCCTCCAAACGCACCCGCAGCCTGCAGATTCGCCATAACCAGCCCTTAACCCCTCAATCACGAGACAATCCACACAGGTGTTGAGGGTTAAACATGCAGAGCATTAACTGTTTATTAAATCCAAAACATACACTTTTACACACAGTTAGGGACACTCCCCTTAGCCTTGTCATAGAGGGGGGGTAGGGGACAAGGAAGAATCAATGGGAACTGAACACTTGTACATTGAAACAGAGACTACAGATAAACAAAGGGATTATGATAAGCAGGCAACCCCTCAATACACATCCCCTGCGGAGAGATGTCTGCAGTCCAGACCATTGTCTGTGTGCCATGAACCAACACAGCTAAACACAGCAACAAGAGGGGGGGGGGGGGTGGGGGAGAAGGGATGTAGCATTACATTACATTATCTCAATGCCAGCTTCTCCCCGAGTCTCCAGTCTCTTCTGGGCCATAATCTGTGGGTAGGAGGCCCGCCCTCAGTCCCTTCCAAAGCACACAGTGACAGTGGGTTCTGTTACACACCAGAACAACTCCACGAGCAATAAGGGGTAGCGTATACTGTGTAGGAGGCATCTACACCCACTGTAACTGCTTGCAGATGCCTGTCTGTGTTACACAACAGAACAACACCACGACGAGCAATAAGGGGTAGCGTATACTGTGCAGGAGGCACCTACACCCACTGTAACTGCTTGCAGATGCCTGTCTGTGTTACACAACAGAACAACTCCACGAGCTATAAGGGGTAGCGTATACTGTGCAGGAGGCACCTACACCCACTGTAACTGCTTGCAGATGCCTGTCTGTGTTACACAACAGAACAACACCATAACATGCAATAAGGGGTAGCGTATACTGTGCAGGAGGCACCTACACCCACTGTAACTGGTTGCAGATGCCTGTCTGTGTTACACAACAGAACAACACCATGACAAGCAATAAGGGGTAGCGTATACTGTGCAGGAGGCACCTACACCCACTGTAACTGGTTGCAGATGCCTGTCTGTGTTACACACCAGAACAACTCCACGAGCAATAAGGGGTAGCGTATACTGTGCTGGAGGCACCTACACCCACTGTAACTGCTTGCAGATGCCTGTCTGTGTTACAAAACAGAACAACACCACGACGAGCAATAAGGGGTAGCGTATACTCTGCAGGAGGCACCTACACCCACTGTAACTGCTTGCAGATGCCTGTCTGTGTTACACAACAGAACAACTCCACAAGCAATAAGGGGTAGCGTATACTGTGCAGGAGGCACCTACACCCACTGTAACTACTTGCAGATGCCTGTCTGTGTTACACAACAGAACAACTCCACAAGCAATAAGGGGTAGCATATACTGTGCATAAGGCACCTACACCCACTGTAACTGCTTGCAGATGCCTGTCTGTGTTACACAACAGAACAACACCACGACGAGCAATAAGGGGTAGCGTATACTGTGCAGGAGACACCTACACCCACTGTAATTGCTTGCAGATGCCTGTCTGTGTTACACAACAGAACAACACCACGACGAGCAATAAGGGGTAGCGTATACTGTGCAGGAGGCACCTACACCCACTGTAACTGTTAGCAGATGCCTATCTGTGTTACACACCAGAACAGCTCCACGAGCAATAAGGGGTAGCGTATACTGTGCAGGAGGCACCTACACCAACTGTAACTGCTTGCAGATGCCTGTCTGTGTTACACAACAGAACAACACCACGACGAACAATAAGGGGTAGCGTATACTGTGCAGGAGGCACCTACACCCACTGTAACTGTTAGCAGATGCTTGTCTGTGTTACACAACAGGACAACTCCACGAGCAATAAGGGGTAGCGTATACTGTGCAGGAGGCACCTACACACCCACTGTAACTGCTTGCAGATGCCTGTCTGTGTTACACAACAGAGCAACACCACGACGAGCAACAGAACAACACCACGACGAGCAATAAGGGGTAGCGTATACTGTGCAGGAGGCACCTACACCCACTGTAACTGCTTGCAGATGCCTGTCTGTGTTACACAACAGAACAACACCACGACGAGCAATAAGGGGTAGCGTATACTGTGCAGGAGGCACCTACACCCACTGTAACTGTTAGCAGGGTGCTTGTCTGTGTTACACAACAGGACAACTTCACGAGCAATAAGGGGTAGCGTATACTGTGCAGGAGGCACCTACACCCACTGTAACTGGTTGCAGATGCCTGTCTGTGTTACACACCAGAACAACTCCACGAGCAATAAGGGGTAGCGTATACTGTGCTGGAGGCACCTACACCCACTGTAACTGCTTGCAGATGCCTGTCTGTGTTACACAACAGAACAACACCACAAGCAATAAGGGGTAGCGTATACTGTGCAGGAGGCACCTACACCCACTGTAACTACTTGCAGATGCCTGTCTGTGTTACACAACAGAACAACTCCACAAGCAATAAGGGGTAGCGTATACTGTGCATAAGGCACCTACACCCACTGTAACTGCTTGCAGATGCCTGTCTGTGTTACACAACAGAACAACACCACGACGAGCAATAAGGGGTAGCGTATACTGTGCAGGAGGCACCTACACCCACTGTAACTGTTAGCAGATGCCTGTCTGTGTTACACAACAGAACAACTCCACGAGCAATAAGGGGTAGCGTATACTGTGCAGGAGGCACCTACACCCACTGTAACTGCTTGCAGATGCCTGTCTGTGTTACACAACAGAACAACACCACGACGAGCAATAAGGGGTAGCGTATACTGTGCAGGAGGCACCTACACCCACTGTAACTGCTTGCAGATGCCTGTCTGTGTTACACAACAGAACAACTCCACGAGCAATAAGGGGTAGCGTATACTGTGCAGGAGGCACCTACACCCACTGTAACAGCTTGCAGATGCCTGTCTGTGTTACACAACAGAACAACACCACGACGAGCAATAAGGGGTAGCGTATACTGTGCAGGAGGCACCTACACCCACTGAAACTACAGTACTTGCAGATGCCTGTCTGCGTTACACAACAGAACAACACCACGACGAGCAATAAGGGGTAGCGTATACTGTGCAGGAGGCACCTACACCCACTGTAACTGTTAGCAGATGCCTGTCTGTGTTACACAACAGAACAACTCCACAAGCAATAAGGGGTAGCGTATACTGTGCAGGAGGCACCTACACCCACTGTAACTGCTTGCAGATGCCTGTCTGTGTTACACAACAGAACCACACCACGACGAGCAATAAGGGGTAGTGTATACTGTGCAGGAGGCACCTACACCCACTGTAACTGTTAGCAGATGCCTGTCTGTGTTACACAACAGAACAACTCCACGAGCAATAAGGGGTAGCGTATACTGTGCAGGAGGCACCTACACCCACTGTAACTGCTTGCAGATGCCAGTCTGTGTTACACAACAGAAAAACACCACGACGAGCAATAAGGGGTAGCGTATACTGTGCAGGAGGCACCTACACCCACTGTAACTGCTTGCAGATGCCTGTCTGTGTTACACAACAGAACAACACCACGACGAGCAATAAGGGGTAGCGTATACTGTGCAGGAGGCACCTACACCCACTGTAACTGCTTGCAGATGCCTGTCTGTGTTACACAACACAACAACACCACGACGAGCAATAAGGGGTAGCGTATACTGTGCAGGAGGCACCTACACCCACTGTAACTGTTAGCAGGGTGCTTGTCTGTGTTACACAACAGGACAACTCCATGAGCAATAAGGCGTAGCGTATACTGTGCAGGAGGCACCTACACCCACTGTAACTGCTTGCAGATGCCTGTCTGTGTTACACAACAGAAGAACACCACGACGAGCAATAAGGGGTAGCGTATACTGTGCAGGAGGCACCTACACCCACTGTAACTGCTTGCAGATGCCTGTATGTGTTACACAACAGAAGAACACCACGACGAGCAATAAGGGGTAGCGTATACTGTGCAGGAGGCACCTACACCCACTGTAACTGGTTGCAGATGCCTGTCTGTGTTACACAACAGAACAACACCACGATGAGCAATAAGGGGTAGCGTATACTGTGCAGGAGGCACCTACACCCACTGTAACTGGTTGCAGATGCCTGTCTGTGTTACACAACAGAACAACACCACGACAAGCAATAAGGGGTAGCGTATACTGTGCAGGAGGCACCTACACCCACTGTAACTGGTTGCAGATGCCTGTCTGTGTTACACACCAGAACAACTCCACGAGCAATAAGGGGTAGCGTATACTGTGCTGGAGGCACCTACACCCACTGTAACTGCTTGCAGATGCCTGTCTGTGTTACACAACAGAACAACACCACGACGAGCAATAAGGGGTAGCGTATACTGTGCAGGAGGCACCTTCACCCACTGTAACTACTTGCAGATGCCTGTCTGTGTTACACAACAGAACAACTCCACAAGCAATAAGGGGTAGCGTATACTGTGCAGGAGGCACCTACACCCACTGTAACTGTTAGAAGATGCCTGTCTGTGTTACACAACAGAACAACTCCACGAGCAATAAGGGGTAGCGTATACTGTGCAGGAGGCACCTACACCCACTGTAACTGCTTGCAGATGCCTGTCTGTGTTACACAACAGAACAACACCACGACGAGCAATAAGGGGTAGCATATACTGTGCAGGAGGCACCTACACCCACTGTAACTGCTTGCAGATGCCTGTCTGTGTTACACAACAGAACAACACCACAACGAGCAATAAGGGGTAGCGTATACTGTGCAGGAGGCACCTACACCCACTGTAACTGTTAGCAGGGTGCTTGTCTGTGTTACACAACAGAACAACTCCACAAGCAATAAGGGGTAGCGTATACTGTGCATAAGGCACCTACACCCACTGTAACTGCTTGCAGATGCCTGTCTGTGTTACACAACAGAACAACACCACGACGAGCAATAAGGGGTAGCGTATACTGTGCAGGAGGCACCTACACCCACTGTAACTGTTAGCAGATGCCTGTCTGTGTTACACAACAGAACAACTCCACGAGCAATAAGGGGTAGCGTATACTGTGCAGGAGGCACCTACACCCACTGTAACTGCTTGCAGATGCCTGTCTGTGTTACACAACAGAACAACACCACGACGAGCAATAAGGGGTAGCGTATACTGTGCAGGAGGCACCTACACCCACTGTAACTGCTTGCAGATGCCTGTCTGTGTTACACAACAGAACAACTCCACGAGCAATAAGGGGTAGCGTATACTGTGCAGGAGGCACCTACACCCACTGTAACAGCTTGCAGATGCCTGTCTGTGTTACACAACAGAACAACACCACGACGAGCAATAAGGGGTAGCGTATACTGTGCAGGAGGCACCTACACCCACTGTAACTACAGTACTTGCAGATGCCTGTCTGCGTTACACAACAGAACAACACCACGACGAGCAATAAGGGGTAGCGTATACTGTGCAGGAGGCACCTACACCCACTGTAACTGTTAGCAGATGCCTGTCTGTGTTACACAACAGAACAACTCCACAAGCAATAAGGGGTAGCGTATACTGTGCAGGAGGCACCTACACCCACTGTAACTGCTTGCAGATGCCTGTCTGTGTTACACAACAGAACCACACCACGACGAGCAATAAGGGGTAGTGTATACTGTGCAGGAGGCACCTACACCCACTGTAACTGTTAGCAGATGCCTGTCTGTGTTACACAACAGAACAACTCCACGAGCAATAAGGGGTAGCGTATACTGTGCAGGAGGCACCTACACCCACTGTAACTGCTTGCAGATGCCAGTCTGTGTTACACAACAGAAAAACACCACGACGAGCAATAAGGGGTAGCGTATACTGTGCAGGAGGCACCTACACCCACTGTAACTGCTTGCAGATGCCTGTCTGTGTTACACAACAGAACAACACCACGACGAGCAATAAGGGGTAGCGTATACTGTGCAGGAGGCACCTACACCCACTGTAACTGCTTGCAGATGCCTGTCTGTGTTACACAACACAACAACACCACGACGAGCAATAAGGGGTAGCGTATACTGTGCAGGAGGCACCTACACCCACTGTAACTGTTAGCAGGGTGCTTGTCTGTGTTACACAACAGGACAACTCCACGAGCAATAAGGCGTAGCGTATACTGTGCAGGAGGCACCTACACCCACTGTAACTGCTTGCAGATGCCTGTCTGTGTTACACAACAGAAGAACACCACGACGAGCAATAAGGGGTAGCGTATACTGTGCAGGAGGCACCTACACCCACTGTAACTGCTTGCAGATGCCTGTATGTGTTACACAACAGAAGAACACCACGACGAGCAATAAGGGGTAGCGTATACTGTGCAGGAGGCACCTACACTCACTGTAACTGGTTGCAGATGCCTGTCTGTGTTACACAACAGAACAACACCACGATGAGCAATAAGGGGTAGCGTATACTGTGCAGGAGGCACCTACACCCACTGTAACTGGTTGCAGATGCCTGTCTGTGTTACACAACAGAACAACACCACGACAAGCAATAAGGGGTAGCGTATACTGTGCAGGAGGCACCTACACCCACTGTAACTGGTTGCAGATGCCTGTCTGTGTTACACACCAGAACAACTCCACGAGCAATAAGGGGTAGCGTATACTGTGCTGGAGGCACCTACACCCACTGTAACTGCTTGCAGATGCCTGTCTGTGTTACACAACAGAACAACACCACGACGAGCAATAAGGGGTAGCGTATACTGTGCAGGAGGCACCTTCACCCACTGTAACTACTTGCAGATGCCTGTCTGTGTTACACAACAGAACAACTCCACAAGCAATAAGGGGTAGCGTATACTGTGCAGGAGGCACCTACACCCACTGTAACTGTTAGAAGATGCCTGTCTGTGTTACACAACAGAACAACTCCACGAGCAATAAGGGGTAGCGTATACTGTGCAGGAGGCACCTACACCCACTGTAACTGCTTGCAGATGCCTGTCTGTGTTACACAACAGAACAACACCACGACGAGCAATAAGGGGTAGCATATACTGTGCAGGAGGCACCTACACCCACTGTAACTGCTTGCAGATGCCTGTCTGTGTTACACAACAGAACAACACCACAACGAGCAATAAGGGGTAGCGTATACTGTGCAGGAGGCACCTACACCCACTGTAACTGTTAGCAGGGTGCTTGTCTGTGTTACACAACAGGACAACTTCACGAGCAATAAGGGGTAGCGTATACTGTGCTGGAGGCACCTACACCCACTGTAACTGCTTGCAGATGCCTGTATGTGTTACACAACAGAACAACACCACGACGAGCAATAAGGGGTAGCGTATACTGTGCAGGAGGCACCTTCACCCACTGTAACTACTTGCAGATGCCTGTCTGTGTTACACAACAGAACAACTCCACAAGCAATAAGGGGTAGCGTATACTGTGCAGGAGGCACCTACACCCACTGTAACTGTTAGCAGATGCCTGTCTGTGTTACACAACAGAACAACTCCACGAGCAATAAGGGGTAGCGTATACTGTGCAGGAGGCACCTACACCCACTGTAACTGCTTGCAGATGCCTGTCTGTGTTACACAACAGAACAACACCACGACGAGCAATAAGGGGTAGCGTATACTGTGCAGGAGGCACCTACACCCACTGTAACTGCTTGCAGATGCCTGTCTGTGTTACACAACAGAACAACACCACGACGAGCAATAAGGGGTAGCGTATACTGTGCAGGAGGCACCTACACCCACTGTAACTGTTAGCAGATGCCTATCTGTGTTACACACCAGAACAACTCCACGAGCAATAAGGGGTAGCGTATACTGTGTAGGAGGCACCTACACCCACTGTAACTGCTTGCAGATGCCTGTCTGTGTTACACAACAGAACAACACCACGACGAGCAATAAGGGGTAGCGTATACTGTGCAGGAGGCACCTACACCCACTGTAACTGCTTGCAGATGCCTGTCTGTGTTACACAACAGAACAATTCCACGAGCTATAAGGGGTAGCGTATACTGTGCAGGAGGCACCTTCACCCACTGTAACTACTTGCAGATGCCTGTCTGTGTTACACAACAGAACAACTCCACGAGCAATAAGGGGTAGCGTATACTGTGCAGGAGGCACCTACACCCACTGTAACTGGTTGCAGATGCCTGTCTGTGTTACACAACAGAACAACACCACGACAAGCAATAAGGGGTAGCGTATACTGTGCAGGAGGCACCTACACCCACTGTAACTGGTTGCAGATGCCTATCTGTGTTACACACCAGAACAACTCCACGAGCAATAAGGGGTAGCGTATACTGTGCTGGAGGCACCTACACCCACTGTAACTGTTAGCAGATGCCTGTCTGTGTTACACAACAGAACAACACCACGACGAGCAATAAGGCGTAGCGTATACTGTGCTGGAGGCACCTACACCCACTGTAACTGCTTGCAGATGCCTGTCTGTGTTACAAAACAGAACAACACCACGACGAGCAATAAGGGGTAGCGTATACTGTGCAGGAGGCACCTACACCCACTGTAACTGCTTGCAGATGCCTGTCTGTGTTACACAACAGAACAACTCCACAAGCAATAAGGGGAAGCGTATACTGTGCAGGAGGCACCTACACCCACTGTAACTACTTGCAGATGCCTGTCTGTGTTACACAACAGAACAACTCCACAAGCAATTAGGGGTAGCGTATACTGTGCATAAGGCACCTACACCCACTGTAACTGTTAGCAGATGCCTGTCTGTGTTACACAACAGAACAACTCCACGAGCAATAAGGGGTAGCGTATACTGTGCAGGAGGCACCTACACCCACTGTAACTGCTTGCAGATGCCTGTCTGTGTTACACAACAGAATCACACCACAACGAGCAATAAGGGGTAGCGTATACTGTGCAGGAGGCACCTACACCCACTGTAACTGTTAGCAGATGCTTGTCTGTGTTACACAACAGAACAACTCCACGAGCAATAAGGGGTAGCGTATACTGTGCAGGAGGCACCTACACCCACTGTAACTGCTTGCAGATGCCTGTCTGTGTTACACAACAGAACAACACCACGACGAGCAATAAGGGGTAGCGTATACTGTGCAGGAGACACCTACACCCACTGTAATTGCTTGCAGATGCCTGTCTGTGTTACACAACAGAACAACACCACGACGAGCAATAAGGGGTAGCGTATACTGTGCAGGAGGCACCTACACCCACTGTAACTGTTAGCAGATGCCTATCTGTGTTACACACCAGAACAACTCAACGAGCAATAAGGGGTAGCGTGTACTGTGTAGGAGGCACCTACACCCACTGTAACTGCTTGCAGATGCCTGTCTGTGTTACACAACAGAACAACACCACGACGAGCAATAAGGGGTAGCGAATACTGTGAAGGAGGCACCTACACCCACTGTAACTGCTTGCAGATGCCTGTCTGTGTTACACAACAGAACAACTTCACGAGCAATAAGGGGTAGCGTATACTGTGCAGGAGGCACCTACACCCACTGTAACTGCTTGCAGATGCCTGTCTGTGTTACACAACAGGACAACTCCACGAGCAATAAGGGGTAGCGTATACTGTGCAGGAGGCACCTACACCCACTGTAACTGCTTGCAGATGCCTGTCTGTGTTACACAACAGAACAACACCACGACGAGCAATAAGGGGTAGCGTATACTGTGCAGGAGGCACCTACACCCACTGTAACTGCTTGCAGATGCCTGTCTGTGTTACACAACAGAAGAACACCACGACGAGCAATAAGGGGTAGCGTATACTGTGCAGGAGGCACCTACACCCACTGTAACTGCTTGCAGATGCCTGTCTGTGTTACACAACAGAACAACACCACGACGAGCAATAAGGGGTAGCGTATACTGTGCAGGAGGCACCTACACCCACTGTAACTGTTAGCAGATGCCTGTCTGTGTTACACAACAGAACAACTCCACGAGCAATAAGGAGTAGCGTGTACTGTGCAGGAGGCACCTACACCCACTGTAACTGCTTGCAGATGCCTGTCTGTGTTACACAACAGAACAACACCACGACGAGCAATAAGGGGTAGCGTATACTGTGCAGGAGGCACCTACACCCACTGTAACAGCTTGCAGATGCCTGTCTGTGTTACACAACAGAAGAACACCACGACGAGCAATAAGGGGTAGCGTATACTGTGCAGGAGGCACCTACACCCACTGTAACTGCTTGCAGATGCCTGACTGTGTTACACAACAGAACAACACCACGACGAGCAATAAGGGGTAGCGTAT
Organism: Rana muscosa; assembly: GCA_029206835.1. Taxonomy (NCBI): domain Eukaryota; kingdom Metazoa; phylum Chordata; class Amphibia; order Anura; family Ranidae; genus Rana; species Rana muscosa. Next base: position 966,365,981 of record CM055118.1, read on the forward strand.
ACTGTGCAGGAGGCACCTACACCCACTGTAACTGCTTGCAGATGCCGGTCTGTGTTACACAACAGAACAACTCCACGAGCAATAAGGGGTAGGGTATACTGTGCAGGAGGCACCTACACCCACTGTAACTGCTTGCAGATGCCTGTCTGTGTTACACAACAGAACAACACCACGCCGAGCAATAAGGGGTAGCGTATACTGTGCAGGAGGCACCTACACCCACTGTAACTGTTAGCAGGGTGCTTGTCTGTGTTACACAACAGGACAACTGCACGAGCAATAAGGGGTAGCGTATACTGTGCAGGAGGCACCTACACCCACTGTAACTGCTTGCAGATGCCTGTCTGTGTTACACAACAGAACAACACCACGACGAGCAATAAGGGGTAGCGTATACTGTGCAGGAGGCACCTACACCCACTGTAACTGCTTGCAGATGCGTGTCTGTGTTACACAACAGAACAACTCCACGAGCAATAATCGGTAGCGTATACTGTGCAGGAGGCACCTACACCCACTGTAACTGCTTGCAGATGCCTATCTGTGTTACACAACAGAACAACACCACAACGAGCAATAAGGGGTAGCGTTTACTGTGCAGGAGGCACCTACACCCACTGTAACTGTTAGCAGATGCTTGTCTGTGTTACACAACAGGACAACTCCACGAGCAATAATGGGTAGCGTATACTGTGCAGGAGGCACCTACACCCACTGTAACTGCTTGCAGATGCCTGTCTGTGTTACACAACAGAACAACTCCACGAGCAATAAGGGGTAGCGTATACTGTGCAGGAGGCACCTACACCCACTGTAACTGCTTGCAGGTGCCTATCTGTGTTACACAACAGAACAACACCATGACGTGCAATAAGGGGTAGCGTATACTGTGCAGGAGGCACCTACACCCACTGTAACTGCTTGCAGATGCCTGTCTGTGTTACTCAATAGAACAACACCATGGCGAGCAATAAGGGGTAGCGTATACTGTGCAGGAGGCGCCTACACCCACTGTAACTGCTTGCAGATGCCAGTCTGTGTTACACAACAGAACAACACCACGACGAGCAATAAGGGGTAGCGTATACTGTGCAGGAGGCACCTACACCCACTGTAACTGCTTGCAGATGCCTGTCGGTGTTACACAACAGAACAACACCACGACGAACAATAAGGGGTAGCGTATACTGTGCAGGAGGCACCTACACCCACTGTAACTGTTAGCAGATGCCTGTCTGTGTTACACACCAGAACAACTCCACGAGAAATAAGGGGTAGCGTGTACTGTGCAGGAGGCACCTACTCCCACTGTAACTGCTCGCAGATGCCTGTCTGTGTTACACAACAGAACAACACCACGACGAGCAATAAGGGGTAGCGTATACTGTGCAGGAGGCACCTACACCCACTGTAACTGCTTGCAGATGCCTGTCTGTGTTACACAACAGAACAACTCCACGAGCAATAAGGGGTAGCGTATACTGTGCAGGAGGCACCTACACCCACTGTAACTGCTTGCAGATGCCTGTCTGTGTTACACAACAGAACAACACCACGACGAGCAATAAGGGGTAGCGTATACTGTGCAGGAGGCACCTACACCCACTGTAACTGCTTGCAGATGCCTGTCTGTGTTACACAACAGGACAACTTCACGAGCAATAAGGGGTAGCGTATACTGTGCAGGAGGCACTTACACCCACTGTAACTGGTTGCAGATGCCTGTCTGTGTTACACACCAGAACAACTCCACGAGCAATAAGGGGTAGCGTATACTGTGCTGGAGGCACCTACACCCACTGTAACTGCTTGCAGATGCCTGTCTGTGTTACACAACAGAACAACACCACAAGCAATAAGGGGTAGCGTATACTGTGCAGGAGGCACCTACACCCACTGTAACTACTTGCAGATGCCTGTCTGTGTTACACAACAGAACAACTCCACAAGCAATAAGGGGTAGCGTATACTGTGCAGGAGGCACCTACACCCACTGTAACTGCTTGCAGATGCCTGTCTGTGTTACACAACAGAACCACACCACGACGAGCAATAAGGGGTAGTGTATACTGTGCAGGAGGCACCTACACCCACTGTAACTGTTAGCAGATGCCTGTCTGTGTTACACAACAGAACAACTCCACGAGCAATAAGGGGTAGCGTATACTGTGCAGGAGGCACCTACACCCACTGTAACTGCTTGCAGATGCCAGTCTGTGTTACACAACAGAACAACACCACGACGAGCAATAAGGGGTAGCGTATACTGTGCAGGAGGCACCTACACCCACTGTAACTGCTTGCAGATGCCTGTCTGTGTTACACAACAGAACAACACCACGACGAGCAATAAGGGGTAGCGTATACTGTGCAGGAGGCACCTACACCCACTGTAACTGCTTGCAGATGCCTGTCTGTGTTACACAACAGAACAACACCACGACGAGCAATAAGGGGTAGCGTATACTGTGCAGGAGGCACCTACACCCACTGTAACTGTTAGCAGGGTGCTTGTCTGTGTTACACAACAGGACAACTCCACGAGCAATAAGGCGTAGCGTATACTGTGCAGGAGGCACCTACACCCACTGTAACTGCTTGCAGATGCCTGTCTGTGTTACACAACAGAAGAACACCACGACGAGCAATGAGGGGTAGCGTATACTGTGCAGGAGGCACCTACACCCACTGTAACTGGTTGCAGATGCCTGTCTGTGTTACACAACAGAACAACACCACGACGAGCAATAAGGGGTAGCGTATACTGTGCAGGAGGCACCTACACCCACTGTAACTGGTTGCAGATGCCTGTCTGTGTTACACAACAGAACAACACCACGACAAGCAATAAGGGGTAGCGTATACTGTGCAGGAGGCACCTACACCCACTGTAACTGGTTGCAGATGCCTGTCTGTGTTACACACCAGAACAACTCCACGAGCAATAAGGGGTAGCGTATACTGTGCTGGAGGCACCTACACCCACTGTAACTGCTTGCAGATGCCTGTCTGTGTTACACAACAGAACAACACCACGACGAGCAATAAGGGGTAGCGTATACTGTGCAGGAGGCACCTTCACCCACTGTAACTACTTGCAGATGCCTGTCTGTGTTACACAACAGAGCAACTCCACAAGCAATAAGGGGTAGCGTATACTGTGCAGGAGGCACCTACACCCACTGTAACTGTTAGAAGATGCCTGTCTGTGTTACACAACAGAACAACTCCACGAGCAATAAGGGGTAGCGTATACTGTGCAGGAGGCACCTACACCCACTGTAACTGCTTGCAGATGCCTGTCTGTGTTACACAACAGAACAACACCACGACGAGCAATAAGGGGTAGCATATACTGTGCAGGAGGCACCTACACCCACTGTAACTGCTTGCAGATGCCTGTCTGTGTTACACAACAGAACAACACCACGACGAGCAATAAGGGGCAGCGTATACTGTGCAGGAGGCACCTACACCCACTGTAACTGTTAGCAGGGTGCTTGTCTGTGTTACACAACAGGACAACTTCACGAGCAATAAGGGGTAGCGTATACTGTGCTGGAGGCACCTACACCCACTGTAACTGCTTGCAGATGCCTGTATGTGTTACACAAAAGAACAACACCACGACGAGCAATAAGGGGTAGCGTATACTGTGCAGGAGGCACCTTCACCCACTGTAACTACTTGCAGATGACTGTCTGTGTTACACAACAGAACAACTCCACAAGCAATAAGGGGTAGCGTATACTGTGCAGGAGGCACCTACACCCACTGTAACTGTTAGCAGATGCCTGTCTGTGTTACACAACAGAACAACTCCACGAGCAATAAGGGGTAGCGTATACTGTGCAGGAGGCACCTACACCCACTGTAACTGCTTACAGATGCCTGTCTGTGTTACACAACAGAACAACACCACGACGAGCAATAAGGGGTAGCGTATACTGTGCAGGAGGCACCTACACCCACTGTAACTGCTTGCAGATGCCTGTCTGTGTTACACAACAGAACAACACCACGACGAGCAATAAGGGGTAGCGTATACTGTGCAGGAGGCACCTACACCCACTGTAACTGTTAGCAGGGTGCTTGTCTATGTTACACAACAGGACAACTTCACGAGCAATAAGGGGTAGCGTATACTGTGCAGGAGTCACCTACACCCACTGTAACTGCTTGCAGATGCCTGTCTGTGTTACACAACAGAACAACACCATGACGAGCAATAAGGGGTAGCGTATACTGTGCAGGAGGCACCTACACCCACTGTAACTGTTAGCAGATGCCTATCTGTGTTACACACCAGAACAACTCCACGAGCAATAAGGGGTAGCGTATACTGTGTAGGAGGCACCTACACCCACTGTAACTGCTTGCAGATGCCTGTCTGTGTTACACAACAGAACAACACCACGACGAGCAATAAGGGGTAGCGTATACTGTGCAGGAGGCACCTACACCCACTGTAACTGCTTGCAGATGCCTGTCTGTGTTACACAACAGAACAATTCCACGAGCTATAAGGGGTAGCGTATACTGTGCAGGAGGCACCTTCACCCACTGTAACTACTTGCAGATGCCTGTCTGTGTTACACAACAGAACAACTCCACAAGCAATAAGGGGTAGCGTATACTGTGCAGGAGGCACCTACACCCACTGTAACTGTTAGCAGATGCCTGTCTGTGTTACACAACAGAACAACTCCACGAGCAATAAGGGGTAGCGTATACTGTGCAGGAGGCACCTACACCCACTGTAACTGGTTGCAGATGCCTGTCTGTGTTACACAACAGAACAACACCACGACAAGCAATAAGGGGTAGCGTATACTGTGCAGGAGGCACCTACACCCACTGTAACTGGTTGCAGATGCCTATCTGTGTTACACACCAGAACAACTCCACGAGCAATAAGGGGTAGCGTATACTGTGCTGGAGGCACCTACACCCACTGTAACTGCTTGCAGATGCCTGTCTGTGTTACAAAACAGAACAACACCACGACGAGCATTAAGGGGTAGCGTATACTGTGCAGGAGGCACCTACACCCACTGTAACTGCTTGCAGATGCCTGTCTGTGTTACACAACAGAACAACACCACGACGAGCAATAAGGGGTAGCGTATACTGTGCAGGAGGCACCTACACCCACTGTAACTGCTTGCAGATGCCTGTCTGTGTTACACAACAGAACAACACCACGACGAGCAATAAGGGGTAGCGTATACTGTGCAGGAGGCACCTACACCCACTGTAACTGTTAGCAGGGTGCTTGTCTGTGTTACACAACAGGACAACTTCACGAGCAATAAGGGGTAGCGTATACTGTGCAGGAGTCACCTACACCCACTGTAACTGCTTGCAGATGCCTGTCTGTGTTACACAACAGAACAACACCATGACGAGCAATAAGGGGTAGCGTATACTGTGCAGGAGGCACCTACACCCACTGTAACTGTTAGCAGATGCCTATCTGTGTTACACACCAGAACAACTCCACGAGCAATAAGGGGTAGCGTATACTGTGTAGGAGGCACCTACACCCACTGTAACTGCTTGCAGATGCCTGTCTGTGTTACACAACAGAACAACACCACGACGAGCAATAAGGGGTAGCGTATACTGTGCAGGAGGCACCTACACCCACTGTAACTGCTTGCAGATGCCTGTCTGTGTTACACAACAGAACAATTCCACGAGCTATAAGGGGTAGCGTATACTGTGCAGGAGGCACCTTCACCCACTGTAACTACTTGCAGATGCCTGTCTGTGTTACACAACAGAACAACTCCACAAGCAATAAGGGGTAGCGTATACTGTGCAGGAGGCACCTACACCCACTGTAACTGTTAGCAGATGCCTGTCTGTGTTACACAACAGAACAACTCCACGAGCAATAAGGGGTAGCGTATACTGTGCAGGAGGCACCTACACCCACTGTAACTGGTTGCAGATGCCTGTCTGTGTTACACAACAGAACAACACCACGACAAGCAATAAGGGGTAGCGTATACTGTGCAGGAGGCACCTACACCCACTGTAACTGGTTGCAGATGCCTATCTGTGTTACACACCAGAACAACTCCACGAGCAATAAGGGGTAGCGTATACTGTGCTGGAGGCACCTACACCCACTGTAACTGCTTGCAGATGCCTGTCTGTGTTACAAAACAGAACAACACCACGACGAGCATTAAGGGGTAGCGTATACTGTGCAGGAGGCACCTACACCCACTGTAACTGCTTGCAGATGCCTGTCTGTGTTACACAACAGAACAACTCCACAAGCAATAAGGGGAAGCGTATACTGTGCAGGAGGCACCTACACCCACTGTAACTGCTTGCAGATGCCTGTCTGTGTTACACAACAGAACAACTCCACAAGCAATAAGGGGAAGCATATACTGTGCAGGAGGCACCTACACCCACTGTAACTACTTGCAGATGCCTGTCTGTGTTACACAACAGAACAACTCCACAAGCAATTAGGGGTAGCGTATACTGTGCATAAGGCACCTACACCCACTGTAACTGTTTGCAGATGCCTGTCTGTGTTACACAACAGAACAACTCCACGAGCAATAAGGGGTAGCGTATACTGTGCAGGAGGCACCTACACCCACTGTAACTGCTTGCAGATGCCTGTCTGTGTTACACAACAGAATCACACCACAACGAGCAATAAGGGGTAGCGTATACTGTGCAGGAGGCACCTACACCCACTGTAACTGTTAGCAGATGCTTGTCTGTGTTACACAACAGAACAACTCCACGAGCAATAAGGGGTAGCGTATACTGTGCAGGAGGCACCTACACCCACTGTAACTGCTTGCAGATGCCTGTCTGTGTTACACAACAGAACAACACCACGACGAGCAATAAGGGGTAGCGTATACTGTGCAGGAGACACCTACACCCACTGTAATTGCTTGCAGATGCCTGTCTGTGTTACACAACAGAACAACACCACGACGAGCAATAAGGGGTAGCGTATACTGTGCAGGAGGCACCTACACCCACTGTAACTGTTAGCAGATGCCTATCTGTGTTACACACCAGAACAACTCAACGAGCAATAAGGGGTAGCGTGTACTGTGTAGGAGGCACCTACACCCACTGTAACTGCTTGCAGATGCCTGTCTGTGTTACACAACAGAACAACACCACGACGAGCAATAAGGGGTAGCGTATACTGTGAAGGAGGCACCTACACCCACTGTAACTGCTTGCAGATGCCTGTCTGTGTTACACAACAGAACAACTCCACGAGCAATAAGGGGTAGCGTATACTGTGCAGGAGGCACCTACACCCACTGTAACTGCTTGCAGATGCCTGTCTGTGTTACACAACAGGACAACTCCACGAGCAATAAGGGGTAGCGTATACTGTGCAGGAGGCACCTACACCCACTGTAACTGCTTGCAGATGCCTGTCTGTGTTACACAACAGAACAACACCACGACGAGCAATGACGGGTAGCGTATACTGTGCAGGAGGCACCTAGACCCACTGTAACTGCTTGCAGATGCCTGTCTGTGTTACACAACAGAAGAACACCACGACGAGCAATAAGGGGTAGCGTATACTGTGCAGGAGGCACCTACACCCACTGTAACTGCTTGCAGATGCCTGTCTGTGTTACACAACAGAACAACACCACGACGAGCAATAAGGGGTAGCGTTTACTGTGCAGGAGGCACCTACACCCACTGTAACTGTTAGCAGATGCCTGTCTGTGTTACACAACAGAACAACTCCACGAGCAATAAGGAGTAGCGTGTACTGTGCAGGAGGCACCTACACCCACTGTAACTGCTTGCAGATGCCTGTCTGTGTTACACAACAGAACAACACCACGACGAGCAATAAGGGGTAGCGTATACTGTGCAGGAGGCACCTACACCCACTGTAACTGGTTGCAGATGCCTATCTGTGTTACACACCAGAACAACTCCACGAGCAATAAGGGGTAGCGTATACTGTGCTGGAGGCACCTACACCCACTGTAACTGCTTGCAGATGCCTGTCTGTGTTACAAAACAGAACAACACCACGACGAGCAATAAGGGGTAGCGTATACTGTGCAGGAGGCACCTACACCCACTGTAATTGCTTGCAGATGCCTGTCTGTGTTACACAACAGAACAACTCCACAAGCAATAAGGGGAAGCGTATACTGTGCAGGAGGAACCTACACCCACTGTAACTGCTTGCAGATGACTGTCTGTGTTACACAACAGAACAACTCCACAAGCAATAAGGGGAAGCATATACTGTGCAGGAGGCACCTACACCCACTGTAACTACTTGCAGATGCCTGTCTGTGTTACACAACAGAACAACTCCACAAGCAATTAGGGGTAGCGTATACTGTGCATAAGGCACCTACACCCACTGTAACTGTTTGCAGATGCCTGTCTGTGTTACACAACAGAACAACTCCACGAGCAATAAGGGGTAGCGTATACTGTGCAGGAGGCACCTACACCCACTGTAACTGCTTGCAGATGCCTGTCTGTGTTACACAACAGAATCACACCACAACGAGCAATAAGGGGTAGCGTATACTGTGCAGGAGGCACCTACACCCACTGTAACTGTTAGCAGATGCTTGTCTGTGTTACACAACAGAACAACTCCACGAGCAATAAGGGGTAGCGTATACTGTGCAGGAGGCACCTACACCCACTGTAACTGCTTGCAGATGCCTGTCTGTGTTACACAACAGAACAACACCACGACGAGCAATAAGGGGTAGCGTATACTGTGCAGGAGACACCTACACCCACTGTAATTGCTTGCAGATGCCTGTCTGTGTTACACAACAGAACAACACCACGACGAGCAATAAGGGGTAGCATATACTGTGCAGGAGGCACCTACACCCACTGTAACTGTTAGCAGATGCCTATCTGTGTTACACACCAGAACAACTCAATGAGCAATAAGGGGTAGCGTGTACTGTGTAGGAGGCACCTACACCCACTGTAACTGCTTGCAGATGCCTGTCTGTGTTACACAACAGAACAACACCACGACGAGCAATAAGGGGTAGCGTATACTGTGAAGGAGGCACCTACACCCACTGTAACTGCTTGCAGATGCCTGTCTGTGTTACACAACAGAACAACTCCACGAGCAATAAGGGGTAGCGTATACTGTGCAGGAGGCACCTACACCCACTGTAACTGCTTGCAGATGCCTGTCTGTGTTACACAACAGGACAACTCCACGAGCAATAAGGGGTAGCGCATACTGTGCAGGAGGCACCTACACCCACTGTAACTGCTTGCAGATGCCTGTCTGTGTTACACAACAGAACAACACCACGACGAGCAATAAGGGGTAGCGTATACTGTGCAGGAGGCACCTACACCCACTGTAACTGCTTGCAGATGCCTGTCTGTGTTACACAACAGAAGAACACCACGACGAGCAATAAGGGGTAGCGTATACTGTGCAGGAGGCACCTACACCCACTGTAACTGCTTGCAGATGCCTGTCTGTGTTACACAACAGAACAACACCACGACGAGCAATAAGGGGTAGCGTATACTGTGCAGGAGGCACCTACACCCACTGTAACTGTTAGCAGATGCCTGTCTGTGTTACACAACAGAACAACTCCACGAGCAATAAGGAGTAGCGTGTACTGTGCAGGAGGCACCTATACCCACTGTAACTGCTTGCAGATGCCTGTCTGTGTTACACAACAGAACAACACCACGACGAGCAATAAGGGGTAGCGTATACTGTGCAGGAGGCACCTACACCCACTGTAACAGCTTGCAGATGCCTGTCTGTGTTACACAACAGAAGAACACCACGACGAGCAATAAGGGGTAGCGTATACTGTGCAGGAGGCACCTACACCCACTGTAACTGCTTGCAGATGCCTGACTGTGTTACACAACAGAACAACACCACGACGAGCAATAAGGGGTAGCGTATACTGTGCAGGAGGCACCTACACCCACTGTAACTGCTTGCAGATGCCGGTCTGTGTTACACAACAGAACAACTCCACGAGCAATAAGGGGTAGCGTATACTGTGCAGGAGGCACCTACACCCACTGTAACTGCTTGCAAATGCCTGTCTGTGTTACACAACAGAACAACACCACGCCGAGCAATAAGGGGTAGCGTATACTGTGCAGGAGGCACCTACACCCACTGTAACTGTTAGCAGGGTGCTTGTCTGTGTTACACAACAGGACAACTGCACGAGCAATAAGGGGTAGCGTATACTGTGCAGGAGGCACCTACACCCACTGTAACTGCTTGCAGATGCCTGTCTGTGTTACACAACAGAACAACACCACGACGAGCAATAAGGGGTAGCGTATACTGTGCAGGAGGCACCTACACCCACTGTAACTGCTTGCAGATGCGTGTCTGTGTTACACAACAGAACAACTCCATGAGCAATAATCGGTAGCGTATACTGTGCAGGAGGCACCTACACCCACTGTAACTGCTTGCAGATGCCTATCTGTGTTACACAACAGAACAACACCACAACGAGCAATAAGGGGTAGCGTTTACTGTGCAGGAGGCACCTACACCCACTGTAACTGTTAGCAGATGCTTGTCTGTGTTACACAACAGGACAACTCCACAAACAATAATGGGTAGCGTATACTATGCAGGAGGCACCTACACCCACTGTAACTGCTTGCAGATGCCTGTCTGTGTTACACAACAGAACAACTCCACAAGCAATAAGGGGAAGCGTATACTGTGCAGGAGGCACCTACACCCACTGTAACTGCTTGCAGATGCCTGTCTGTGTTACACAACAGAACAACTCCACAAGCAATAAGGGGAAGCATATACTGTGCAGGAGGCACCTACACCCACTGTAACTACTTGCAGATGCCTGTCTGTGTTACACAACAGAACAACTCCACAAGCAATTAGGGGTAGCGTATACTGTGCATAAGGCACCTACACCCACTGTAACTGTTTGCAGATGCCTGTCTGTGTTACACAACAGAACAACTCCACGAGCAATAAGGGGTAGCGTATACTGTGCAGGAGGTACCTACACCCACTGTAACTGCTTGCAGATGCCTTTCTGTGTTACACAACAGAATCACACCACAACGAGCAATAAGGGGTAGCGTATACTGTGCAGGAGGCACCTACACCCACTGTAACTGTTAGCAGATGCTTGTCTGTGTTACACAACAGAACAACTCCACGAGCAATAAGGGGTAGCGTATACTGTGCAGGAGGCACCTACACCCACTGTAACTGCTTGCAGATGCCTGTCTGTGTTACACAACAGAACAACACCACGACGAGCAATAAGGGGTAGCGTATACTGTGCAGGAGACACCTACACCCACTGTAATTGCTTGCAGATGCCTGTCTGTGTTACACAACAGAACAACACCACGACGAGCAATAAGGGGTAGCGTATACTGTGCAGGAGGCACCTACACCCACTGTAACTGTTAGCAGATGCCTATCTGTGTTACACACCAGAACAACTCAACGAGCAATAAGGGGTAGCGTGTACTGTGTAGGAGGCACCTACACCCACTGTAACTGCTTGCAGATGCCTGTCTGTGTTACACAACAGAACAACACCACGACGAGCAATAAGGGGTAGCGTATACTGTGAAGGAGGCACCTACACCCACTGTAACTGCTTGCAGATGCCTGTCTGTGTTACACAACAGAACAACTCCACGAGCAATAAGGGGTAGCGTATACTGTGCAGGAGGCACCTACACCCACTGTAACTGCTTGCAGATGCCTGTCTGTGTTACACAACAGGACAACTCCACGAGCAATAAGGGGTAGCGTATACTGTGCAGGAGGCACCTACACCCACTGTAACTGCTTGCAGATGCCTGTCTGTGTTACACAACAGAACAACACCACGACGAGCAATGACGGGTAGCGTATACTGTGCAGGAGGCACCTAGACCCACTGTAACTGCTTGCAGATGCCTGTCTGTGTTACACAACAGAAGAACACCACGACGAGCAATAAGGGGTAGCGTATACTGTGCAGGAGGCACCTACACCCACTGTAACTGCTTGCAGATGCCTGTCTGTGTTACACAACAGAACAACACCACGACGAGCAATAAGGGGTAGCGTATACTGTGCAGGAGGCACCTACACCCACTGTAACAGTTAGCAGATGCCTGTCTGTGTTACACAACAGAACAACTCCACGAGCAATAAGGAGTAGCGTGTACTGTGCAGGAGGCACCTACACCCACTGTAACTGCTTGCAGATGCCTGTCTGTGTTACACAACAGAACAACACCACGACGAGCAATAAGGGGTAGCGTATACTGTGCAGGAGGCACCTACACCCACTGTAACTGGTTGCAGATGCCTATCTGTGTTACACACCAGAACAACTCCACGAGCAATAAGGGGTAGCGTATACTGTGCTGGAGGCACCTACACCCACTGTAACTGCTTGCAGATGCCTGTCTGTGTTACAAAACAGAACAACACCACGACGAGCAATAAGGGGTAGCGTATACTGTGCAGGAGGCACCTACACCCACTGTAACTGCTTGCAGATGCCTGTCTGTGTTACACAACAGAACAACTCCACAAGCAATAAGGGGAAGCGTATACTGTGCAGGAGGCACCTACACCCACTGTAACTGCTTGCAGATGCCTGTCTGTGTTACACAACAGAACAACTCCACAAGCAATAAGGGGAAGCATATACTGTGCAGGAGGCACCTACACCCACTGTAACTACTTGCAGATGCCTGTCTGTGTTACACAACAGAACAACTCCACAAGCAATTAGGGGTAGCGTATACTGTGCATAAGGCACCTACACCCACTGTAACTGTTTGCAGATGCCTGTCTGTGTTACACAACAGAACAACTCCACGAGCAATAAGGGGTAGCGTATACTGTGCAGGAGGCACCTACACCCACTGTAACTGCTTGCAGATGCCTGTCTGTGTTACACAACAGAATCACACCACAACGAGCAATAAGGGGTAGCGTATACTGTGCAGGAGGCACCTACACCTACTGTAACTGTTAGCAGATGCTTGTCTGTGTTACACAACAGAACAACTCCACGAGCAATAAGGGGTAGCGTATACTGTGCAGGAGGCACCTACACCCACTGTAACTGCTTGCAGATGCCTGTCTGTGTTACACAACAGAACAACACCACGACGAGCAATAAGGGGTAGCGTATACTGTGCAGGAGACACCTACACCCACTGTAATTGCTTGCAGATGCCTGTCTGTGTTACACAACAGAACAACACCACGACGAGCAATAAGGGGTAGCGTATACTGTGCAGGAGGCACCTACACCCACTGTAACTGTTAGCAGATGCCTATCTGTGTTACACACCAGAACAACTCAACGAGCAATAAGGGGTAGCGTGTACTGTGTAGGAGGCACCTACACCCACTGTAACTGCTTGCAGATGCCTGTCTGTGTTACACAACAGAACAACACCACGACGAGCAATAAGGGGTAGCGTATACTGTGAAGGAGGCACCTACACCCACTGTAACTGCTTGCAGATGCCTGTCTGTGTTACACAACAGAACAACTCCACGAGCAATAAGGGGTAGCGTATACTGTGCAGGAGGCACCTACACCCACTGTAACTGCTTGCAGATGCCTGTCTGTGTTACACAACAGGACAACTCCACGAGCAATAAGGGGTAGCGCATACTGTGCAGGAGGCACCTACACCCACTGTAACTGCTTGCAGATGCCTGTCTGTGTTACACAACAGAACAACACCACGACGAGCAATAAGGGGTAGCGTATACTGTGCAGGAGGCACCTACACCCACTGTAACTGCTTGCAGATGCCTGTCTGTGTTACACAACAGAAGAACACCACGACGAGCAATAAGGGGTAGCGTATACTGTGCAGGAGGCACCTACACCCACTGTAACTGCTTGCAGATGCCTGTCTGTGTTACACAACAGAACAACACCACGACGAGCAATAAGGGGTAGCGTATACTGTGCAGGAGGCACCTACACCCACTGTAACTGTTAGCAGATGCCTGTCTGTGTTACACAACAGAACAACTCCACGAGCAATAAGGAGTAGCGTGTACTGTGCAGGAGGCACCTACACCCACTGTAACTGCTTGCAGATGCCTGTCTGTGTTACACAACAGAACAACACCACGACGAGCAATAAGGGGTAGCGTATACTGTGCAGGAGGCACCTACACCCACTGTAACAGCTTGCAGATGCCTGTCTGTGTTACACAACAGAAGAACACCACGACGAGCAATAAGGGGTAGCGTATACTGTGCAGGAGGCACCTACACCCACTGTAACTGCTTCCAGATGCCTGACTGAGTTACACAACAGAACAACACCACGACGAGCAATAAGGGGTAGCGTATACTGTGCAGGAGGCACCTACACCCACTGTAACTGCTTGCAGATGCCGGTCTGTGTTACACAACAGAACAACTCCACGAGCAATAAGGGGTAGCGCATACTGTGCAGGAGGCACCTACACCCACTGTAACTGCTTGCAAATGCCTGTCTGTGTTACACAACAGAACAACACCACGCCGAGCAATAAGGGGTAGCGTATACTGTGCAGGAGGCACCTACACCCACTGTAACTGTTAGCAGGGTGCTTGTCTGTGTTACACAACAGGACAACTGCACGAGCAATAAGGGGTAGCGTATACTGTGCAGGAGGCACCTACACCCACTGTAACTGCTTGCAGATGCCTGTCTGTGTTATACAACAGAACAACACCACGACGAGCAATAAGGGGTAGCGTATACTGTGCAGGAGGCACCTACACCCACTGTAACTGCTTGCAGATGCGTGTCTGTGTTACACAACAGAACAACTCCATGAGCAATAATCGGTAGCGTATACTGTGCAGGAGGCACCTACACCCACTGTAACTGCTTGCAGATGCCTATCTGTGTTACACAACAGAACAACACCACAACGAGCAATAAGGGGTAGCGTTTACTGTGCAGGAGGCACCTACACCCACTGTAACTGTTAGCAGATGCTTGTCTGTGTTACACAACAGGACAACTCCACAAACAATAATGGGTAGCGTATACTATGCAGGAGGCACCTACACCCACTGTAACTGCTTGCAGATGCCTGTCTGTGTTACACAACAGAACAACTCCACGAGCAATAAGGGGTAGCGTATACTGTGCAGGAGGCACCTACACCCACTGTAACTGCTTGCAGATGCCTATCTGTGTTA
The DNA here is from genome assembly GCA_029206835.1 of Rana muscosa. Lineage (NCBI taxonomy): Eukaryota > Metazoa > Chordata > Amphibia > Anura > Ranidae > Rana > Rana muscosa. Next base: position 966,381,211 of record CM055118.1, read on the forward strand.
CACAACAGAACAACACCATGACGTGCAATAAGGGGTAGCGTATACTGTGCAGGAGGCACCTACACCCACTGTAACTGCTTGCAGATGCCTGTCTGTGTTACTCAATAGAACAACACCATGGCGAGCAATAAGGGGTAGCGTATACTGTGCAGGAGGCACCTACACCCACTGTAACTGCTTGCAGATGCCTGTCTGTGTTACACAACAGAACAACACCACGACAAGCAATAAGGGGTTGCGTATACTGTGCAGGAGGCACCTACACCCACTGTAACTGCTTGCAGATGCCTGTCGGTGTTACACAACAGAACAACACCACGACGAACAATAAGGGGTAGCGTATACTGTGCAGGAGGCACCTACACCCACTGTAACTGTTAGCAGATGCTTGTCTGTGTTACACAACAGGACAACTCCACGAGCAATAAGGGGTAGCGTATACTGTGCAGGAGGCACCTACACCCACTGTAACTGCTTGCAGATGCCTGTCTGTGTTATACAACAGAACAACTCCACGACCAATAAGGGGTAGCATATACTGTGCAGGAGGCACCTACACCCACTGTAACTACTTGCAGATGCCTGTCTGTGTTACACAACAGAACAACATCACGACGAGCAATAAGGGGTAGCGTATACTGTGCAGGAGGCACCTACACCCACTGTAACTGTTAGCAGATGCCTGCCTGTGTTATACAACAGAACAACTCCACGAGCAATAAGGGGTAGCGTATACTGTGCAGGAGGCACCTACACCCACTGTAACTGCTTGCAGATGCCTGTCCGTGTTACACAACAGAACAACACCACGACGAGCAATAAGGGGTAGCGTATACTGTGCAGGAGGCACCTACACCCACTGTAACTGTTAGCAGATGCCTGTCTGTGTTACACAACAGAACAACTCCACGAGCAATAAGGAGTAGCGTGTACTGTGCAGGAGGCACCTACACCCACTGTAACTGCTTGCAGATGCCTGTCTGTGTTACACAACAGAACAACACCACGACGAGCAATAAGGGGTAGCGTATACTGTGCAGGAGGCACCTACACCCACTGTAACTGTTAGCAGGGTGCTTGTCTGTGTTACACAACAGGACAACTTCACGAGCAATAAGGGGTAGCGTATACTGTGCAGGAGGCACCTACACCCACTGTAACTGGTTGCAGATGCCTGTCTGTGTTACACACCAGAACAACTCCACGAGCAATAAGGGGTAGCGTATACTGTGCTGGAGGCACCTACACCCACTGTAACTGCTTGCAGATGCCTGTCTGTGTTACACAACAGAACAACACCACAAGCAATAAGGGGTAGCGTATACTGTGCAGGAGGCACCTACACCCACTGTAACTACTTGCAGATGCCTGTCTGTGTTACACAACAGAACAACTCCACAAGCAATAAGGGGTAGCGTATACTGTGCATAAGGCACCTACACCCACTGTAACTGCTTGCAGATGCCTGTCTGTGTTACACAACAGAACAACACCACGACGAGCAATAAGGGGTAGCGTATACTGTGCAGGAGGCACCTACACCCACTGTAACTGTTAGCAGATGCTTGTCTGTGTTACACAACAGGACAACACCACAAGCAATAAGGGGTAGCGTATACTGTGCAGGAGGCACCTACACCCACTGTAACTACTTGCAGATGCCTGTCTGTGTTACACAACAGAACAACTCCACAAGCAATAAGGGGTAGCGTATACTGTGCATAAGGCACCTACACCCACTGTAACTGCTTGCAGATGCCTGTCTGTGTTACACAACAGAACAACACCACGACGAGCAATAAGGGGTAGCGTATACTGTGCAGGAGGCACCTTCACCCACTGTAACTGCTTGCAGATGCCTGTCTGTGTTACACAACAGAACAACACCACGACGAGCAATAAGGGGTAGCGTATACTGTGCAGGAGGCACCTACACCCACTGTAACTGTTAGCAGATGCTTGTCTGTGTTACACAACAGGACAACTCCACGAGCAATAAGGGGTAGCGTATACTGTGCAGGAGGCACCTACACCCACTGTAACTGCTTGCAGATGCCTGTCTGTGTTATACAACAGAACAACTCCACGACCAATAAGGGGTAGCATATACTGTGCAGGAGGCACCTACACCCACTGTAACTACTTGCAGATGCCTGTCTGTGTTACACAACAGAACAACATCACGACGAGCAATAAGGGGTAGCGTATACTGTGCAGGAGGCACCTACACCCACTGTAACTGTTAGCAGATGCCTGCCTGTGTTATACAACAGAACAACTCCACGAGCAATAAGGGGTAGCGTATACTGTGCAGGAGGCACCTACACCCACTGTAACTGCTTGCAGATGCCTGTCCGTGTTACACAACAGAACAACACCACGACGAGCAATAAGGGGTAGCGTATACTGTGCAGGAGGCACCTACACCCACTGTAACTGTTAGCAGATGCCTGTCTGTGTTACACAACAGAACAACTCCACGAGCAATAAGGAGTAGCGTGTACTGTGCAGGAGGCACCTACACCCACTGTAACTGCTTGCAGATGCCTGTCTGTGTTACACAACAGAACAACACCACGACTAGCAATAAGGGGTAGCGTATACTGTGCAGGAGGCACCTACACCCACTGTAACTGCTTGCAGATGCCTGTCTGTGTTACACAACAGAACAACACCACGACGAGCAATAAGGGGTAGCGTATACTGTGCAGGAGGCACCTACACCCACTGTAACTGTTAGCAGGGTGCTTGTCTGTGTTACACAACAGGACAACTTCACGAGCAATAAGGGGTAGCGTATACTGTGCAGGAGGCACCTACACCCACTGTAACTGGTTGCAGATGCCTGTCTGTGTTACACACCAGAACAACTCCACGAGCAATAAGGGGTAGCGTATACTGTGCTGGAGGCACCTACACCCACTGTAACTGCTTGCAGATGCCTGTCTGTGTTACACAACAGAACAACACCACAAGCAATAAGGGGTAGCGTATACTGTGCAGGAGGCACCTACACCCACTGTAACTACTTGCAGATGCCTGTCTGTGTTACACAACAGAACAACTCCACAAGCAATAAGGGGTAGCGTATACTGTGCAGGAGGCACCTACACCCACTGTAACTGCTTGCAGATGCCTGTCTGTGTTACACAACAGAACAACACCACGACGAGCAATAAGGGGTAGCGTATACTGTGCAGGAGGCACCTTCACCCACTGTAACTACTTGCAGATGCCTGTCTGTGTTACACAACAGAACAACTCCACAAGCAATAAGGGGTAGCGTATACTGTGCAGGAGGCACCTACACCCACTGTAACTGCTAGCAGATGCTTGTCTGTGTTACACAACAGAACAACTGCACGAGCAATAAGGGGTAGCGTATACTGTGCAGGAGGCACCTACACCCACTGTAACTGCTTGCAGATGCCTGTCTGTGTTACACAACAGAACAACACCACGACGAGCAATAAGGGGTAGCGTATACTGTGCAGGAGGCACCTACACCCACTGTAACTGCTTGCAGATGCCTGTCTGTGTTACACAACAGAACAACTCCACGAGCAATAAGGGGTAGCGTATACTGTGCAGGAGGCACCTACACCCACTGTAACAGCTTGCAGATGCCTGTCTGTGTTACACAACAGAACAACACCACGACGAGCAATAAGGGGTAGCGTATACTGTGCAGGAGGCACCTACACCCTCTGTAACTACAGTACTTGCAGATGCCTGTCTGTGTTACACAACAGAACAACACCACGACGAGCAATAAGGGGTAGCGTATACTGTGCAGGAGGCACCTACACCCACTGTAACTGTTAGCAGATGCCTGCCTGTGTTACACAACAGAACAACTCCACGAGCAATAAGGGGTAGCGTATACTGTGCAGGAGGCACCTACACCCACTGTAACTGTTAGCAGATGCCTGTCTGTGTTACACAACAGAACAACTCCACAAGCAATAAGGGGTAGCGTATACTGTGCAGGAGGCACCTACACCCACTGTAACTGCTTGCAGATGCCTGTCTGTGTTACACAACAGAACCACACCACGACGAGCAATAAGGGGTAGTGTATACTGTGCAGGAGGCACCTACACCCACTGTAACTGTTAGCAGATGCCTGTCTGTGTTACACAACAGAACAACTCCACGAGCAATAAGGGGTAGCGTATACTGTGCAGGAGGCACCTACACCCACTGTAACTGCTTGCAGATGCCAGTCTGTGTTACACAACAGAACAACACCACGACGAGCAATAAGGGGTATTGTATACTGTGCAGGAGGCACCTACACCCACTGTAACTGCTTGCAGATGCCTGTCTGTGTTACACAACAGAACAACACCACGACGAGCAATAAGGGGTAGCGTATACTGTGCAGGAGGCACCTACACCCACTGTAACTGTTAGCAGGGTGCTTGTCTGTGTTACACAACAGGACAACTCCACGAGCAATAAGGCGTAGCGTATACTGTGCAGGAGGCACCTACACCCACTGTAACTGCTTGCAGATGCCTGTCTGTGTTACACAACAGAAGAACACCACGACGAGCAATAAGGGGTAGCGTATACTGTGCAGGAGGCACCTACACCCACTGTAACTGCTTGCAGATGCCTGTCTGTGTTACACAACAGAAGAACACCACGACGAGCAATGAGGGGTAGCGTATACTGTGCAGGAGGCACCTACACCCACTGTAACTGGTTGCAGATGCCTGTCTGTGTTACACAACAGAACAACACCACGACGAGCAATAAGGGGTAGCGTATACTGTGCAGGAGGCACCTACACCCGCTGTAACTGGTTGCAGATGCCTGTCTGTGTTACACAACAGAACAACACCACGACAAGCAATAAGGGGTAGCGTATACTGTGCAGGAGGCACCTACACCCACTGTAACTGGTTGCAGATGCCTGTCTGTGTTACACACCAGAACAACTCCACGAGCAATAAGGGGTAGCGTATACTGTGCTGGAGGCACCTACACCCACTGTAACTGCTTGCAGATGCCTGTCTGTGTTACACAACAGAACAACACCACGACGAGCAATAAGGGGTAGCGTATACTGTGCAGGAGGCACCTTCACCCACTGTAACTACTTGCAGATGCCTGTCTGTGTTACACAACAGAGCAACTCCACAAGCAATAAGGGGTAGCGTATACTGTGCAGGAGGCACCTACACCCACTGTAACTGTTAGAAGATGCCTGTCTGTGTTATACAACAGAACAACTCCACGAGCAATAAGGGGTAGCGTATACTGTGCAGGAGGCACCTACACCCACTGTAACTGCTTGCAGATGCCTGTCTGTGTTACACAACAGAACAACACCACGACGAGCAATAAGGGGTAGCATATACTGTGCAGGAGGCACCTACACCCACTGTAACTGCTTGCAGATGCCTGTCTGTGTTACACAACAGAACAACACCACGACGAGCAATAAGGGGTAGCGTATACTGTGCAGGAGGCACCTACACCCACTATAACTGTTAGCAGGGTGCTTGTCTGTGTTACACAACAGGACAACTTCACAAGCAATAAGGGGTAGCGTATACTGTGCTGGAGGCACCTACACCCACTGTAACTGCTTGCAGATGCCTGTATGTGTTACACAAAAGAACAACACCACGACGAGCAATAAGGGGTAGCGTATACTGTGCAGGAGGCACCTTCACCCACTGTAACTACTTGCAGATGCCTGTCTGTGTTACACAACAGAACAACTCCACAAGCAATAAGGGGTAGCGTATACTGTGCAGGAGGCACCTACACCCACTGTAACTGTTAGCAGATGCCTGTCTGTGTTACACAACAGAACAACTCCACGAGCAATAAGGGGTAGCGTATACTGTGCAGGAGGCACCTACACCCACTGTAACTGCTTACAGATGCCTGTCTGTGTTACACAACAGAACAACACCACGACGAGCAATAAGGGGTAGCTGTAACGGCACCCCAAGTATGAAAGGGGTTAACACCGTTAGGATATTCCCTTTTCAACCACACGACAGCCACCAGACACTCCAACCAGCTGAATAAGACCCCATACGAATGGTTCTCCCCCCAGATACGAGACAACGCTCTGTATTCAAGTTCCAAAACAGGGAATGACTTTGTTTTCAAAACACATGGTAACACATTTCTCTTCAAAACCCTCCCCTCCCATCCTTTGGGGAACAGGGCAGGTTAAACTGTCCAATGACAATGGTAATACAGGTCAGGTGTGTTCAAACTTCTCCTTTGATAAACAGTCTTAGGCAGGAGGGGTGATTTCCCCCCCCCCCCTCCTCACAGAAGACACTTCAACATCTCATAATATGCAGCCAGACGGTTGACCAGCTCCAATCCACATTGTCACAGTAGCAGACTTAATTCATAATAGACAATAGAATGCAAATAACCTTAACACCTCACCGCAATGATTACACCCCCCCTCACAGTACACATTCAATCTAGATACAATGTATGTGCAGCTTGAATATGGCCATCATAGGCCATATTGGGGTTTTCATTCACCCTGTGCTCCAAAGTGACCCCCTGTCACACATCTCCCCTTTCGGCAGGAGACTAACACAGGAGGAAACCCCAGACGGGTTGACTCCGAAGTTAGTCCATAGTTCCATTCCTCTAATGCCTGGACAACCCATCAGCATGGCCATTTTGCTTACCGGGTCAGTAGCTGATGGTGACGTTGTAAGGTTGCAGGGCGAATAATGGAATTCAGTTCTGGAACAGTCACTTGCTTTGCTCTCTCAATGGCTCCCAAAACTTGTTGCTGATGCTCTTGGGAGAGGTAAGGTAAAAACTGGGCGCAAATCCCATTTAACCTTTTGACAATTTCAGCCTGTTTGTGCATTTCAATGTTCAAGCCATGGGACATCTCATAATACATGACGTAGTGTCGTTGCATCTCCGATTTCTCCCTGGCTAACTTGTCACATTCCAATTCTAGACTGTGATATTGAGCCTGATCTAAGGTACATGTCGGGGAAGATAGTCTTACCCAGTTCTCAGCCGCAAGCAGGCCGGTTCTAGCAGCATGGGTCTGGGCACAGGTAGTCACGGGGTTGGCTTCAGCGGGGCCCATCGGGGCGTAAGCAGAAACGAGGGGGGCCAAATCATTCCCCAGTAGTACATCCGCTGGCAAATCCTTCATCACCCCCACATTCACGTGTCCCGAACCAACCCCCCAATCCAGGTGAACACGGGCAACGGGTAGCCGCAAAACGGTGCCTCCCGCTACTCTTACGGCTACAGTGTCTCCGGTGTGTTGGCTATCTGGGATGAGGTTCTTCTGTAGTAGGGTCAGGGTGGCACCAGTATCACGTAGGCCATTGGCTACCTTTCCATTGACCCAGACAGTCTGCCTGTGTTGCTGCCGGTTGTCCCGGTTAGCTGCTTGTATTGGATCAGCCTCGTGCAGGACACCCCAATGTTCTTCCTCCTCAACGCAGTGGACCGCAGGCATGGATGTGCGGGGGCTCCCCCTTGCTGGCTGTCTCCATGACTGGGACTGTCTGGCTGGATTCAATGGACAGTCTGGCTTTTTGTGCCCTAGCTGTTTACACCCGAAACACCTGATGGGTTGTGAGTAGCCCTGGGAGTTGAACCTGGGCTGCTGAGGATAAGTGGCCGCTGGAGGTGGTGCTGTAGGGCGGTACGACTGTGGTTGGTAGGCGATAGCCGGAGGGGGTGCCGCTGATCGATAATCCACCTGAGCTGTTGTCTTGACCACAGGGTTATCCAGTTTGCGGGCATCTGTGTATTCGTCCGCCAGGCGAGCTGCTTCAGGCAAGGTGAAAGGTTTTCGGTCCCGGACCCACTCTCTGACTTCCAGGGACAGTTTGTCAAAGAAGTGCTCCAGTAGGAACACCTGCAGCACCTCTTCCCCGGATTCTGCTTGGCATCCAGCGACCCAGTGGGATGCAGTGCGGTGTAGGCGGCATGCCCACTCGGTATACGAGTCTCCAGTCTGCTTGCTCGCCTCTCGGAACCGCCTCCGATATGCCTCCGGTGTGACAGCATACCTGGCCAAAAGTGCTTCTTTTACCAGTCCATAGTTCATAATATCCTCGTCTGGGATGGCCCTGAAAGCTTCACTGGCCCGGCCGGACAGTTTCCCAGACAAAATGGTAACCCATTCCTCTGTGGGCACCCGGTGTAGGGCACATTGCCGTTCAAAATCGGCAAGGTACCCATCAATCTCCCCTTCAGTTTCAATGAAATTTTTAAAAGCAGCAAAATGTATCTTTCTCCTTTCAGTTGGTGCTGCTCTGACTTCTGCTGCTGCAGCACCTCTTTTCTGTAGCCAATTTGCATCCACAGCCGCTATAACTCGGTCTATGATCTCCGCTGTAGGGTTAGGACCATAATGTGCCAGTCTTATGTTAACAGCCCGATCAAAACTTGCCTCTTCGGGTGTCCTGTCTGTTACGCTGGGCCTTTCTGTTATGTTGGGTCTTTCAGCTCCATCCATTTCGACTCGTTCTGCGATTAATGTCCCTCTTTTTAAGGTTGTTAGCCGGTCTGCCCCGGTTCTCTAGTAAGTCCTTGAGGGAAGAGAGCTTTAGCCGTCCCTACTGTGCTTCCATTGTCCTGTGTCCCCTTGTAGCTGTCCTTATAGGCTGTGGAATCATCCCACTGCTTGCCAACAATTGTAACGGCACCCCAAGTATGAAAGGGGTTAACACCGTTAGGATATTCCCTTTCCAACCACACGACAGCCACCAGACACTCCAACCAGCTGAATAAGACCCCATACGAATGGTTCTCCCCCCAGATACGAGACAACGCTCTGTATTCAAGTTCCAAAACAGGGAATGACTTTATTTTCAAAACACATGGTAACACATTTCTCTTCAAAACCCTCCCCTCCCATCCTTTGGGGAACAGGGCAGGTTAAACTGTCCAATGACAATGGTAATACAGGTCAGGTGTGTTCAAACTTCTCCTTTGATAAACAGTCTTAGGCAGGAGGGGTGATTTCCCCCCCCCCCCTCACAGAAGACACTTCAACATCTCATAATATGCAGCCAGACGGTTGACCAGCTCCAATCCACATTGTCACAGTAGCAGACTTAATTCATAATAGACAATAGAATGCAAATAACCTTAACACCTCACCGCAATGATTACACCCCCCCATAGGCCATATTGGGGTTTTCATTCACCCTGTGCTCCAAAGTGACCCCCTGTCACAGTAGCGTATACTGTGCAGGAGGCACCTGTAACGGGAAGGCCCGGGGAACTCAGAATCGCTTAGAAAGTATGAGATACCCTTGCTTCAGCCCCCCCAATGCCTCTTATGTGTCAACCACCCTGTGTCTCTATTAGGGGCACAGGGTGAATGAAAACCCCAATATGGTCTGTGATAGCTGTGACAGAACCCACTGTCACTGTGTGTTTTGGAAGGGACTGTGGGCTGGCCGCTTACCCACAGATTATGGCCCAGACTGAGAGACTGGGGGGAGAAGCTGGCATTGAGATAATGTAATGTAATGCTACATCCCTTCTCCCCCACCCCCCCCCCCCTCTTGTTGCTGTGTTTAGCTGTGTTGAGTCATGGCACATAGACAATGGTCTGGACTGCAGACATACCTCCGCAGGGGATGTGTATTGAAGGGCTGCCTGCTTACCATAATCCCTTTATGTTTCACTGTAGTCTCTGTTTCAATGTTAAGTTCCCATTGGTTCTTCCTTGTCCCCTACCCCCCCTCTATGACAAGGCTAAGGGGAGTGTCCCTAACTGTGTGTAAAAGTGTATGTTTTGGATTTAATAAACTGTTAATGCTCTGCATGTTTAACCCTCAACACCTGTGTGGATTGTCTCGTGATTGAGGGGTTAAGGGCTGGTTATGGCGTATCTGCAGGCTGTGGGTGCGTTTGGAGGACAGGAGACACAGGTCTGGCGGATGTGCCCACCTGGGGTATTCGAGATCCGTCACAGTGGTGGCAGCAGTGGGGTGTCTCCTGCAGTCCGGGACATCCAAACCACCACCAGGATTCAAGATCCGGGCAGCCGCCGAGGAGCAATACGGGGACCGGCCAGCATGAGAGCGGAGTTCGGGAGGAGGCTGCAAGGAATGCGGAAGCAACATCGGGGACCAGTGACAGAGCGCACCATGCTCGGCTGGGAGGATGTGATCCGCTGGCAACTCTGGCATGAAATGCTAAGCCACGAGCGGCACCATCAGGGGAAGATCCTTCCCTCCTCCACAGAGATGTACTGGACGCAGTACCATGCGCGAGAGGTGTTCCTGAGGGAACGACCGCGAGATGAGTGGAAGACAGAGCTCGGAAGATTGGTCCAGGAGGAGATGAGGCTGGACGCCAGCTACAGAGCCCTCCGGTGGTTTGCGGCTCAACTGTGGCCAAGTACAGCAGATGGCAGCCCGACAGAAGGCGTTGGCTACGGCGGCGTGGGGCTGCTCCATCAAAAAATGTACGGAGACCCAGACTTTGGGAGCGATGAGGAGTGGCGGCTGGAAAACATCCTGGACTGCCGAGATGAGGTGCTGGACCTCCCCGAAGAGGCGTGTGACCTGGAGGAATTGGAGTTCCTGGTTGAGCAGGAATGGGAGCTCGAGATTGCCTACAAGCGGCTGTTTGACGGTAATCAGCAGCCTGGCATGGCTCCCGTTGCCTGGGACTGTCCTGGAGAAATAGCGGACAGTCACAAAGATGTGGAGCAAATGGGGCTAGGGGCGCCCCTACGTTTTCCCATCCTAACCGCAATGGAAGAAGCGGCGATGATACAGAGGGCACTGCGAGTGCTAGAATGCTGGAACGCACAGGAGGTTCCCCAAGCAGAGAGACAAGATAATAGCATAAAGGTCTCAGAAGGGGAAGTTGAGACGGGCGCTGGAAGGCTGGTAAATGGTGATCAGCAGCAAGTCGAGAGTATCGCATCTGGTGCCCCAGCAGAAGCGCTGGCTACAGGGCAGAGTGCCACTAGCCTCTGTCCAGCATCAGAAAAAGAGTTGGATCCGGAGAGTCTGAGAGATGATTTTCGTGAGCCGTTTCCCCAACAGCAGATATCCCCAAAGGGAGTGGAGGAAGCAATTCTCCCTCCCCAGCAATTGGACACTACCCCAATGTTCATCCCCCCAGCAGAAGCGCTGGCTGCAGGGCAGAGTGCCGCTGGCCTCTGCCCACCCTCAGAGTTGGATCCAGGGAGTCCGAGGGATGACCTCAGTGAGCTGTTTCCCCAGCACTTGGACACTACCCCAGTGTTCATCCCCCCAGCAGAAGCGCTGGCTACGGGGCAGAGTGCCGCTGACCTCTGCCCACCCTCAGAGTTGGATCCAGGGAGTCCGAGGGATGACCTCAGTGAGCTGTTTCCCCAGCACTTGGACACTACCCCAGTGTTCATCCCCCCAGCAGAAGCGCTGGCTACGGGGCAGAGTGCCGCTGACCTCTGCCCACCCTCAGAGTTAGATCCAGGGAGTCCGAGGGATGACCTCAGTGAGCTGGTTGCCCAGCACTTGGACACTATCCCAGTGTATATCCCCCCAGCAGAAGCGCTGGCTGCATGGCAGAGCGTCACCGGCCCCGACCCAGCCCTCGGTAGGTTTTTGGAGGGTTTGGGAGACAGCCCCTGTCAGAAGTCGCCTCAGCAGCCGGTCACAGAACCAGGAGGGCAGAAAACCCTTCCCCCTCTCCAGCGGCTGAACTCTACTGTTGTATATGTCCCCCTAGCAGAAGCACTGGCTACTGGGCAGAGCGCTGTTGGCCTCTGCCCAGCATCAGAAAAAGAGATGGAGAGTCCGGGAGATAGTCCCTGCAAGACACCTCCTCAGCGGCTGGTAGCTACTCCAGGAGAAAAGCAAGTACCTTTTCCTCCCCAAATGCATAGCACTACCAGCCTACGTTCCCTACCAGCGGAAGTACTTGCATCGGGGCAAATGATAATTCAGCTCCCCTCAATATCTGCAACCCAGCCCCGGATCACGGGAGTGCGGACAGCTGTTCCCACTCTGCAGCGGCTGTTTTTTTTCACGGGAGACTGTATGTGCGATTTTGCTCCCCAGCGCCAGAGACGTACTTTTCCTTTTCCTGGTTGCCTGGGGTGGAAGTTTGTGACTAACGCAGGTCCAGACCAGTTGGGGGTCAGGAACCTGGTTAGTCTGTTTTTAAAAGGGGAGAAATGTGACAGAACCCACTGTCACTGTGTGTTTTGGAAGGGACTGTGGGCTGGCCGCTTACCCACAGATTATGGCCCAGACTGAGAGACTGGGGGGAGAAGCTGGCATTGAGATAATGTAATGTAATGCTACATCCCTTCTCCCCCACCCCCCCCCCCCTCTTGTTGCTGTGTTTAGCTGTGTTGAGTCATGGCACATAGACAATGGTCTGGACTGCAGACATACCTCCGCAGGGGATGTGTATTGAAGGGCTGCCTGCTTACCATAATCCCTTTATGTTTAACTGTAGTCTCTGTTTCAATGTTAAGTTCCCATTGGTTCTTCCTTGTCCCCTACCCCCCCTCTATGACAAGGCTAAGGGGAGTGTCCCTAACTGTGTGTAAAAGTGTATGTTTTGGATTTAATAAACTGTTAATGCTCTGCATGTTTAACCCTCAACACCTGTGTGGATTGTCTCGTGATTGAGGGGTTAAGGGCTGGTTATGGCGTATCTGCAGGCTGTGGGTGCGTTTGGAGGACAGGAGACACAGGTCTGGCGGATGTGCCCACCTGGGGTATTCGAGATCCGTCACAATAGCCATATTCAATGCTGTTTATACATTGTATCTAGATTGGGTGTGTACTGTGGTTGGGGGTTGTGTAATCCTTGCTGTGAGGTGTTAAGGTGATTTGCATTCTATTGTCTATTATGAATTAAGTCTGCTTCTGTGACGATGTGGATTGGAGCTTGGTAAACCGTCTGACTGCATATTATGGGATGTTGAAGTGTCTTCTGTGAGGAGGGGGGGGGGGAATCACCCCTCCTGCTAAGACTGGTTATCAAAGGAGAAGTTTGAACACACCTGACCTGTATCACCATTGTCATTGGACAGTTTAAACCGCCCTGTTCCCCAAAGGATGGGAGGGGAGGGTTTTGAAGAGAAATGTGTTACCACGTGTTTTAAAAATAAAGTCATTCCCTGTTTTGGAACTTGAATACAGAGCGCTGTCTCGTATCTGGGGGGAGAACCATTCGTATGGGGTCTTATTCAGCTGGTTGGAGTGTCTGGTGGCTGTCGTGTGGTTGGAAAGGGAATATCCTAACGGTGTTAACCCCTTTCATACTTGGGGTGCCGTTACAATTGTTGGCAAGCAGTGGGATTGATCCCCACAGCCAGAAGGACAGCTACAAGAGGACACAGGACAATGGAGGCACAGTATGAACGGCTAAAGCTCTCCACCCTCAAAGACTTACTGGAGAACCGGGGAAGACCGGCCAACAACCGTAAGAAGAGCGACATTATCAGAGAACTAGTCGAAATGGATGGAACCGAAAGGCCCAGTGTTACAGACAGGACACCCAAAGAGGCAAGTTTTGATCGGGCTGTTAAACTAAGACTGGCACATTATGGTCCTAACCCTCCAGCGGAGATCATAGACCTAGTTATAGCGGCTGTGGAGGCAAATTTGCTACAGCAAAGAGGTGCTGCAGCAGCAGAAGTCACAGCAGCACCAACTGCAAGGAGAGAAGAGGTACAGATACCAGCCGCCATGGAAGAGGAAGTCAGAAGGAGGTTACAAGAGATGCAGATACAGCATAGAGGACCAGTATCAGAGGAGGTCCTGCTGGGATGGTCGGATTCGACCCGCTGCGAACTCTGGAAGAAAGCGCTAGCTCTCGAGCAGCAACACCAGGGAAAGGTTCTCCCCTCCATCTATGTAAGGTACTGGTCGCAGTATGATGTACGAATGCCGTTATTGGGGGAACAACCAAAGCAGGAGTGGACAACTGAGTTAAGCAGGCTGATCCGGGCAGAGATGCGGTTGGACGAGAGCTACAGAGCCCTCCGGTGGTATGTAGCCCAAGAGTGCCCATGGTCAGCGGATGACAGCCCCACGGAAGGCTTTGACTATAATGGCCTGGGATTGTTGTATTGGAGGCTGTCCAGTGACCCTGACTTTGGGAGTGATCAGGAGTGGCGTTTGGAGGACATAATGGAGCACAGAGAGCGAAAACTGAATGTCTCGGAAGGGCACTGGGCAGAGGAAGATTTGGAGTTTCTGGCCGTTCAGGAATGGGAGCTGGAGATCGCCTACAGACAGCTGCTAGAATCTGCTCAGCAGCAGGGTACCTGTGCCTGGGATTATCAGGAAATACCAGTTGACAACTATGAAATCCTGGCTGAAGAATCGGCAGTGGAAAATCTGGAGATTGCCATCCCCAAAGCAGAAGTGCTGAATGACCTTGAGGATTCTGTTCCTGCTTGGGATGATCTTGGATGGAGGAATGTACCTGTCCAGCAGCATGCCAGAGAATCGGCAGTGGAAAATCTGAAGATTGCCATCCCTAAAGCCAAAGTGGATGATGTGGAGTTCCAGGGAGCTAGGGCAGTTGGCTCATCTCCCCAGCCACAGATTACAGAAGGTATGGACTTAATGGGCTATTCAGAGGATGTTATGGATTATGCATCGCCTGCTCAAGTACTGGCAGCAGGACAAAGTATTGCAGACCCCTGCTCTACACCCGTGGCAGTTTTGGAGGCCCGAGGTGAGAAGGTGATGGTTCCTCTTTCCGAGTGGATTCCGGAGATGCAGGGAGGAGAAGCAGCCATTTTCCCTCCCCAACAGTTAGCCAGAGCAGATGGTGTGGAGTTCCCAGCAGAAGTGCTGGCAACTGGGCAGAGTGATAGCAACCTCTGCCCAGCACCGGAAACAACTGTAGAGTTTCAGGGAGCCGGGGCAGTTGGCCCCTCTCCCCAGCAACCAGCTAAGGTAGTAAAGCTGTTACTCCCAGCTGAATCACTGGCAGCAGAGCAGAATGCTACGGGCCGTTGCTCTCAACTAACGGAAGAGGGAGTTCCTGTGGTACTGGATGGGACTTCGGTCCTCACGACACAACCCCAGAAAATGGTGTGACACTGAGACAGGAGGATGTCAGCCTTGCTTTGCAAGCACTGGGGGATTTTCACCTACCACAAGTGGATGGGACTTCAGTCTCCACTTGTATACCCCAGGGATCCCGGGCAGTCGACCCAGATCCCCAACAGCATGACGGACTGAGCCCAGTCACCCTGTCTTCTCTGCAGCGGCTGAAAGGACTCCAGGGGGAAGGGCCAGTCCAGGCCTCTCCCCAGCGGCGGGTATGTTCTCTGAGAGAGGCAGAGGTTGGCTGGGTGAGTAATGCTCTGTTTGGAGCAATTTATTTGGGGTACTGTGTGGATACCGGCATTAGAAGAAGGGACCTATGGACTAACTTCGGAGTCAACCCGTCTGGGGTCGCCCCCTCTGTTAGTCTCCTGCCGAAAGGGGAGAGATGTAACGGGAAGGCCCGGGGAACTCAGAATCGCTTAGAAAGTATGAGATACCCTTGCTTCAGCCCCCCCAATGCCTCTTATGTGTCAACCACCCTGTGTCTCTATTAGGGGCACAGGGTGAATGAAAACCCCAATATGGTCTGTGATAGCCATATTCAATGCTGTTTATACATTGTATCTAGATTGGGTGTGTACTGTGGTTGGGGGTTGTGTAATCCTTGCTGTGAGGTGTTAAGGTGATTTGCATTCTATTGTCTATTATGAATTAAGTCTGCTACTGTGACGATGTGGATTGGAGCTTGGTAAACCGTCTGACTGCATATTATGGGATGTTGAAGTGTCTTCTGTGAGGAGGGGGGGGGGGGAATCACCCCTCCTGCTAAGACTGGTTATCAAAGGAGAAGTTTGAACACACCTGACCTGTATCACCATTGTCATTGGACAGTTTAAACCGCCCTGTTCCCCAAAGGATGGGAGGGGAGGGTTTTGAAGAGAAATGTGTTACCACGTGTTTTAAAAATAAAGTCATTCCCTGTTTTGGAACTTGAATACAGAGCGTTGTCTCGTATCTGGGGGGAGAACCATTCGTATGGGGTCTTATTCAGCTGGTTGGAGTGTCTGGTGGCTGTCGTGTGGTTGGAAAGGGAATATCCTAACGGTGTTAACCCCTTTCATACTTGGGGTGCCGTTACAGCACCTACACCCACTGTAACTGCTTGCAGATGCCTGTCTGTGTTACACAACAGAACAACACCACGACGAGCAATAAGGGGTAGCGTATACTGTGCAGGAGGCACCTACACCCACTGTAACTGTTAGCAGGGTGCTTGTCTGTGTTACACAACAGGACAACTTCACGAGCAATAAGGGGTAGCGTATACTGTGCAGGAGGCACCTACACCCACTGTAACTGCTTGCAGATGCCTGTCTGTGTTACACAACAGAACAACACCACGACGAGCAATAAGGGGTAGCGTATACTGTGCAGGAGGCACCTACACCCACTGTAACTGTTAGCAGATGCCTATCTGTGTTACACACCAGAACAACTCCACGAGCAATAAGGGGTAGCGTATACTGTGTAGGAGGCACCTACACCCACTGTAACTGCTTGCAGATGCCTGTCTGTGTTACACAACAGAACAACACCACGACGAGCAATAAGGGATAGCGTATACTGTGCAGGAGGCACCTACACCCACTGTAACTGCTTGCAGATGCCTGTCTGTGTTACACAACAGAACAATTCCACGAGCTATAAGGGGTAGCGTATACTGTGCAGGAGGCACCTTCACCCACTGTAACTACTTGCAGATGCCTGTCTGTGTTACACAACAGAACAACTCCACAAGCAATAAGGGGTAGCGTATACTGTGCAGGAGGCACCTACACCCACTGTAACTGTTAGCAGATGCCTGTCTGTGTTACACAACAGAACAACTCCACGAGCAATAAGGGGTAGCGTATACTGTGCAGGAGGCACCTACACCCACTGTAACTGGTTGCAGATGCCTGTCTGTGTTACACAACAGAACAACACCACGACAAGCAATAAGGGGTAGCGTATACTGTGCAGGAGGCACCTACACCCACTGTAACTGGTTGCAGATGCCTATCTGTGTTACACACCAGAACAACTCCACGAGCAATAAGGGGTAGCGTATACTGTGCTGGAGGCACCTACACCCACTGTAACTGCTTGCAGATGCCTGTCTGTGTTACAAAACAGAACAACACCACGACGAGCAATAAGGGGTAGCGTATACTGTGCAGGAGGCACCTACACCCACTGTAACTGCTTGCAGATGCCTGTCTGTGTTACACAACAGAACAACTCCACAAGCAATAAGGGGAAGCGTATACTGTGCAGGAGGCACCTACACCCACTGTAACTGCTTGCAGATGCCTGTCTGTGTTACACAACAGAACAACTCCACAAGCAATAAGGGGAAGCATATACTGTGCAGGAGGCACCTACACCCACTGTAACTACTTGCAGATGCCTGTCTGTGTTACACAACAGAACAACTCCACAAGCAATTAGGGGTAGCGTATACTGTGCATAAGGCACCTACACCCACTGTAACTGTTTGCAGATGCCTGTCTGTGTTACACAACAGAACAACTCCACGAGCAATAAGGGGTAGCGTATACTGTGCAGGAGGCACCTACACCCACTGTAACTGCTTGCAGATGCCTGTCTGTGTTACACAACAGAATCACACCACAACGAGCAATAAGGGGTAGCGTATACTGTGCAGGAGGCACCTACACCCACTGTAACTGTTAGCAGATGCTTGTCTGTGTTACACAACAGAACAACTCCACGAGCAATAAGGGGTAGCGTATACTGTGCAGGAGGCACCTACACCCACTGTAACTGCTTGCAGATGCCTGTCTGTGTTACACAACAGAACAACACCACGACGAGCAATAAGGGGTAGCGTATACTGTGCAGGAGACACCTACACCCACTGTAATTGCTTGCAGATGCCTGTCTGTGTTACACAACAGAACAACACCACGACGAGCAATAAGGGGTAGCGTATACTGTGCAGGAGGCACCTACACCCACTGTAACTGTTAGCAGATGCCTATCTGTGTTACACACCAGAACAACTCAACGAGCAATAAGGGGTAGCGTGTACTGTGTAGGAGGCACCTACACCCACTGTAACTGCTTGCAGATGCCTGTCTGTGTTACACAACAGAACAACACCACGACGAGCAATAAGGGGTAGCGTATACTGTGAAGGAGGCACCTACACCCACTGTAACTGCTTGCAGATGCCTGTCTGTGTTACACAACAGAACAACTCCACGAGCAATAAGGGGTAGCGTATACTGTGCAGGAGGCAGCTACACCCACTGTAACTGCTTGCAGATGCCTGTCTGTGTTACACAACAGGACAACTCCACGAGCAATAAGGGGTAGCGTATACTGTGCAGGAGGCACCTACACCCACTGTAACTGCTTGCAGATGCCTGTCTGTGTTACACAACAGAACAACACCACGACGAGCAATAAGGGGTAGCGTATACTGTGCAGGAGGCACCTACACCCACTGTAACTGCTTGCAGATGCCTGTCTGTGTTACACAACAGAAGAACACCACGACGAGCAATAAGGGGTAGCGTATACTGTGCAGGAGGCACCTACACCCACTGTAACTGCTTGCAGATGCCTGTCTGTGTTACACAACAGAACAACACCACGACGAGCAATAAGGGGTAGCGTATACTGTGCAGGAGGCACCTACACCCACTGTAACTGTTAGCAGATGCCTGTCTGTGTTACACAACAGAACAACTCCACGAGCAATAAGGAGTAGCGTGTACTGTGCAGGAGGCACCTACACCCACTGTAACTGCTTGCAGATGCCTGTCTGTGTTACACAACAGAACAACACCACGACGAGCAATAAGGG
The DNA here is from genome assembly GCA_029206835.1 of Rana muscosa. Taxonomy (NCBI): domain Eukaryota; kingdom Metazoa; phylum Chordata; class Amphibia; order Anura; family Ranidae; genus Rana; species Rana muscosa. Next base: position 966,400,087 of record CM055118.1, read on the forward strand.
GTAGCGTATACTGTGCAGGAGGCACCTACACCCACTGTAACTGGTTGCAGATGCCTATCTGTGTTACACACCAGAACAACTCCACGAGCAATAAGGGGTAGCGTATACTGTGCTGGAGGCACCTACACCCACTGTAACTGCTTGCAGATGCCTGTCTGTGTTACAAAACAGAACAACACCACGACGAGCAATAAGGGGTAGCGTATACTGTGCAGGAGGCACCTACACCCACTGTAACTGCTTGCAGATGCCTGTCTGTGTTACACAACAGAACAACTCCACAAGCAATAAGGGGAAGCGTATACTGTGCAGGAGGCACCTACACCCACTGTAACTGCTTGCAGATGCCTGTCTGTGTTACACAACAGAACAACTCCACAAGCAATAAGGGGAAGCATATACTGTGCAGGAGGCACCTACACCCACTGTAACTACTTGCAGATGCCTGTCTGTGTTACACAACAGAACAACTCCACAAGCAATTAGGGGTAGCGTATACTGTGCATAAGGCACCTACACCCACTGTAACTGTTTGCAGATGCCTGTCTGTGTTACACAACAGAACAACTCCACGAGCAATAAGGGGTAGCGTATACTGTGCAGGAGGCACCTACACCCACTGTAACTGCTTGCAGATGCCTGTCTGTGTTACACAACAGAATCACACCACAACGAGCAATAAGGGGTAGCGTATACTGTGCAGGAGACACCTACACCCACTGTAATTGCTTGCAGATGCCTGTCTGTGTTACACAACAGAACAACACCACGACGAGCAATAAGGGGTAGCGTATACTGTGCAGGAGGCACCTACACCCACTGTAACTGTTAGCAGATGCCTATCTGTGTTACACACCAGAACAACTCAACGAGCAATAAGGGGTAGCGTGTACTGTGTAGGAGGCACCTACACCCACTGTAACTGCTTGCAGATGCCTGTCTGTGTTACACAACAGAACAACACCACGACGAGCAATAAGGGGTAGCGTATACTGTGAAGGAGGCACCTACACCCACTGTAACTGCTTGCAGATGCCTGTCTGTGTTACACAACAGAACAACTCCACGAGCAATAAGGGGTAGCGTACACTGTGCAGGAGGCACCTACACCCACTGTAACTGCTTGCAGATGCCTGTCTGTGTTACACAACAGAACAACACCACGACGAGCAATAAGGGGTAGCGTATACTGTGCAGGAGGCACCTACACCCACTGTAACTGCTTGCAGATGCCTGTCTGTGTTACACAACAGAAGAACACCACGACGAGCAATAAGGGGTAGCGTATACTGTGCAGGAGGCACCTACACCCACTGTAACTGCTTGCAGATGCCTGTCTGTGTTACACAACAGAACAACACCACGACGAGCAATAAGGGGTAGCGTATACTGTGCAGGAGGCACCTACACCCACTGTAACTGTTAGCAGATGCCTGTCTGTGTTACACAACAGAACAACTCCACGAGCAATAAGGAGTAGCGTGTACTGTGCAGGAGGCACCTACACCCACTGTAACTGCTTGCAGATGCCTGTCTGTGTTACACAACAGAACAACACCACGCCGAGCAATAAGGGGTAGCGTATACTGTGCAGGAGGCACCTACACCCACTGTAACTGTTAGCAGGGTGCTTGTCTGTGTTACACAACAGGACAACTGCACGAGCAATAAGGGGTAGCGTATACTGTGCAGGAGGCACCTACACCCACTGTAACTGCTTGCAGATGCCTGTCTGTGTTACACAACAGAACAACACCACGACGAGCAATAAGGGGTAGCGTATACTGTGCAGGAGGCACCTACACCCACTGTAACTGCTTGCAGATGCGTGTCTGTGTTACACAACAGAACAACTCCACGAGCAATAATCGGTAGCGTATACTGTGCAGGAGGCACCTACACCCACTGTAACTGCTTGCAGATGCCTATCTGTGTTACACAACAGAACAACACCACAACGAGCAATAAGGGGTAGCGTTTACTGTGCAGGAGGCACCTACACCCACTGTAACTGTTAGCAGAAGCTTGTCTGTGTTACACAACAGGACAACTCCACGAGCAATAATGGGTAGCGTATACTATGCAGGAGGCACCTACACCCACTGTAACTGCTTGCAGATGCCTGTCTGTGTTACACAACAGAACAACTCCACGAGCAATAAGGGGTAGCGTATACTGTGCAGGAGGCACCTACACCCACTGTAACTGCTTGCAGATGCCTATCTGTGTTACACAACAGAACAACACCATGACGTGCAATAAGGGGTAGCGTATACTGTGCAGGAGGCACCTACACCCACTGTAACTGCTTGCAGATGCCTGTCTGTGTTACTCAATAGAACAACACCATGGCGAGCAATAAGGGGTAGCGTATACTGTGCAGGAGGCACCTACACCTACTGTAACTGCTTGCAGATGCCTGTCTGTGTTACACAACAGAACAACACCACGACAAGCAATAAGAAGTTGCGTATACTGTGCAGGAGGCACCTACACCCACTGTAACTGCTTGCAGATGCCTGTCTGTGTTACACAACAGAACAACACCACGACGAGCAATAAGGGGTAGCGTATACTGTGCAGGAGGCACCTACACCCACTGTAACTGTTAGCAGATGCTTGTCTGTGTTACACAACAGGACAACTCCACGAGCAATAAGGGGTAGCGTATACTGTGCAGGAGGCACCTACACCCACTGTAACTGCTTGCAGATGCCTGTCTGTGTTATACAACAGAACAACTCCACGACCAATAAGGGGTAGCATATACTGTGCAGGAGGCACCTACACCCACTGTAACTACTTGCAGATGCCTGTCTGTGTTACACAACAGAACAACATCACGACGAGCAATAAGGGGTAGCGTATACTGTGCAGGAGGCACCTACACCCACTGTAACTGTTAGCAGATGCCTGCCTGTGTTATACAACAGAACAACTCCACGAGCAATAAGGGGTTGCGTATACTGTGCAGGAGGCACCTACACCCACTGTAACTGCTTGCAGATGCCTGTCCGTGTTACACAACAGAACAACACTACGACGAGCAATAAGGGGTAGCGTATACTGTGCAGGAGGCACCTACACCCACTGTAACTGTTAGCAGATGCCTGTCTGTGTTACACAACAGAACAACTCCACGAGCAATAAGGAGTAGCGTGTACTGTGCAGGAGGCACCTACACCCACTGTAACTGCTTGCAGATGCCTGTCTGTGTTACACAACAGAACAACACGACGACTAGCAATAAGGGGTAGCGTATACTGTGCAGGAGGCACCTACACCCACTGTAACTGCTTGCAGATGCCTGTCTGTGTTACACAACAGAACAACACCACGACGAGCAATAAGGGGTAGCGTATACTGTGCAGGAGGCACCTACACCCACTGTAACTGTTAGCAGGGTGCTTTCTGTGTTACACAACAGGACAACTTCACGAGCAATAAGGGGTAGCGTATACTGTGCAGGAGGCACCTACACCCACTGTAACTGGTTGCAGATGCCTGTCTGTGTTACACACCAGAACAACTCCACGAGCAATAAGGGGTAGCGTATACTGTGCTGGAGACACCTACACCCACTGTAACTGCTTGCAGATGCCTGTCTGTGTTACACAACAGAACAACACCACAAGCAATAAGGGGTAGCGTATACTGTGCAGGAGGCACCTACACCCACTGTAACTACTTGCAGATGCCTGTCTGTGTTACACAACAGAACAACTCCACAAGCAATAAGGGGTAGCGTATACTGTGCATAAGGCACCTACACCCACTGTAACTGCTTGCAGATGCCTGTCTGTGTTACACAACAGAACAACACCACGACGAGCAATAAGGGGTAGCGTATACTGTGCAGGAGGCACCTTCACCCACTGTAACTACTTGCAGATGCCTGTCTGTGTTACACAACAGAACAACTCCACAAGCAATAAGGGGTAGCGTATACTGTGCAGGAGGCACCTACACCCACTGTAACTGTTAGCAGATGCTTGTCTGTGTTACACAACAGAACAACTCCACGAGCAATAAGGGGTAGCGTATACTGTGCAGGAGGCACCTACACCCACTGTAACTGCTTGCAGATGCCTGTCTGTGTTACACAACAGAACAACACCACGACGAGCAATAAGGGGTAGCGTATACTGTGCAGGAGGCACCTACACCCACTGTAACTGCTTGCAGATGCCTGTCTGTGTTACACAACAGAACAACTCCACGAGCAATAAGGGGTAGCGTATACTGTGCAGGAGGCACCTACACCCACTGTAACAGCTTGCAGATGCCTGTCTGTGTTACACAACAGAACAACACCACGACGAGCAATAAGGGGTAGCGTATACTGTGCAGGAGGCACCTACACCCACTGTAACTACAGTACTTGCAGATGCCTGTCTGTGTTACACAACAGAACAACACCACGACGAGCAATAAGGGGTAGCGTATACTGTGCAGGAGGCACCTACACCCACTGTAACTGTTAGCAGATGCCTGCCTGTGTTACACAACAGAACAACTCCACGAGCAATAAGGGGTAGCGTATACTGTGCAGGAGGCACCTACACCCACTGTAACTGTTAGCAGATGCCTGTCTGTGTTACACAACAGAACAACTCCACAAGCAATAAGGGGTAGCGTATACTGTGCAGGAGGCACCTACACCCACTGTAACTGCTTGCAGATGCCTGTCTGTGTTACACAACAGAACCACACCACGACGAGCAATAAGGGGTAGTGTATACTGTGCAGGAGGCACCTACACCCACTGTAACTGTTAGCAGATGCCTGTCTGTGTTACACAACAGAACAACTCCACGAGCAATAAGGGGTAGCGTATACTGTGCAGGAGGCACCTACACCCACTGTAACTGCTTGCAGATGCCAGTCTGTGTTACACAACAGAACAACACCACGACGAGCAATAAGGGGTAGCGTATACTGTGCAGGAGGCACCTACACCCACTGTAACTGCTTGCAGATGCCTGTCTGTGTTACAAAACAGAACAACACCACGACGAGCAATAAGGGGTAGCGTATACTGTGCAGGAGGCACCTACACCCACTGTAACTGCTTGCAGATGCCTGTCTGTGTTACACAACAGAACAACACCACGACGAGCAATAAGGGGTAGCGTATACTGTGCAGGAGGCACCTACACCCACTGTAACTGTTAGCAGGGTGCTTGTCTGTGTTACACAACAGGACAACTCCACGAGCAATAAGGCGTAGCGTATACTGTGCAGGAGGCACCTACACCCACTGTAACTGCTTGCAGATGCCTGTCTGTGTTACACAACAGAAGAACACCACGGCGAGCAATAAGGGGTAGCGTATACTGTGCAGGAGGCACCTACACCCACTGTAACTGCTTGCAGATGCCTGTCTGTGTTACACAACAGAAGAACACCACGACGAGCAATGAGGGGTAGCGTATACTGTGCAGGAGGCACCTACACCCACTGTAACTGGTTGCAGATGCCTGTCTGTGTTACACAACAGAACAACACCACGACGAGCAATAAGGGGTAGCGTATACTTTGCAGGAGGCACCTACACCCACTGTAACTGGTTGCAGATGCCTGTCTGTGTTACACAACAGAACAACACCACGACAAGCAATAAGGGGTAGCGTATACTGTGCAGGAGGCACCTACACCCACTGTAACTGGTTGCAGATGCCTGTCTGTGTTACACACCAGAACAACTCCACAAGCAATAAGGGGTAGCGTATACTGTGCTGGAGGCACCTACACCCACTGTAACTGCTTGCAGATGCCTGTCTGTGTTACACAACAGAACAACACCACGACGAGCAATAAGGGGTAGCGTATACTGTGCAGGAGGCACCTTCACCCACTGTAACTACTTGCAGATGCCTGTCTGTGTTACACAACAGAGCAACTCCACAAGCAATAAGGGGTAGCGTATACTGTGCAGGAGGCACCTACACCCACTGTAACTGTTAGAAGATGCCTGTCTGTGTTACACAACAGAACAACTCCACGAGCAATAAGGGGTAGCGTATACTGTGCAGGAGGCACCTACACCCACTGTAACTGCTTGCAGATGCCTGTCTGTGTTACAAAACAGAACAACACCACGACGAGCAATAAGGGGTAGCATATACTGTGCAGGAGGCACCTACACCCACTGTAACTGCTTGCAGATGCCTGTCTGTGTTACACAACAGAACAACACCACGACGAGCAATAAGGGGTAGCGTATACTGTGCAGGAGGCACCTACACCCACTGTAACTGTTAGCAGGGTGCTTGTCTGTGTTACACAACAGGACAACTTCACGAGCAATAAGGGGTAGCGTATACTGTGCTGGAGGCACCTACACCCACTGTAACTGCTTGCAGATGCCTGTATGTGTTACACAAAAGAACAACACCACGACGAGCAATAAGGGGTAGCGTATACTGTGCAGGAGGCACCTTCACCCACTGTAACTACTTGCAGATGCCTGTCTGTGTTACACAACAGAACAACTCCACAAGCAATAAGGGGTAGCGTATACTGTGCAGGAGGCACCTACACCCACTGTAACTGTTAGCAGATGCCTGTCTGTGTTACACAACAGAACAACTCCACGAGCAATAAGGGGTAGCGTATACTGTGCAGGAGGCACCTACACCCACTGTAACTGCTTACAGATGCCTGTCTGTGTTACACAACAGAACAACACCACGACGAGCAATAAGGGGTAGCGTATACTGTGCAGGGGGCACCTACACCCACTGTAACTGCTTGCAGATGCCTGTCTGTGTTACACAACAGAACAACACCACGACGAGCAATAAGGGGTAGCGTATACTGTGCAGGAGGCACCTACACCCACTGTAACTGTTAGCAGGGTGCTTGTCTGTGTTACACAACAGGACAACTTCACGAGCAATAAGGGGTAGCGTATACTGTGCAGGAGGCACCTACACCCACTGTAACTGCTTGCAGATGCCTGTCTGTGTTACACAACAGAACAACACCACGACGAGCAATAAGGGGTAGCGTATACTGTGCAGGAGGCACCTACACCCACTGTAACTGTTAGCAGATGCCTATCTGTGTTACACACCAGAACAACTCCACGAGCAATAAGGGGTAGCGTATACTGTGTAGGAGGCACCTACACCCACTGTAACTGCTTGCAGATGCCTGTCTGTGTTACACAACAGAACAACACCACGACGAGCAATAAGGGGTAGCATATACTGTGCAGGAGGCACCTACACCCACTGTAACTGCTTGCAGATGCCTGTCTGTGTTACACAATAGAACAATTCCACGAGCTATAAGGGGTAGCGTATACTGTGCAGGAGGCACCTTCACCCACTGTAACTACTTGCAGATGCCTGTCTGTGTTACACAACAGAACAACTCCACAAGCAATAAGGGGTAGCGTATACTGTGCAGGAGGCACCTACACCCACTGTAACTGTTAGCAGATGCCTGTCTGTGTTACACAACAGAACAACTCCACGAGCAATAAGGGGTAGCGTATACTGTGCAGGAGGCACCTACACCCACTGTAACTGGTTGCAGATGCCTGTCTGTGTTAGACAACAGAACAACACCACGACAAGCAATAAGGGGTAGCGTATACTGTGCAGGAGGCACCTACACCCACTGTAACTGGTTGCAGATGCCTATCTGTGTTACACACCAGAACAACTCCACGAGCAATAAGGGGTAGCGTATACTGTGCTGGAGGCAGCTACACGCACTGTAACTGCTTGCAGATGCCTGTCTGTGTTACAAAACAGAACAACACCACGACGAGCAATAAGGGGTAGCGTATACTGTGCAGGAGGCACCTACACCCACTGTAACTGCTTGCAGATGCCTGTCTGTGTTACACAACAGAACAACTCCACAAGCAATAAGGGGAAGCGTATACTGTGCAGGAGGCACCTACACCCACTGTAACTGCTTGCAGATGCCTGTCTGTGTTACACAACAGAACAACTCCACAAGCAATAAGGGGAAGCATATACTGTGCAGGAGGCACCTACACCCACTGTAACTACTTGCAGATGCCTGTCTGTGTTACACAACAGAACAACTCCACAAGCAATTAGGGGTAGCGTATACTGTGCATAAGGCACCTACACCCACTGTAACTGTTTGCAGATGCCTGTCTGTGTTACACAACAGAACAACTCCACGAGCAATAAGGGGTAGCGTATACTGTGCAGGAGGCACCTACACCCACTGTAACTGCTTGCAGATGCCTGTCTGTGTTACACAACAGAATCACACCACAACGAGCAATAAGGGGTAGCGTATACTGTGCAGGAGGCACCTACACCCACTGTAACTGTTAGCAGATGCTTGTCTGTGTTACACAACAGAACAACTCCACGAGCAATAAGGGGTAGCGTATACTGTGCAGGAGGCACCTACACCCACTGTAACTGCTTGCAGATGCCTGTCTGTGTTACACAACAGAACAACACCACGACGAGCAATAAGGGGTAGCGTATACTGTGCAGGAGACACCTACACCCACTGTAATTGCTTGCAGATGCCTGTCTGTGTTACACAACAGAACAACACCACGACGAGCAATAAGGGGTAGCGTATACTGTGCAGGAGGCACCTACACCCACTGTAACTGTTAGCAGATGCCTATCTGTGTTACACACCAGAACAACTCAACGAGCAATAAGGGGTAGCGTGTACTGTGTAGGAGGCACCTACACCCACTGTAACTGCTTGCAGATGCCTGTCTGTGTTACACAACAGAACAACACCACGACGAGCAATAAGGGGTAGCGTATACTGTGAAGGAGGCACCTACACCCACTGTAACTGCTTGCAGATGCCTGTCTGTGTTACACAACAGAACAACTCCACGAGCAATAAGGGGTAGCGTATACTGTGCAGGAGGCACCTACACCCACTGTAACTGCTTGCAGATGCCTGTCTGTGTTACACAACAGGACAACTCCACGAGCAATAAGGGGTAGCGTATACTGTGCAGGAGGCACCTACACCCACTGTAACTGCTTGCAGATGCCTGTCTGTGTTACACAACAGAACAACACCACGACGAGCAATAAGGGGTAGCGTATACTGTGCAGGAGGCACCTACACCCACTGTAACTGCTTGCAGATGCCTGTCTGTGTTACACAACAGAAGAACACCACGACGAGCAATAAGGGGTAGCGTATACTGTGCAGGAGGCACCTACACCCACTGTAACTGCTTGCAGATGCCTGTCTGTGTTACACAACAGAACAACACCACGACGAGCAATAAGGGGTAGCGTATACTGTGCAGGAGGCACCTACACCCACTGTAACTGTTAGCAGATGCCTGTCTGTGTTACACAACAGAACAACTCCACGAGCAATAAGGAGTAGCGTGTACTGTGCAGGAGGCACCTACACCCACTGTAACTGCTTGCAGATGCCTGTCTGTGTTACACAACAGAACAACACTACGACGAGCAATAAGGGGTAGCGTATACTGTGCAGGAGGCACCTACACCCACTGTAACTGGTTGCAGATGCCTATCTGTGTTACACACCAGAACAACTCCACGAGCAATAAGGGGTAGCGTATACTGTGCTGGAGGCACCTACACCCACTGTAACTGCTTGCAGATGCCTGTCTGTGTTACAAAACAGAACAACACCACGACGAGCAATAAGGGGTAGCGTATACTGTGCAGGAGGCACCTACACCCACTGTAACTGCTTGCAGATGCCTGTCTGTGTTACACAACAGAACAACTCCACAAGCAATAAGGGGAAGCGTATACTGTGCAGGAGGCACCTACACCCACTGTAACTGCTTGCAGATGCCTGTCTGTGTTACACAACAGAACAACTCCACAAGCAATAAGGGGAAGCATATACTGTGCAGGAGGCACCTACACCCACTGTAACTACTTGCAGATGCCTGTCTGTGTTACACAACAGAACAACTCCACAAGCAATTAGGGGTAGCGTATACTGTGCATAAGGCACCTACACCCACTGTAACTGTTTGCAGATGCCTGTCTGTGTTACACAACAGAACAACTCCACGAGCAATAAGGGGTAGCGTATACTGTGCAGGAGGCACCTACACCCACTGTAACTGCTTGCAGATGCCTGTCTGTGTTACACAACAGAATCACACCACAACGAGCAATAAGGGGTAGCGTATACTGTGCAGGAGGCACCTACACCCACTGTAACTGTTAGCAGATGCTTGTCTGTGTTACACAACAGAACAACTCCACGAGCAATAAGGGGTAGCGTATACTGTGCAGGAGGCACCTACACCCACTGTAACTGCTTGCAGATGCCTGTCTGTGTTACACAACAGAACAACACCACGACGAGCAATAAGGGGTAGCGTATACTGTGCAGGAGACACCTACACCCACTGTAATTGCTTGCAGATGCCTGTCTGTGTTACACAACAGAACAACACCACGACGAGCAATAAGGGGTAGCGTATACTGTGCAGGAGGCACCTACACCCACTGTAACTGTTAGCAGATGCCTATCTGTGTTACACACCAGAACAACTCAACGAGCAATAAGGGGTAGCGTGTACTGTGTAGGAGGCACCTACACCCACTGTATCTGCTTGCAGATGCCTGTCTGTGTTACACAACAGAACAACACCACGACGAGCAATAAGGGGTAGCGTATACTGTGAAGGAGGCACCTACACCCACTGTAACTGCTTGCAGATGCCTGTCTGTGTTACACAACAGAACAACTCCACGAGCAATAAGGGGTAGCGTATACTGTGCAGGAGGCACCTACACCCACTGTAACTGCTTGCAGATGCCTGTCTGTGTTACACAACAGGACAACTCCACGAGCAATAAGGGGTAGCGTATACTGTGCAGGAGGCACCTACACCCACTGTAACTGCTTGCAGATGCCTGTCTGTGTTACACAACAGAACAACACCACGACGAACAATAAGGGGTAGCGTATACTGTGCAGGAGGCACCTACACCCACTGTAACTGCTTGCAGATGCCTGTCTGTGTTACACAACAGAAGAACACCACGACGAGCAATAAGGGGTAGCGTATACTGTGCAGGAGGCACCTACACCCACTGTAACTGCTTGCAGATGCCTGTCTGTGTTACACAACAGAACAACACCACGACGAGCAATAAGGGGTAGCGTATACTGTGCAGGAGGCACCTACACCCACTGTAACTGTTAGCAGATGCCTGTCTGTGTTACACAACAGAACAACTCCACGAGCAATAAGGAGTAGCGTGTACTGTGCAGGAGGCACCTACACCCACTGTAACTGCTTGCAGATGCCTGTCTGTGTTACACAACAGAAGAACACCACGACGAGCAATAAGGGGTAGCGTATACTGTGCAGGAGGCACCTACACCCACTGTAACAGCTTGCAGATGCCTGTCTGTGTTACACAACAGAAGAACACCACGACGAGCAATAAGGGGTAGCGTATACTGTGCAGGAGGCACCTACACCCACTGTAACTGCTTGCAGATGCCTGACTGTGTTACACAACAGAACAACACCACGACGAGCAATAAGGGGTAGCGTATACTGTGCAGGAGGCACCTACACCCACTGTAACTGCTTGCAGATGCCGGTCTGTGTTACACAACAGAACAACTCCACGAGCAATAAGGGGTAGCGTATACTGTGCAGGAGGCACCTACACCCACTGTAACTGCTTGCAGATGCCTGTCTGTGTTACACAACAGAACAACACCACGCCGAGCAATAAGGGGTAGCGTATACTGTGCAGGAGGCACCTACACCCACTGTAACTGTTAGCAGGGTGCTTGTCTGTGTTACACAACAGGACAACTGCACGAGCAATAAGGGGTAGCGTATACTGTGCAGGAGGCACCTACACCCACTGTAACTGCTTGCAGATGCCTGTCTGTGTTACACAACAGAACAACACCACGACGAGCAATAAGGGGTAGCGTATACTGTGCAGGAGGCACCTACACCCACTGTAACTGCTTGCAGATGCGTGTCTGTGTTACACAACAGAACAACTCCACGAGCAATAATCGGTAGCGTATACTGTGCAGGAGGCACCTACACCCACTGTAACTGCTTGCAGATGCCTATCTGTGTTACACAACAGAACAACACCACAACGAGCAATAAGGGGTAGCGTTTACTGTGCAGGAGGCACCTACACCCACTGTAACTGTTAGCAGATGCTTGTCTGTGTTACACAACAGGACAACTCCACGAGCAATAATGGGTAGCGTATACTATGCAGGAGGCACCTACACCCACTGTAACTGCTTGCAGATGCCTGTCTGTGTTACACAACAGAACAACTCCACGAGCAATAAGGGGTAGCGTATACTGTGCAGGAGGCACCTACACCCACTGTAACTGCTTGCAGATGCCTATCTGTGTTACACAACAGAACAACACCATGACGTGCAATAAGGGGTAGCGTATACTGTGCAGGAGGCACCTACACCCACTGTAACTGCTTGCAGATGCCTGTCTGTGTTACTCAATAGAACAACACCATGGCGAGCAATAAGGGGTAGCGTATACTGTGCAGGAGGCACCTACACCCACTGTAACTGCTTGCAGATGCCTGTCTGTGTTACACAACAGAACAACACCACGACAAGCAATAAGGGGTTGCGTATACTGTGCAGGAGGCACCTACACCCACTGTAACTGCTTGCAGATGCCTGTCTGTGTTACACAACAGAACAACACCACGACGAGCAATAAGGGGTAGCGTATACTGTGCAGGAGGCACCTACACCCACTGTAACTGTTAGCAGATGCTTGTCTGTGTTACACAACAGGACAACTCCACGAGCAATAAGGGGTAGCAAATACTGTGCAGGAGGCACCTACACCCACTGTAACTGCTTGCAGATGCCTGTCTGTGTTATACAACAGAACAACTCCACGACCAATAAGGGGTAGCATATACTGTGCAGGAGGCACCTACACCCACTGTAACTACTTGCAGAAGCCTGTCTGTGTTACACAACAGAACAACATCACGACGAGCAATAAGGGGTAGCGTATACTGTGCAGGAGGCACCTACACCCACTGTAACTGTTAGCAGATGCCTGCCTGTGTTATACAACAGAACAACTCCACGAGCAATAAGGGGTAGCGTATACTGTGCAGGAGGCACCTACACCCACTGTAACTGCTTGCAGATGCCTGTCTGTGTTACACAACAGAACCACACCACGACGAGCAATAAGGGGTAGCGTATACTGTGCAGGAGGCACCTACACCCACTGTAACTGTTAGCAGATGCCTGTCTGTGTTACACACCAGAACAACTCCACGAGAAATAAGGGGTAGCGTGTACTGTGCAGGAGGCACCTACACCTACTGTAACTGCTTGCAGATGCCTGTCTGTGTTACACAACAGAACAACACCACGACGAGCAATAATGGGTAGCGTATACTGTGCAGGAGGCACCTACACCCACTGTAACTGCTTGCAGATGCCTGTCTGTGTTACACAACAGAACAACTCCACGAGCAATAAGGGGTAGCGTATACTGTGCAGGAGGCACCTACACCCACTGTAACTGCTTGCAGATGCCTGTCTGTGTTACACAACAGAACAACACCATGCGAGCAATAAGGGGTAGCGTATACTGTGCAGGAGGCACCTACACCCACTGTAATTGTTAGCAGGGTGCTTGTCTGTGTTACACAACAGGACAACTCCGCGAGCAATAAGGGGTAGCGTATACTGTGCAGGAGGCACCTACACCCACTGTAACTGCTTGCAGATGGCTGTCTGTGTTACACAACAGAACAACACCACGATGAGCAATAAGGGGTAGCGTATACAGTGCAGGAGGCACCTACACCCACTGTAACTGCTTGCAGATGCCTGTCTATGTTACACAACAGAACAACACCACGACGAGCAATAAGGGGTAGCGTATACTGTGCAGGAGGCACCTACACCCACTGTAACTGCTTGCAGATGCCTGTCTGTGTTACACAACAGAACAACACCACGACGAGCAATAAGGGGTAGCGTATACTGTGCAGGAGGCACCTACACCCACTGTAACTGGTTGAAGATGCCTGTCTGTGTTACACACCAGAACAACTCCACGAGCAATAAGGGGTAGGGTATACTGTGCAGGAGGCACCTACACCCACTGTAACTGTTAGCAGATGCCTGTCTGTGATACACAACAGAACAACTCCACGAGCAATAAGGAGTAGCGTGTACTGTGCAGGAGGCACCTACACCCACTGTAACTGCTTGCAGATGCCTGTCTGTGTTACACAACAGAAAAACACCACGATGAGCAATAAGGGGTAGCGTATACTGTGCAGGAGGCACCTACACCCACTGTAACTGCTTGCAGATGCCTGTCTATGTTACACAACAAAAGAACACCACGACGAGCAATACGGGGTAGCGTATACTGTGCAGGAGGCACCTACACCCACTGTAACTGCTTGCAGATGCCTGTCTGTGTTACACAACAGAACAACACCACGACGAGCAATAAGGGGTAGCGTATACTGTGCAGGAGGCACCAACACTCACTGTAATTGTTAGCAGATGCCTGTCTGTGTTACACAACAGAACAACTCCACGAGCAATAAGGGGTAGCGTATACTGTGCAGGAGGCACCTACACCCACTGTAACTGCTTGCAGATGCCTGTCTGTGTTACACAGCAGAACAACTCCACGACCAATAAGGGGTAGCGCATACTGTGCAGGTGGCACCTACACCCACTGTTACTACTTGCAGATGCCTGTCTGTGTTACACAACAGGAAAACTCCACGAGCAATAAGGGGTAGCGTATACTGTGCAGGAGGCACCTACACCCACTGTAACTGTTAGCAGATGCCTGTCTGTGTTACACAACAGAACAACTCCACGAGCAATAAGGGGTAGCGTATACTGTGCAGGAGGCACCTACACCCACTGTAACTGCTTGCAGATGCCTGTCTGTGTTACACAACAGAAGAACACCACGACGAGCAATAAGGGGTAGCGTATACTGTGCAGGAGGCACCTACACCCACTGTAACTGCTTGCAGATGCCTGTCTGTGTTACACAACAAAACAACACCACGACGAGCAATAAGGGGTAGCGTATACTGTGCAGGAGGCACCTACACCCACTGTAACTGTTAGCAGGGTGCTTGTCTGTGTTACACAACAGGACAACTCCACGAGCAATAAGGGGTAGCGTATACTGTGCAGGAGGCACCTACACCCACTGTAACTGCTTGCAGATGCCTGTCTGTGTTACACAACAGAACAACACCACGACGAGCAATAAGGGGTAGCGTATACTGTGCAGGAGGCACCTACACCCACTGTAACTGCTTGCAGATGCCTGTCTGTGTTACACAACAGAACAACTCCACGAGCAATAAGGGGTAGCGTATACTGTGCAGGAGGCACCTACACCCACTGTAACTGCTTGCAGATGCCTGTCTGTGTTACACAACAGAACAACACCATGCGAGCAATAAGGGGTAGCGTATACCGTGCAGGAAACACCTACACCCACTGTAACTGTTAGTAGATGCCTGTCTGTGTTACACAACAGAACAACTCCATGAGCAATAAGGGGTAGCGTACACTGTGCAGGAGGCACCTACATCCACTGTAACTGTTAACAGATGCCTGTCTGTGTTACACAACAGAACAACACCACGACGAGCAATAAGGGGTAGCGTATACTGTGCAGGAGGCACCTACACCCACTGTAACTGCTTGCAGATGCCTGTCTGTGTTACACAACAGAACAACACCACGACGAGCAATAAGGGGTAGCGTATACTGTGCAGGAGGCACCTACATCCACTGTAACTGTTAGCAGATGCCTGTCTGTGTTACACAACAGAACAACTCCACGAGCAATAAGGGGTTGCGTATACTGTGCAGGAGGCACCTACACCCACTGTAACTGCTTGCAGATGCCTGTCTGTGTTACACAACAGAACAACACCACGACGAGCAATAAGGGGTAGCGTATACTGTGCAGGAGGCACCTACACCCACTGTAACTGTTAGCAGATGCCTGCCTTTGTTACACAACAGAACAACTCCACGAGCAATAAGGGGTAGCGTATACTGTGCAGGAGGCACCTACACCCACTGTAACTGCTTGCAGATGCGTGTCTGTGTTACACAACAGAACAAAACCACGACGAGCAATAAGGGGTAGCGTATACTGTGCAGGAGGCACCTACACCCACTGTAACTGCTTGCAGATGCCTGTCTGTGTTACACAACAGAACAACTCCACGAGCAATAAGGGGTAGCGTATACTGTGCAGGAGGCACCTACACCCACTGTAACTACTTGCAGATGCCTGTCTGTGTTACACAACAGAACAACTCCACGAGCAATAAGGGGTAGCGTATACTGTGCAGGAGGCACCTACACCCACTGTAACTGCTTGCAGATGCTTGGTTGTGTTACACAACAGAACAACACCACGACGAGCAATAAGGGGTAGCGTATACTGTGCAGGAGGCACCTACACCCACTGTAACTGTTAGCAGATGCCTGTCTGTGTTACACAACAGAACAACTCCACGAGCAATAAGGGGTAGCGTATACTGTGCAGGAGGCACCTACACCCACTGTAACTGGTTGCAGATGCCTGTCTGTGTTACACAGCAGAACAACTCCACGACCAATAAGGGGTAGCGCATACTCTGCAGGAGGCACCTACACCCACTGTTACTACTTGCAGATGCCTGTCTGTGTTACACAACAGAACAACTCCACGAGCAATAAGGGGTAGCGTATACTGTGCAGGAGGCACCTACACCCACTGTAACTGCTTGCAGATGCCTGTCTGTGTTACACAACAGAACAACACCACGACGAGCAATAAGGGGTAGCGTATACTGTGCAGGAGGCACCTACACCCACTGTAACTGCTTGCAGATGCCTGTCTGTGTTACACAACAGAACAACACCATGCGAGCAATAAGGGGTAGCGTATACTGTGCAGGAGGCACCTACACCCACTGTAATTGTTAGCAGGGTGCTTGTCTGTGTTACACAACAGGACAACTCCACGAGCAATAAGGGGTAGCGTATACTGTGCAGGAGGCACCTACACCCACTGTAACTGCTTGCAGATGCCTGTCTGTGTTACACAACAGAACAACACCACGACGAGCAATAAGGGGTAGCGTATACTGTGCAGGAGGCACCTACACCCACTGTAACTGCTTGCAGATGCCTGTCTGTGTTACACAACAGAAGAACACCACGACGAGCAATAAGGGGTAGCGTATACTGTGCAGGAGGCACCTACACCCACTGTAACTGCTTGCAGATGCCTGTCTGTGTTACACAACAGAACAACACCACGACGAGCAATAAGGGGTAGCGTATACTGTGCAGGAGGCACCTACACCCACTGTAACTGTTAGCAGATGCCTGTCTGTGTTACACAACAGAACAACTCCACGAGCAATAAGGAGTAGCGTGTACTGTGCAGGAGGCACCTACACCCACTGTAACTGCTTGCAGATGCCTGTCTGTGTTACACAACAGAACAACACCACGACGAGCAATAAGGGGTAGCGTATACTGTGCAGGAGGCACCTACACACACTGTAACTGGTTGCAGATGCCTATCTGTGTTACACACCAGAACAACTCCACGAGCAATAAGGGGTAGCGTATACTGTGCTGGAGGCACCTACACCCACTGTAACTGCTTGCAGATGCCTGTCTGTGTTACAAAACAGAACAACACCACGACGAGCAATAAGGGGTAGCGTATACTGTGCAGGAGGCACCTACACCCACTGTAACTGCTTGCAGATGCCTGTCTGTGTTACACAACAGAACAACTCCACAAGCAATAAGGGGAAGCGTATACTGTGCAGGAGGCACCTACACCCACTGTAACTGCTTGCAGATGCCTGTCTGTGTTACACAACAGAACAACTCCACAAGCAATAAGGGGAAGCATATACTGTGCAGGAGGCACCTACACCCACTGTAACTACTTGCAGATGCCTGTCTGTGTTACACAACAGAACAACTCCACAAGCAATTAGGGGTAGCGTATACTGTGCATAAGGCACCTACACCCACTGTAACTGTTTGCAGATGCCTGTCTGTGTTACACAACAGAACAACTCCACGAGCAATAAGGGGTAGCGTATACTGTGCAGGAGGCACCTACACCCACTGTAACTGCTTGCAGATGCCTGTCTGTGTTACACAACAGAATCACACCACAACGAGCAATAAGGGGTAGCGTATACTGTGCAGGAGGCACCTACACCCACTGTAACTGTTAGCAGATGCTTGTCTGTGTTACACAACAGAACAACTCCACGAGCAATAAGGGGTAGCGTATACTGTGCAGGAGGCACCTACACCCACTGTAACTGCTTGCAGATGCCTGTCTGTGTTACACAACAGAACAACACCACGACGAGCAATAAGGGGTAGCGTATACTGTGCAGGAGACACCTACACCCACTGTAATTGCTTGCAGATGCCTGTCTGTGTTACACAACAGAACAACACCACGACGAGCAATAAGGGGTAGCGTATACTGTGCAGGAGGCACCTACACCCACTGTAACTGTTAGCAGATGCCTATCTGTGTTACACACCAGAACAACTCAACGAGCAATAAGGGGTAGCGTGTACTGTGTAGGAGGCACCTACACCCACTGTATCTGCTTGCAGATGCCTGTCTGTGTTACACAACAGAACAACACCACGACGAGCAATAAGGGGTAGCGTATACTGTGAAGGAGGCACCTACACCCACTGTAACTGCTTGCAGATGCCTGTCTGTGTTACACAACAGAACAACTCCACGAGCAATAAGGGGTAGCGTATACTGTGCAGGAGGCACCTACACCCACTGTAACTGCTTGCAGATGCCTGTCTGTGTTACACAACAGGACAACTCCACGAGCAATAAGGGGTAGCGTATACTGTGCAGGAGGCACCTACACCCACTGTAACTGCTTGCAGATGCCTGTCTGTGTTACACAACAGAACAACACCACGACGAACAATAAGGGGTAGCGTATACTGTGCAGGAGGCACCTACACCCACTGTAACTGCTTGCAGATGCCTGTCTGTGTTACACAACAGAAGAACACCACGACGAGCAATAAGGGGTAGCGTATACTGTGCAGGAGGCACCTACACCCACTGTAACTGCTTGCAGATGCCTGTCTGTGTTACACAACAGAACAACACCACGACGAGCAATAAGGGGTAGCGTATACTGTGCAGGAGGCACCTACACCCACTGTAACTGTTAGCAGATGCCTGTCTGTGTTACACAACAGAACAACTCCACGAGCAATAAGGAGTAGCGTGTACTGTGCAGGAGGCACCTACACCCACTGTAACTGCTTGCAGATGCCTGTCTGTGTTACACAACAGAAGAACACCACGACGAGCAATAAGGGGTAGCGTATACTGTGCAGGAGGCACCTACACCCACTGTAACAGCTTGCAGATGCCTGTCTGTGTTACACAACAGAAGAACACCACGACGAGCAATAAGGGGTAGCGTATACTGTGCAGGAGGCACCTACACCCACTGTAACTGCTTGCAGATGCCTGACTGTGTTACACAACAGAACAACACCACGACGAGCAATAAGGGGTAGCGTATACTGTGCAGGAGGCACCTACACCCACTGTAACTGCTTGCAGATGCCGGTCTGTGTTACACAACAGAACAACTCCACGAGCAATAAGGGGTAGCGTATACTGTGCAGGAGGCACCTACACCCACTGTAACTGCTTGCAGATGCCTGTCTGTGTTACACAACAGAACAACACCACGCCGAGCAATAAGGGGTAGCGTATACTGTGCAGGAGGCACCTACACCCACTGTAACTGTTAGCAGGGTGCTTGTCTGTGTTACACAACAGGACAACTGCACGAGCAATAAGGGGTAGCGTATACTGTGCAGGAGGCACCTACACCCACTGTAACTGCTTGCAGATGCCTGTCTGTGTTACACAACAGAACAACACCACGACGAGCAATAAGGGGTAGCGTATACTGTGCAGGAGGCACCTACACCCACTGTAACTGCTTGCAGATGCGTGTCTGTGTTACACAACAGAACAACTCCACGAGCAATAATCGGTAGCGTATACTGTGCAGGAGGCACCTACACCCACTGTAACTGCTTGCAGATGCCTATCTGTGTTACACAACAGAACAACACCACAACGAGCAATAAGGGGTAGCGTTTACTGTGCAGGAGGCACCTACACCCACTGTAACTGTTAGCAGATGCTTGTCTGTGTTACACAACAGGACAACTCCACGAGCAATAATGGGTAGCGTATACTATGCAGGAGGCACCTACACCCACTGTAACTGCTTGCAGATGCCTGTCTGTGTTACACAACAGAACAACTCCACGAGCAATAAGGGGTAGCGTATACTGTGCAGGAGGCACCTACACCCACTGTAACTGCTTGCAGATGCCTATCTGTGTTACACAACAGAACAACACCATGACGTGCAATAAGGGGTAGCGTATACTGTGCAGGAGGCACCTACACCCACTGTAACTGCTTGCAGATGCCTGTCTGTGTTACTCAATAGAACAACACCATGGCGAGCAATAAGGGGTAGCGTATACTGTGCAGGAGGCACCTACACCCACTGTAACTGCTTGCAGATGCCTGTCTGTGTTACACAACAGAACAACACCACGACAAGCAATAAGGGGTTGCGTATACTGTGCAGGAGGCACCTACACCCACTGTAACTGCTTGCAGATGCCTGTCTGTGTTACACAACAGAACAACACCACGACGAGCAATAAGGGGTAGCGTATACTGTGCAGGAGGCACCTACACCCACTGTAACTGTTAGCAGATGCTTGTCTGTGTTACACAACAGGACAACTCCACGAGCAATAAGGGGTAGCAAATACTGTGCAGGAGGCACCTACACCCACTGTAACTGCTTGCAGATGCCTGTCTGTGTTATACAACAGAACAACTCCACGACCAATAAGGGGTAGCATATACTGTGCAGGAGGCACCTACACCCACTGTAACTACTTGCAGAAGCCTGTCTGTGTTACACAACAGAACAACATCACGACGAGCAATAAGGGGTAGCGTATACTGTGCAGGAGGCACCTACACCCACTGTAACTGTTAGCAGATGCCTGCCTGTGTTATACAACAGAACAACTCCACGAGCAATAAGGGGTAGCGTATACTGTGCAGGAGGCACCTACACCCACTGTAACTGCTTGCAGATGCCTGTCTGTGTTACACAACAGAACCACACCACGACGAGCAATAAGGGGTAGCGTATACTGTGCAGGAGGCACCTACACCCACTGTAACTGTTAGCAGATGCCTGTCTGTGTTACACACCAGAACAACTCCACGAGAAATAAGGGGTAGCGTGTACTGTGCAGGAGGCACCTACACCTACTGTAACTGCTTGCAGATGCCTGTCTGTGTTACACAACAGAACAACACCACGACGAGCAATAATGGGTAGCGTATACTGTGCAGGAGGCACCTACACCCACTGTAACTGCTTGCAGATGCCTGTCTGTGTTACACAACAGAACAACTCCACGAGCAATAAGGGGTAGCGTATACTGTGCAGGAGGCACCTACACCCACTGTAACTGCTTGCAGATGCCTGTCTGTGTTACACAACAGAACAACACCATGCGAGCAATAAGGGGTAGCGTATACTGTGCAGGAGGCACCTACACCCACTGTAATTGTTAGCAGGGTGCTTGTCTGTGTTACACAACAGGACAACTCCGCGAGCAATAAGGGGTAGCGTATACTGTGCAGGAGGCACCTACACCCACTGTAACTGCTTGCAGATGGCTGTCTGTGTTACACAACAGAACAACACCACGATGAGCAATAAGGGGTAGCGTATACAGTGCAGGAGGCACCTACACCCACTGTAACTGCTTGCAGATGCCTGTCTATGTTACACAACAGAACAACACCACGACGAGCAATAAGGGGTAGCGTATACTGTGCAGGAGGCACCTACACCCACTGTAACTGCTTGCAGATGCCTGTCTGTGTTACACAACAGAACAACACCACGACGAGCAATAAGGGGTAGCGTATACTGTGCAGGAGGCACCTACACCCACTGTAACTGGTTGAAGATGCCTGTCTGTGTTACACACCAGAACAACTCCACGAGCAATAAGGGGTAGGGTATACTGTGCAGGAGGCACCTACACCCACTGTAACTGTTAGCAGATGCCTGTCTGTGATACACAACAGAACAACTCCACGAGCAATAAGGAGTAGCGTGTACTGTGCAGGAGGCACCTACACCCACTGTAACTGCTTGCAGATGCCTGTCTGTGTTACACAACAGAAAAACACCACGATGAGCAATAAGGGGTAGCGTATACTGTGCAGGAGGCACCTACACCCACTGTAACTGCTTGCAGATGCCTGTCTATGTTACACAACAAAAGAACACCACGACGAGCAATACGGGGTAGCGTATACTGTGCAGGAGGCACCTACACCCACTGTAACTGCTTGCAGATGCCTGTCTGTGTTACACAACAGAACAACACCACGACGAGCAATAAGGGGTAGCGTATACTGTGCAGGAGGCACCAACACTCACTGTAATTGTTAGCAGATGCCTGTCTGTGTTACACAACAGAACAACTCCACGAGCAATAAGGGGTAGCGTATACTGTGCAGGAGGCACCTACACCCACTGTAACTGCTTGCAGATGCCTGTCTGTGTTACACAGCAGAACAACTCCACGACCAATAAGGGGTAGCGCATACTGTGCAGGTGGCACCTACACCCACTGTTACTACTTGCAGATGCCTGTCTGTGTTACACAACAGGAAAACTCCACGAGCAATAAGGGGTAGCGTATACTGTGCAGGAGGCACCTACACCCACTGTAACTGTTAGCAGATGCCTGTCTGTGTTACACAACAGAACAACTCCACGAGCAATAAGGGGTAGCGTATACTGTGCAGGAGGCACCTACACCCACTGTAACTGCTTGCAGATGCCTGTCTGTGTTACACAACAGAAGAACACCACGACGAGCAATAAGGGGTAGCGTATACTGTGCAGGAGGCACCTACACCCACTGTAACTGCTTGCAGATGCCTGTCTGTGTTACACAACAAAACAACACCACGACGAGCAATAAGGGGTAGCGTATACTGTGCAGGAGGCACCTACACCCACTGTAACTGTTAGCAGGGTGCTTGTCTGTGTTACACAACAGGACAACTCCACGAGCAATAAGGGGTAGCGTATACTGTGCAGGAGGCACCTACACCCACTGTAACTGCTTGCAGATGCCTGTCTGTGTTACACAACAGAACAACACCACGACGAGCAATAAGGGGTAGCGTATACTGTGCAGGAGGCACCTACACCCACTGTAACTGCTTGCAGATGCCTGTCTGTGTTACACAACAGAACAACTCCACGAGCAATAAGGGGTAGCGTATACTGTGCAGGAGGCACCTACACCCACTGTAACTGCTTGCAGATGCCTGTCTGTGTTACACAACAGAACAACACCATGCGAGCAATAAGGGGTAGCGTATACCGTGCAGGAAACACCTACACCCACTGTAACTGTTAGTAGATGCCTGTCTGTGTTACACAACAGAACAACTCCATGAGCAATAAGGGGTAGCGTACACTGTGCAGGAGGCACCTACACCCACTGTAACTGCTTGCAGATGCCTGCCTGTGTTACACAACAGAACAACACCACGACGAGCAATAAGGGGTAGCGTATACTATGTAGGAGGCACCTACATCCACTGTAACTGTTAACAGATGCCTGTCTGTGTTACACAACAGAACAACACCACGACGAGCAATAAGGGGTAGCGTATACTGTGCAGGAGGCACCTACACCCACTGTAACTGCTTGCAGATGCCTGTCTGTGTTACACAACAGAACAACACCACGACGAGCAATAAGGGGTAGCGTATACTGTGCAGGAGGCACCTACATCCACTGTAACTGTTAGCAGATGCCTGTCTGTGTTACACAACAGAACAACTCCACGAGCAATAAGGGGTTGCGTATACTGTGCAGGAGGCACCTACACCCACTGTAACTGCTTGCAGATGCCTGTCTGTGTTACACAACAGAACAACACCACGACAAGCAATAAGGGGTAGCGTATACTGTGCAGGAGGCACCTACACCCACTGTAACTGTTAGCAGATGCCTGCCTTTGTTACACAACAGAACAACTCCACGAGCAATAAGGGGTAGCGTATACTGTGCAGGAGGCACCTACACCCACTGTAACTGCTTGCAGATGCGTGTCTGTGTTACACAACAGAACAAAACCACGACGAGCAATAAGGGGTAGCGTATACTGTGCAGGAGGCACCTACACCCACTGTAACTGCTTGCAGATGCCTGTCTGTGTTACACAACAGAACAACTCCACGAGCAATAAGGGGTAGCGTATACTGTGCAGGAGGCACCTACACCCACTGTAACTACTTGCAGATGCCTGTCTGTGTTACACAACAGAACAACTCCACGAGCAATAAGGGGTAGCGTATACTGTGCAGGAGGCACCTACACCCACTGTAACTGCTTGCAGATGCTTGGTTGTGTTACACAACAGAACAACACCACGACGAGCAATAAGGGGTAGCGTATACTGTGCAGGAGGCACCTACACCCACTGTAACTGTTAGCAGATGCCTGTCTGTGTTACACAACAGAACAACTCCACGAGCAATAAGGGGTAGCGTATACTGTGCAGGAGGCACCTACACCCACTGTAACTGGTTGCAGATGCCTGTCTGTGTTACACAGCAGAACAACTCCACGACCAATAAGGGGTAGCGCATACTCTGCAGGAGGCACCTACACCCACTGTTACTACTTGCAGATGCCTGTCTGTGTTACACAACAGAACAACTCCACGAGCAATAAGGGGTAGCGTATACTGTGCAGGAGGCACCTACACCCCCTGTAACTGCTTGCAGATGCCTGTCTGTGTTACACAACAGAACAACACCACGACGAGCAATAAGGGGTAGCGTATACTGTGCAGGAGGCACCTACACCCACTGTAACTGCTTGCAGATGCCTGTCTGTGTTACACAACAGAACAACACCATGCGAGCAATAAGGGGTAGCGTATACTGTGCAGGAGGCACCTACACCCACTGTAATTGTTAGCAGGGTGCTTGTCTGTGTTACACAACAGGACAACTCCACGAGCAATAAGGGGTAGCGTATACTGTGCAGGAGGCACCTACACCCACTGTAACTGCTTGCAGATGGCTGTCTGTGTTACACAACAGAACAACACCACGATGAGCAATAAGGGGTAGCGTATACAGTGCAGGAGGCACCTACACCCACTGTAACTGCTTGCAGATGCCTGTCTATGTTACACAACAGAACAACACCACGACGAGCAATAAGGGGTAGCGTATACTGTGCAGGAGGCACCTACACCCACTGTAACTGCTTGCAGATGCCTGTCTGTGTTACACAACAGAACAACACCACGACGAGCAATAAGGGGTAGCGTATACTGTGCAGGAGGCACCTACACCCACTGTAACTGGTTGAAGATGCCTGTCTGTGTTACACACCAGAACAACTCCACGAGCAATAAGGGGTAGGGTATACTGTGCAGGAGGCACCTACACCCACTGTAACTGTTAGCAGATGCCTGTCTGTGATACACAACAGAACAACTCCACGAGCAATAAGGAGTAGCGTGTACTGTGCAGGAGGCACCTACACCCACTGTAACTGCTTGCAGATGCCTGTCTGTGTTACACAACAGAACAACACCACGATGAGCAATAAGGGGTAGCGTATACTGTGCAGGAGGCACCTACACCCACTGTAACTGCTTGCAGATGCCTGTCTATGTTACACAACAAAAGAACACCACGACGAGCAATACGGGGTAGCGTATACTGTGCAGGAGGCACCTACACCCACTGTAACTGCTTGCAGATGCCTGTCTGTGTTACACAACAGAACAACACCACGACGAGCAATAAGGGGTAGCGTATACTGTGCAGGAGGCACCAACACTCACTGTAATTGTTAGCAGATGCCTGTCTGTGTTACACAACAGAACAACTCCACGAGCAATAAGGGGTAGCGTATACTGTGCAGGAGGCACCTACACCCACTGTAACTGCTTGCAGATGCCTGTCTGTGTTACACAGCAGAACAACTCCACGACCAATAAGGGGTAGCGCATACTGTGCAGGTGGCACCTACACCGACTGTTACTACTTGCAGATGCCTGTCTGTGTTACACAACAGGAAAACTCCACGAGCAATAAGGGGTAGCGTATACTGTGCAGGAGGCACCTACACCCACTGTAACTGTTAGCAGATGCCTGTCTGTGTTACACAACAGAACAACTCCACGAGCAATAAGGGGTAGCGTATACTGTGCAGGAGGCACCTACACCCACTGTAACTGCTTGCAGATGCCTGTCTGTGTTACACAACAGAAGAACACCACGACGAGCAATAAGGGGTAGCGTATACTGTGCAGGAGGCACCTACACCCACTGTAACTGCTTGCAGATGCCTGTCTGTGTTACACAACAAAACAACACCACGACGAGCAATAAGGGGTAGCGTATACTGTGCAGGAGGCACCTACACCCACTGTAACTGTTAGCAGGGTGCTTGTCTGTGTTACACAACAGGACAACTCCACGAGCAATAAGGGGTAGCGTATACTGTGCAGGAGGCACCTACACCCACTGTAACTGCTTGCAGATGCCTGTCTGTGTTACACAACAGAACAACACCACGACGAGCAATAAGGGGTAGCGTATACTGTGCAGGAGGCACCTACACCCACTGTAACTGCTTGCAGATGCCTGTCTGTGTTACACAACAGAACAACTCCACGAGCAATAAGGGGTAGCGTATACTGTGCAGGAGGCACCTACACCCACTGTAACTGCTTGCAGATGCCTGTCTGTGTTACACAACAGAACAACACCATGCGAGCAATAAGGGGTAGCGTATACCGTGCAGGAAACACCTACACCCACTGTAACTGTTAGTAGATGCCTGTCTGTGTTACACAACAGAACAACTCCATGAGCAATAAGGGGTAGCGTACACTGTGCAGGAGGCACCTACACCCACTGTAACTGCTTGCAGATGCCTGCCTGTGTTACACAACAGAACAACACCACGACGAGCAATAAGGGGTAGCGTATACTATGTAGGAGGCACCTACATCAACTGTAACTGTTAACAGATGCCTGTCTGTGTTACACAACAGAACAACACCACGACGAGCAATAAGGGGTAGCGTATACTGTGCAGGAGGCACCTACACCCACTGTAACTGCTTGCAGATGCCTGTCTGTGTTACACAACAGAACAACACCACGACGAGCAATAAGGGGTAGCGTATACTGTGCAGGAGGCACCTACATCCACTGTAACTGTTAGCAGATGCCTGTCTGTGTTACACAACAGAACAACTCCACGAGCAATAAGGGGTTGCGTATACTGTGCAGGAGGCACCTACACCCACTGTAACTGCTTGCAGATGCCTGTCTGTGTTACACAACAGAACAACACCACGACGAGCAATAAGGGGTAGCGTATACTGTGCAGGAGGCACCTACACCCACTGTAACTGTTAGCAGATGCCTGCCTTTGTTACACAACAGAGCATATCCACGAGCAATAAGGGGTAGCGTATACTGTGCAGGAGGCACCTACACCCACTGTAACTGCTTGCAGATGCGTGTCTGTGTTACACAACAGAACAAAACCACGACGAGCAATAAGGGGTAGCGTATACTGTGCAGGAGGCACCTACACCCACTGTAACTGCTTGCAGATGCCTGTCTGTGTTACACAACAGAACAACTCCACGAGCAATAAGGGGTAGCGTATACTGTGCAGGAGGCACCTACACCCACTGTAACTACTTGCAGATGCCTGTCTGTGTTACACACCAGAACAACACCACGACGAGCAATAATGGGTAGCGTATACTGTGCAGGAGGCACCTACACCCACTGTAACTGCTTGCAGATGCCTGTCTGTGTTACACAACAGAACAACTCCACGAGCAATAAGGGGTAGCTTATACTGTGCAGGAGGCACCTACACCCACTGTAACTGCTTGCAGATGCCTGTCTGTGTTACACAACAGAACAACACCATGCGAGCAATAAGGGGTAGCGTATACTGTGCAGGAGGCACCTACACCCACTGTAATTGTTAGCAGGGTGCTTGTCTGTGTTACACAACAGGACAACTCCGCGAGCAATAAGGGGTAGCGTATACTGTGCAGGAGGCACCTACACCCACTGTAACTGCTTGCAGATGGCTGTCTGTGTTACACAACAGAACAACACCACGATGAGCAATAAGGGGTAGCGTATACAGTGCAGGAGGCACCTACACCCACTGTAACTGCTTGCAGATGCCTGTCTATGTTACACAACAGAACAACACCACGACGAGCAATAAGGGGTAGCGTATACTGTGCAGGAGGCACCTACACCCACTGTAACTGCTTGCAGATGCCTGTCTGTGTTACACAACAGAACAACACCACGACGAGCAATAAGGGGTAGCGTATACTGTGCAGGAGGCACCTACACCCACTGTAACTGGTTGAAGATGCCTGTCTGTGTTACACACCAGAACAACTCCACGAGCAATAAGGGGTAGGGTATACTGTGCAGGAGGCACCTACACCCACTGTAACTGTTAGCAGATGCCTGTCTGTGATACACAACAGAACAACTCCACGAGCAATAAGGAGTAGCGTGTACTGTGCAGGAGGCACCTACACCCACTGTAACTGCTTGCAGATGCCTGTCTGTGTTACACAACAGAAAAACACCACGATGAGCAATAAGGGGTAGCGTATACTGTGCAGGAGGCACCTACACCCACTGTAACTGCTTGCAGATGCCTGTCTATGTTACACAACAAAAGAACACCACGACGAGCAATAAGGGGTAGCGTATACTGTGCAGGAGGCACCAACACTCACTGTAATTGTTAGCAGATGCCTGTCTGTGTTACACAACAGAACAACTCCACGAGCAATAAGGGGTAGCGTATACTGTGCAGGAGGCACCTACACCCACTGTAACTGCTTGCAGATGCCTGTCTGTGTTACACAGCAGAACAACTCCACGACCAATAAGGGGTAGCGCATACTGTGCAGGTGGCACCTACACCCACTGTTACTACTTGCAGATGCCTGTCTGTGTTACACAACAGGAAAACTCCACGAGCAATAAGGGGTAGCGTATACTGTGCAGGAGGCACCTACACCCACTGTAACTGTTAGCAGATGCCTGTCTGTGTTACACAACAGAACAACTCCACGAGCAATAAGGGGTAGCGTATACTGTGCAGGAGGCACCTACACCCACTGTAACTGCTTGCAGATGCCTGTCTGTGTTACACAACAGAAGAACACCACGACGAGCAATAAGGGGTAGCGTATACTGTGCAGGAGGCACCTACACCCACTGTAACTGCTTGCAGATGCCTGTCTGTGTTACACAACAAAACAACACCACGACGAGCAATAAGGGGTAGCGTATACTGTGCAGGAGGCACCTACACCCACTGTTACTGTTAGCAGGGTGCTTGTCTGTGTTACACAACAGGACAACTCCACGAGCAATAAGGGGTAGCGTATACTGTGCAGGAGGCACCTACACCCACTGTAACTGCTTGCAGATGCCTGTCTGTGTTACACAACAGAACAACACCACGACGAGCAATAAGGGGTAGCGTATACTGTGCAGGAGGCACCTACACCCACTGTAACTGCTTGCAGATGCCTGTCTGTGTTACACAACAGAACAACTCCACGAGCAATAAGGGGTAGCGTATACTGTGCAGGAGGCACCTACACCCACTGTAACTGCTTGCAGATGCCTGTCTGTGTTACACAACAGAACAACACCATGCGAGCAATAAGGGGTAGCGTATACCGTGCAGGAAACACCTACACCCACTGTAACTGTTAGTAGATGCCTGTCTGTGTTACACAACAGAACAACTCCATGAGCAATAAGGGGTAGCGTACACTGTGCAGGAGGCACCTACACCCACTGTAACTGCTTGCAGATGCCTGCCTGTGTTACACAACAGAACAACACCACGACGAGCAATAAGGGGTAGCGTATACTATGTAGGAGGCACCTACATCCACTGTAACTGTTAACAGATGCCTGTCTGTGTTACACAACAGAACAACACCACGACGAGCAATAAGGGGTAGCGTATACTGTGCAGGAGGCACCTACACCCACTGTAACTGCTTGCAGATGCCTGTCTGTGTTACACAACAGAACAACACCACGACGAGCAATAAGGGGTAGCGTATACTGTGCAGGAGGCACCTACATCCACTGTAACTGTTAGCAGATGCCTGTCTGTGTTACACAACAGAACAACTCCACGAGCAATAAGGGGTTGCGTATACTGTGCAGGAGGCACCTACACCCACTGTAACTGCTTGCAGATGCCTGTCTGTGTTACACAACAGAACAACACCACGACGAGCAATAAGGGGTAGCGTATACTGTGCAGGAGGCACCTACACCCACTGTAACTGTTAGCAGATGCCTGCCTTTGTTACACAACAGAACAACTCCACGAGCAATAAGGGGTAGCGTATACTGTGCAGGAGGCACCTACACCCACTGTAACTGCTTGCAGATGCGTGTCTGTGTTACACAACAGAACAAAACCACGACGAGCAATAAGGGGTAGCGTATACTGTGCAGGAGGCACCTACACCCACTGTAACTGCTTGCAGATGCCTGTCTGTGTTACACAACAGAACAACTCCACGAGCAATAAGGGGTAGCGTATACTGTGCAGGAGGCACCTACACCCACTGTAACTGCTTGCAGATGCTTGGTTGTGTTACACAACAGAACAACACCACGACGAGCAATAAGGGGTAGCGTATACTGTGCAGGAGGCACCTACACCCACTGTAACTGTTAGCAGATGCCTGTCTGTGTTACACAACAGAACAACTCCACGAGCAATAAGGGGTAGCGTATACTGTGCAGGAGGCACCTACACCCACTGTAACTGGTTGCAGATGCCTGTCTGTGTTACACAGCAGAACAACTCCACGACCAATAAGGGGTAGCGCATACTCTGCAGGAGGCACCTACACCCACTGTTACTACTTGCAGATGCCTGTCTGTGTTACACAACAGAACAACTCCACGAGCAATAAGGGGTAGCGTATACTGTGCAGGAGGCACCTACACCCACTGTAACTGCTTGCAGATGCCTGTCTGTGTTACACAACAGAACAACACCACGACGAGCAATAAGGGGTAGCGTATACTGTGCAGGAGGCACCTACACCCACTGTAACTGCTTGCAGATGCCTGTCTGTGTTACACAACAGAACAACACCATGCGAGCAATAAGGGGTAGCGTATACTGTGCAGGAGGCACCTACACCCACTGTAATTGTTAGCAGGGTGCTTGTCTGTGTTACACAACAGGACAACTCCACGAGCAATAAGGGGTAGCGTATACTGTGCAGGAGGCACCTACACCCACTGTAACTGCTTGCAGATGCCTGTCTGTGTTACACAACAGAACAACACCACGATGAGCAATAAGGGGTAGCGTATACAGTGCAGGAGGCACCTACACCCACTGTAACTGCTTGCAGATGCCTGTCTATGTTACACAACAGAACAACACCACGACGAGCAATAAGGGGTAGCGTATACTGTGCAGGAGGCACCTACACCCACTGTAACTGCTTGCAGATGCCTGTCTGTGTTACACAACAGAACAACACCACGACGAGCAATAAGGGGTAGCGTATACTGTGCAGGAGGCACCTACACCCACTGTAACTGGTTGAAGATGCCTGTCTGTGTTACACACCAGAACAACTCCACGAGCAATAAGGGGTAGGGTATACTGTGCAGGAGGCACCTACACCCACTGTAACTGTTAGCAGATGCCTGTCTGTGATACACAACAGAACAACTCCACGAGCAATAAGGAGTAGCGTGTACTGTGCAGGAGGCACCTACACCCACTGTAACTGCTTGCAGATGCCTGTCTGTGTTACACAACAGAACAACACCACAATGAGCAATAAGGGGTAGCGTATACTGTGCAGGAGGCACCTACACCCAC
The DNA here is from genome assembly GCA_029206835.1 of Rana muscosa. Lineage (NCBI taxonomy): Eukaryota > Metazoa > Chordata > Amphibia > Anura > Ranidae > Rana > Rana muscosa. The sequence goes on from CM055118.1 coordinate 966,432,262, forward strand.
TGTAACTGCTTGCAGATGCCTGTCTATGTTACACAACAAAAGAACACCACGACGAGCAATACGGGGTAGCGTATACTGTGCAGGAGGCACCTACACCCACTGTAACTGCTTGCAGATGCCTGTCTGTGTTACACAACAGAACAACACCACGACGAGCAATAAGGGGTAGCGTATACTGTGCAGGAGGCACCAACACTCACTGTAATTGTTAGCAGATGCCTGTCTGTGTTACACAACAGAACAACTCCACGAGCAATAAGGGGTAGCGTATACTGTGCAGGAGGCACCTACACCCACTGTAACTGCTTGCAGATGCCTGTCTGTGTTACACAGCAGAACAACTCCACGACCAATAAGGGGTAGCGCATACTGTGCAGGTGGCACCTACACCCACTGTTACTACTTGCAGATGCCTGTCTGTGTTACACAACAGGAAAACTCCACGAGCAATAAGGGGTAGCGTATACTGTGCAGGAGGCACCTACACCCACTGTAACTGTTAGCAGATGCCTGTCTGTGTTACACAACAGAACAACTCCACGAGCAATAAGGGGTAGCGTATACTGTGCAGGAGGCACCTACACCCACTGTAACTGCTTGCAGATGCCTGTCTGTGTTACACAACAGAAGAACACCACGACGAGCAATAAGGGGTAGCGTATACTGTGCAGGAGGCACCTACACCCACTGTAACTGCTTGCAGATGCCTGTCTGTGTTACACAACAAAACAACACCACGACGAGCAATAAGGGGTAGCGTATACTGTGCAGGAGGCACCTACACCCACTGTAACTGTTAGCAGGGTGCTTGTCTGTGTTACACAACAGGACAACTCCACGAGCAATAAGGGGTAGCGTATACTGTGCAGGAGGCACCTACACCCACTGTAACTGCTTGCAGATGCCTGTCTGTGTTACACAACAGAACAACACCACGACGAGCAATAAGGGGTAGCGTATACTGTGCAGGAGGCACCTACACCCACTGTAACTGCTTGCAGATGCCTGTCTGTGTTACACAACAGAACAACTCCACGAGCAATAAGGGGTAGCGTATACTGTGCAGGAGGCACCTACACCCACTGTAACTGCTTGCAGATGCCTGTCTGTGTTACACAACAGAACAACACCATGCGAGCAATAAGGGGTAGCGTATACCGTGCAGGAAACACCTACACCCACTGTAACTGTTAGTAGATGCCTGTCTGTGTTACACAACAGAACAACTCCATGAGCAATAAGGGGTAGCGTACACTGTGCAGGAGGCACCTACACCCACTGTAACTGCTTGCAGATGCCTGCCTGTGTTACACAACAGAACAACACCACGACGAGCAATAAGGGGTAGCGTATACTATGTAGGAGGCACCTACATCCACTGTAACTGTTAACAGATGCCTGTCTGTGTTACACAACAGAACAACACCACGACGAGCAATAAGGGGTAGCGTATACTGTGCAGGAGGCACCTACACCCACTGTAACTGCTTGCAGATGCCTGTCTGTGTTACACAACAGAACAACACCACGACGAGCAATAAGGGGTAGCGTATACTGTGCAGGAGGCACCTACATCCACTGTAACTGTTAGCAGATGCCTGTCTGTGTTACACAACAGAACAACTCCACGAGCAATAAGGGGTTGCGTATACTGTGCAGGAGGCACCTACACCCACTGTAACTGCTTGCAGATGCCTGTCTGTGTTACACAACAGAACAACACCACGACGAGCAATAAGGGGTAGCGTATACTGTGCAGGAGGCACCTACACCCACTGTAACTGTTAGCAGATGCCTGCCTTTTTTACACAACAGAGCATATCCACGAGCAATAAGGGGTAGCGTATACTGTGCAGGAGGCACCTACACCCACTGTAACTGCTTGCAGATGCGTGTCTGTGTTACACAACAGAACAAAACCACGACGAGCAATAAGGGGTAGCGTATACTGTGCAGGAGGCACCTACACCCACTGTAACTGCTTGCAGATGCCTGTCTGTGTTACACAACAGAACAACTCCACGAGCAATAAGGGGTAGCGTATACTGTGCAGGAGGCACCTACACCCACTGTAACTACTTGCAGATGCCTGTCTGTGTTACACAACAGAACAACTCCACGAGCAATAAGGGGTAGCGTATACTGTGCAGGAGGCACCTACACCCACTGTAACTGCTTGCAGATGCTTGGTTGTGTTACACAACAGAACAACACCACGACGAGCAATAAGGGGTAGCGTATACTGTGCAGGAGGCACCTACACCCACTGTAACTGTTAGCAGATGCCTGTCTGTGTTACACAACAGAACAACTCCACGAGCAATAAGGGGTAGCGTATACTGTGCAGGAGGCACCTACACCCACTGTAACTGGTTGCAGATGCCTGTCTGTGTTACACAGCAGAACAACTCCACGACCAATAAGGGGTAGCGCATACTCTGCAGGAGGCACCTACACCCACTGTTACTACTTGCAGATGCCTGTCTGTGTTACACAACAGAACAACACCACGACGAGCAATAAGGGGTAGCGTATACTGTGCAGGAGGCACCTACACCCACTGTAACTGTTAGCAGATGCCTGCCTTTGTTACACAACAGATCAACTCCACGAGCAATAAGGGGTAGCGTATACTGTGCAGGAGGCACCTACACCCACTGTAACTGCTTGCAGATGCCTGTCTGTGTTACACAACAGAACAACACCACGGCGAGCAATAAGGGGTAGCGTATACTGTGCAGGAGGCACCTACACCCACTGTAACTGGTTGCAGATGCCTGTCTGTGTTACACAACAGAAGAACACCACGACGAGCAATAAGGGGTAGCGTATACTGTGCAGGAGGCACCTACACCCACTGTAACTTCTTGCAGATGCCTGTCTGTGTTACACAACAAAACAACACCACGACGAGCAATAAGGGGTAGCGTATACTGTGCAGGAGGCACCTACACCCACTGTAACTGTTAGCAGGGTGCTTGTCTGTGTTACACAACAGGACAACTCCACGAGCAATAAGGGGTAGCGTATACTGTGCAGGAGGCACCTACACCCACTGTAACTGCTTGCAGATGCCTGTCTGTGTTACACAACAGAACAACACCACGACGAGCAATAAGGGGTAGCGTATACTGTGCAGGTGGCACCTACATCCACTGTAACTGTTAGCAGATGCCTGCCTTTGTTACACAACAGAACAACTCCACGAGCAATAAGGGGTAGCGTATACTGTGCAGGAGGCACCTACACCCACTGTAACTGCTTGCAGATGCGTGTCTGTGTTACACAACAGAACAACACCACGACGAGCAATAAGGGGTAGCGTATACTGTGCAGGAGGCACCTACACCCACTGTAACTGCTTGCAGATGCCTGTCTGTGTTACACAACAGAACAACTCCACAAGCAATAAGGGGTAGCGTATACTGTGCAGGAGGCACCTACACCCACTGTAACTGCTTGCAGATGCCTGTCTGTGTTACACAACAGAACAACAGCACGACGAGCAATAAGGGGTAGCGTATACTGTGCAGGAGGCACCTACATCCACTGTAACTTCTTGCAGATGCCTGTCTGTGTTACACAACAGAACAACACCACAAGCAATAAGGGGTAGCGTATACTGTGCAGGAGGCACCTACACCCACTGTAACTGCTTGCAGATGCTTGGTTGTGTTACACAACAGAACAACACCACGACGAGCAATAAGGGGTAGCGTATACTGTGCAGGAGGCACCTGCACCCACTGTAACTGTTAGCAGATGCCTGTCTGTGTTACACAACAGAACAACTCCACGAGCAATAAGGGGTAGCGTATACTGTGCAGGAGGCACCTACACCCACTGTAACTGCTTGCAGATATCTGTCTGTGTTACACAACAGAACAACACCACGACGAGCAATAAGGGGTAGCGTATACTGTGCAGGAGGCACCTCCACCCACTGTAACTGCTTGCAGATGCCTGTCTGTGTTACACAACAGAACAACTCCACAAGCAATAATGGGTAGCGTATACTGTGCAGGAGGCACCTACACCCACTGTAACTGCTTGCAGATGCCTGTCTGTGTTACACAACAGAACAACAGCACGACAAGCAATAAGGGGTAGCGTATACTGTGCAGGAGGCACCTACACCCACTGTAACTGCTTGCAGATGCTTGGTTGTGTTACACAACAGAACAACACCACGACGAGCAATAAGGGGTAGCGTATACTGTGCAGGAGGCACCTGCACCCACTGTAACTGTTAGCAGATGCCTGTCTGTGTTACACAACAGAACAACTCCACGAGCAATAAGGGGTAGCGTATACTGTGCAGGAGGCACCTACACCCACTGTAACTGGTTGAAGATGTCTGTCTGTGTTACACAACAGAACAACACCACGACGAGCAATAAGGGGTAGTGTATACTGTGCAGGAGGCACCTACACCCACTGTAACTGTTAGCAGATGCCTGTCTGTGTTACACACCAGAACAACTCCACGAGCAATAAGGGGTAGCGTATACTGTGCAGGAGGCACCTACACCCACTGTAACTGCTTGCAGATGCCTGTCTGTTACACCACAGAACAACACCACGACGAGCAATAAGGGGTAGTGTATACTGTGCAGGAGGCACCTACACCCACTGTAACTGTTAGCAGATGCCTGTCTGTGTTACACACCAGAACAACTCCACGAGCAATAAGGGGTAGCGTATACGGTGCAGGAGGCACCTACACCCACTGTAACTGTTAGCAGATGCCTGTCTGTGTTACACACCAGAACAACTCCACGAGCAATAAGGGGTAGCGTATACTGTGCAGGAGGCACCTACACCCACTGTAACTGCTTGCATATGCCTGTCTGTGTTACACAACAGAACAACACCACGACGAGCAATAAGGGGTAGCGTATACTGTGCAGGAGGCACCTACACCCACTGTAACTGCTTGCAGATTCCTGTCTGTGTTACACAACAGAACAACTCCACGACCAATAAGGGGTAGCGTATACTGTGCAGGAGGCACCCACACCCACTGTAACAACTTGCAGATGCCTGTCTGTGTTACACAACAGAACAACTCCACGAGCAATAAGGGGTAGCGTATACTGTGCAGGAGGCACCTACACCCACTGTAACTGTTTGTAGATGCCTGTCTGTGTTACACAACAGAACAACACCACGACGAGCAATAAGGGGTAGCGTATACTGTGCAGGAGGCACCTACACCCACTGTAACTTCTTGCAGATGCCTGTCTGTGTTACACAACAGAACAACACCACAAGCAATAAGGGGTAGCGTATACTGTGCAGGAGGCACCTACACCCACTGTAACTGCTTGCAGATGCTTGGTTGTGTTACACAACAGAACAACACCACGACGAGCAATAAGGGGTAGTGTATACTGTGCAGGAGGCACCTACACCCACTGTAACTGTTAGCAGATGCCTGTCTGTGTTACACAACAGAACAACTCCACGAGCAATAAGGGGTAGCGTATACTGTGCATGAGGCACCTACACCCACTGTAACTGCTTGCAGATGCCTGTCTGTGTTACACCACAGAACAACACCACGACGAGCAATAAGGGGTAGCGTATACTGTGCAGGAGGCACCTACACCCACTGTAACTACTTGCAGATGCCTGTCTGTGTTACACAACAGAACAACTCCATGAGCAATAAGGGGTAGCGCATACTGTGCAGGAGGCACCTACACCCACTGTAACTGCTTGCAGATGCCTGTCTGTGTTACACAACAGAACAACACCACGACGAGCAATAAGGGGTAGCGTATACTGTGCAGGAGGCACCTACACCCACTGTAACTTCTTGCAGATGCCTGTCTGTGTTACACAACAGAACAACACCACAAGCAATAAGGGGTAGCGTATACTGTGCAGGAGGCACCTACACCCACTGTAACTGCTTGCAGATGCCTGTCTGTGTTACACAACAGAACAACACAACGACGAGCAATAAGGGGTAGCGTATACTGTGCAGGAAGCACCTACACCCACTGTAACTGCTTGCAGATGCCTGTCTGTGTTACACAACAGAACAACACCAAGAGCAATAAGGGGTAGCGTATACTGTGCAAGAGGCACCTACACCCACTGTAACTGCTTGCAGATGCATGTTTGTGTTACACAACAGAACAACACCACGACGAGCAATAAGGGGTAGCGTATACTGTGCAGGAGGGACCTACACCCACTGGAACTGCTTGCAGATGCCTGTCTGTGTTACACAACGGAACAACACCACAATGAGCAATAAGGGGTAGCTTCAGGTGTATACTGTGCAGGAGGTTTAGCAAAGAATATCACTGACACTCTCCCTGCCTATCCTTCTCTGTCCCTGCATGCCAACAGATTGTAAATGCACAAGGTTTCAAAGGATGTCACTGAAACTCTCCCTGCCTATCCTTCTCTGTCCCTGCACGCCAACAGACTTTAAATGCACAAGGTTTTAAAGGATGTCACTGACACTCTCCCTGTCTATCCTTCTCTGTCCCTGCACGCCAACACACTTTAAATGCATAAGGTTTCAAAGGATGTCACTGACACTCTCCCTGCCTATCCTTCTCTGTCCCTGCTCGCCAACATACTGTAAATGCACAAGGTTTCAAAGGATGTCACTGACACTCTCCCTGCCTATCCTTCTCTGTCCCTGCACGCCAACAGACTGTAAATGCACAAGGTTTCAAAGGATGTCACTGACACTCTCCCTGCCTATCCTTCTCTGTCCCTGCACGCCAACACACTGTAAATGCACAAGGTTTCAAAGGATGTCACTGACACTCTTCCTGCCTATCCTTCTCTGTCCCTGCATGCCAACAGACTGTAAATGCACAAGGTTTCAAAGGATGTCAAAAACACTCTCCCTGCCTATCAAGCTCTTTCCCTGCAAGCCGGAACATACTACACAAGGCCGCCGCGTTGGCGGCCTTTTATAGTGTGGGACGTGTACTAAACCCCCCTGAGCTATGATTGGCCACAGGCATCCTGCCTGTGGCCAATTATGGCTCTCCTCGCTACCGGCGCTGTGATTGGCCAAGCATGCGGGGTCATAGTGCATGCTTGGCCAATCATCAGCCAGCAATGCACTGCGATGCCGCAGTGAATTATGGGCCGTGACGCGCCACTCGAATTTGGCGCGAACGGCGTATAACGTTCGATCTTCGTCGAACGATCGAACAGCCGATGTTCGAGTCGAACGTGTGTTCGACTCGAACACGAAGCTCATCCCTAGTGGAGACTTGACTCACATGCCTGCGACTTGCATACATTGTAATAGATTTCTTCCGGCCCAAAACCAGAATGTATGTTCTATTCTGCCTCTGACCCAAATTCAAAGTGATGTGAATGCATGCATGCAAAAAGGATCACACTGGTCAGTATGAGCTCTCTCTCATCAACAGGGGTTTATTCAAGGTCACAGCCGCTTATATAAACAAAGTGACATAAGCAAACGTCATCACATGTGTGTGTATATTATTGGTTCATTTGTATATGGTCCTTTTCCTGTCGACATCTGTTTTGCCACGATGTAGCACATTCCACAGCTCAGCAGCCATCTTTTACTAGTCAAGGAGAATACTGCTGGCTTGTTACGTCATTACTAGGATATATATATATATATATATATATATATATATATATATGTAGCGGGTATGTACTTTCCCGGGTGTAATTCAAATTGGCAGAGACACCAGCGTTGTACAGTTCCTTGCGGTCCAGCGGGTGGCGCTGTCGCCTTGGGCTGGGGTTGAACCATTACTGTGTGCTGTGCCTCCTTTTTGTCCTCCCTCGGCAGTGGTATGGTGGGGTGGGGAACCTGCCGTGCTTGCTGGGAGAGGGTATAAAGGGGGCGGTCATCTTTGTCACGGGGTGGAGTCCCAGGCACCTTCAGCCTGAGGGCGGTGGTTCGTGTGGGTCCTCTAGGCGGCCTAGGCCTAGAGGACGTCCAGAGGTCGTGTTCCATCCCAGGCACCTTTAGCCTGGGGTGAGGTACTCGGATGGAGGTCTGGAACTCAGTGCCCAACACTGAGTTCCGCAAGGGAAGGAGGTCCTAGGGAACCCAGGGATTGGGTACCCGAATCCGGAAGGCGTAATGGACCGGGGGGAGCTACTCACTTGAAGACCGGGTGCAGCAGATTGCCAGTGACAGGTGAACCTCCCATCGGAGATTGCCAGGAAGGAAAATACCCCCTCGCTAGGAGACCTCAGCCCACTTTCAGGAAGGAAAGTGGAGAGTTCATTGTGTCTGGGCCTACTCG